>SWKU01000001.1:1688854-1989223 GCA_011058905.1 Curvularia kusanoi | reverse complement strand
TGGCCCCCCCCCCCCCCCTCGGAGTTGGGAAGGTGCTGTATGCACCTTGTACATCCATACCGTAAGTGCGATTAATTGACCTGAAGAAGTGCGTGACGAGAAGGAAAAGATTGTCTATATATTTGAAAAAGGATATGCCCGGATGGATGTACTGAGTATACGAAGGCTCTCTTCAAGCTCAGTTACGCGCAAACTCCATCAATGCAACTGTAGCCCTTTTGTATGAAAAACTGACATGGTCTTTCGCCGCCATGGCCCCGCTTCAGTTGCAGAGTCTAAAAAACTCCACCCTCAACTCCCACCAGCAACCCTACCATGAATCCAGGATTGCAAAAACAATGGACTCGCGGGGAATCGAACCCCGGACCACTCCCAGTCTGGACTTCGAAAGCTTCAATGAAGCTGCGAGATGCTAAGGGAGTATTATACCACTAAACCACGAGCCCGTGATGTTGAGTTGTTACTCCTTTGATGTTGCTTTTATGATTTGTCATATATGTATATCGCAAATGAATCTCGAACAAAGAAGCGATCCCACCAGGTGCCCCGACATGCTGGCTTTCGACTTGTCAAATGGGAGACAAGAGAACTTCAATACGTATTAGTTCTACAATCGAAACAGCCAAAACGAAAATTCAGTAGTGCAATCTGCACGCTTTCATCGATGTCGGTTTGTCAGCCATCAGGTGCTTCTTGTAGTTCTCGGGCGGCATGGGCGTGGTTATTGATACGCAGTTAGACGTCGGCTCACTATTCCTGCTGATCCTGTCATATTGGCTGCCCAAATTGTGTTTACCGAATCGCACTCCGAACTCAATCAGCCCGGAAAGTATCGACCTATGGTAATCATGAGCAGGGTGCAATCTGTTTTCGCAAGCGTGTCAGCGAGGCGTGGTTAGTGGGGCGCGCGCTTAGCAGTTGTCTCCAACTTCAGCCGACCGCTCGAAACAATCATGAACACAGTATGTGGTCCGTCGGCACTTGATAACCTGGAATCAGAGCACATCCAAGACGCGGTGTCCGGGCTTTGATTCTTTTGCACTGTTTCGTTTGTCAGTGTTGCTGCTATGATCACAATAAATTGGCACGAGCTCATCAACTTAGAGGCTCCGCCTCCTTCTTGGATCTCTCAGCCTCAGGCTCAGCTTAATCTGCTCAAGCTGAGCAGAAGCAATCTCGCTTCACCGCATCTGTTTGCGTTAGTTGCGGCGTAGTGCTGACAATAGAATACATACATGAACCCCGCTACGGTCGCGAAATATGAACAGCAGACGATATCGATCTCAACAATGACTGTAACCACTACACCCATAACTTCGTCCACCAATGGCGAAAATGCACGATTTCTTGAAGTGCAAGGCGATAAACCCGTGCACTATGGCATCCTGCTCTTCCCTGGCTTTCAGGCGCTGGATGTCTTCGGCCCTCTTGACGTCTTCAATTCTCTCGCAATGCTGTACAATTTTCCCATGAGACTTACAAACCTTGCCGTAACTCCTGGCTCAATACCCACACACCATCCCTCGACCACGACCCTAATTCCCGCCAAATCCCACCCTCTGTCACGTTTCTCCGAGAACATCGTCATCGACCGCACGTTGGAAGAGCAACTCGTTATTCAAGAGTCATCCCTCAAAGGCGAGAGGAGCGAGGAAGCTATTGATGTTCTCATCATCCCCGGCGGTGTTGGTGTGCGCGGAGAAGTGACCAAAGAGATCGAATTCGTGAAGAGGATGTACCCCAGTCTTAAGGCCGTCCTCTCCGTCTGTACAGGTGCAACGATCCTAGCGCGGGCCGGTGTGCTCGACGGAAAACGCGCAACGACGAACAAACGTGCATACAAGTGGGCGACCAGCACTGGGCCGAACGTCAATTGGGCTGCGAAAGCTAGATGGGTGGTAGATGGGAATATTGTCACCAGCTCGGGAATTTCTGCAGGTATCGTAATGCACCGTGCTCAGTGAGTGCAAAGATGAGATGAATTCTAATTGCTCCTTTAGGTATCGACGCATCCTACGCCTTTGTCGCGCTGCACTACGGACACGATATTGCTGAGAGTCTGGCGGATAGCGCAGAGTATGTTCGGTGGATGGATCCCGAGCACGACCCTTTCAGCACGCGATGGGGTCTTTCGTAAGGTAGAGAGAAGGAGCTCGAGAGGGATGAGAGCCTCCGATCGAAAAGAGCAAGTCGATTACTGGCTAGCGATTCGAAGCCCGCCTTCTGACGGCGTACTGCAGGCGTTCAGGTGCCATCCAGGCTTTCACTAATACGCAACTTTACTCAGTGAACTATTGTGATAAGTAGACAATAACAATTGTAAGGCCATTGTCGTCCTAGCGCTTGCCTGAGGTGAAGCAAACTCCAGTCGGTTGGCTAGTTATCTGTTAAAATCACGTCTGCCCATGATACAACAGACTCATGTTCACATCTCATCACAATGCAAGGTTGCCATCAGAAGCAGGCCAAAGCGAGCATGTCCGGCAGATCACAAAAGCTAGACCGATTCACTCCTCTACTTACCGATATACGGCAAGGGTTGGGGGTTCATTGGGAGTTCTACGAAGAGTGTATCATTGAGATTCTAGAGGCAGCTACTCAACACCGAGATACGACTGCGTGGTTTGAGCAAGTGCAGCGCCTGATCGGCGGTATCGATGAAGTCAAGTTCAGTCATGAGGGCGTCCTCTTCCACCTCCACGATATGGGTATTCGTATGTCTGAACAGCAAAGTTGGGCTGGAGGATACACATGTAAGGATCCTTCACTCACACTTTCACCAACTTTCGAACAAATCCATTCATCGAGCATATATGAGGATACTTCTTGGGCCCCCTCAGCCACCATCATGTCTGCAAACCACACTTCTCGACCCCCTCAACCGGCCTTACCTGTTCATGCAGCACCGCAGGTGCCCCCTTCGCCAAACAACAGGGAAGGACGATCTGAGCAGCAACAACCGCACCTTCTTCCACACAGGACATCACCGTTTGACTTCAGTACAGATCAGCTACCGAAGCTGACTTTTCCTCACTGCTCATCTAATCAAAACGTTACGATCACCGGCAGTAAGCCCCTTCGTCTGAGTCCGCTAAAGCCACAATCACTTGACCCGGTCTTCTTCAGCGATCCAATGTTCAAAGAAAGAGTCGCTGGACTATTCGGTCAGACAATTCGACCAAGAAGCGATCTTCAGAAGAGGGCAGACTTTGGTAATACTCAACGGCCAGATGGAGTCTTACTCCTTGACCCTGAATGTGTACCCTATGGTCCCGAACAAGACGATCTGGAGGCCTGGATGGTAAAGCCAAAGGACAGCGAAGATGGCGAAGATGGGAAGGTGAAGTCGTACGACCCCGTGCCGCCTACTTGGCCTCCTTGGGTGAATCGCTACGACTTGGAATTGTGATGTTAGTGGCGGATCTTAGGAGGAGAAGAGAAGTCCTGTTTCTGTTTGTACAGACATGACAGCGGTCTACAGGTAGAAGTACGACTCGAGGGTTGACATTTACATTGAAATAGAGCTCGTAGTAATCTACTGAACACAGCTAATTAAGTGCTGGATAATGTCCAAACACAGATCTTGCCATGATCAAAGTATCATGTACTCGTACTGTCGAACATGCAGCTTCTGCGTATGTGCCCTTACAGGCCGCCTCACAGACCACTGACAACCTTCTGGACAACCTCATCTAGATCCTCCTCTTCCAGGCCTAGGAGCGAATTTGCAAATGCGTCTCTCTTCTTCCAGTCAGCTGCGACAACACCCCAGATGGCAACAACTTCCTCGCGCGCATCGTGGTCACCATCCAGCATCTTCGGCCTGCACTTCTTCAACTCTTCTTCACTGCTCTCGCTAGTCCTCTGGAACTTATCCCCTGTTGCCTTTTCCAGCGCCGCAAGCACCTCCTCCTGTGTGACATGCAAGCTATGGATATACATAAGCTTATTCTCCGTCTCTTGCGGCTTCTCCAAAACCTTAACCACTGCACTGCCGATGAAAGGAAGTGTAGAAGCGGAGAATTTGATATTGCCGCCGTCTAGCAAATATGCCTTTCGCCCCTTGACATCGAACTTCAACAGCCCATTTCCCAGACCCCAGTCAAAGAAGTGTGCATTGATCAAACTTGTCCAAGTCAGTTTGCCTCGCTCGCCACCTCGTTCTTTCTCCTCCAGCTCGACCAGATAATCACGAATGCCTTTCTTGCCCTTCATCAGCGGCAGGATCTCATTGGTTTTGTCGTCCGCAGAGTCGCAGCTGCCGAAGTCGGCAGGCATTACCCTTTTCACACCACCCTTGAAAGCTGCATCGATAAGCTTCCTCTGCTGTTCGACTTGACTTCCAGCGATTGCAATGACAAGTGCGTCAATATTCTTTTCTTGGAATTCTTTGGCTACCGCGTCTACGTCGAGATCGTCCGGCACCGTGATGACTTGCGTCCTGGGGTACACTGATTTGGATGTCTGGCGGTTGATCACCCAGACACTGAACTCGGACTTCTGGAGCGCTTCGAGGACTGGCTTGCCCAAAGTACCGTTGCCACCAATGATGGCGACATTCTGGATGGCGGGCATCTTCTATGCAATCTGAATTTCGTAAACTCTCTGAACTTGTGGACAACTTCTGTAGTTTCGGTAGCGAAAGAAAAGGTTAGGACAGTCTTGGAGTTGAACGGTAACGACGTTGGCGGGGGATGCTCCTTTGTGGGGAAGAACGTGCGCTTAAGTGCTGGCCCCTCAGCGCGAGGTAGCTCGGAATGTTTGACTGCTTGTTAGTATTAATTCCGCGATCGCTCCGAGCGCCTTTATCTCTCCACATGTATCAGAATGCCCTCCCGTGTCTGTCTGATATGTCTTTACAACTGACGGTTGGTGAGCATTACGTGTATCAAGATCGGTGCCATGTACACTAGGAAATACAATGGAGGGAGGGCAAAGTCATCGCATTGCGTTCGCATTCTGCTCACGCGAACTTCACCAGCAACAAGCAAATTGAAGCTACAACCCTTCGCATCGGTGCACATATTCGACTGTATTGTCACGTTTACGGTGAATCCTATTAGCTTTTCAAGAACTTCCCATGACATAAATCAGCTTCGGTACGGACTTTGGCAGGCATGTCACTGCTTCGACGCAGTTAGAAATTGCCATCTATAAGCATTCTCTTCGAGGTGTAGGCGCAACTGTAGGACTGAAGATATGTCCGACGATTATTCATGATGAATACGAAGTTCCTGGCGAGTAGTGACGGGTTGCAGTAACGGTTTTCCCCTTGAGATGGCGTGACCAAGGATCGAACCACCACCACATCGTAAGATACAACACACCACTTGGGCGCGCAGCAATGCACCGCGCGTACGTTGTATACCTTACGGGGCTACTGGAAAGTTATGTCATGTGTTATAAAGATGCTGGCCTTTACTGGCGAAGTGAGCCTTTCTGTAGAAACATTCACTGTCAATCTCCCGATATCTACAAACGTGCAACGCATTCGTAGTACAAATACTTTCGAATACTTGCAAATTACCCGCATCAACCTGTCTGTTCAACATGACTCCCTTGCAGCGTCGACCGATGCAGCACATCGACCGCCGGGAGCTGTACACAAATCTGGAAGTACGAGTGCAATACTTACAGTCCTTTCTAGACTTCAGCTCACGTACGTATCCCAGCCTGAATGCAGCCTCTTGACTGACCCCTGTAGGCGATATCGAGAGCCTCATCACAGGAGCCAAATACATTAAGGCGCTTATACCAGCTGTTGTGAACATTGTGTACAAAAAGCTGTTACAATATGACATAACGGCGCGAGCATTCGAGACGCGATCGACATCGTATGAAGGACCTGTCGACCCCAATCTCAGCGAAAGCTCCCCTCAGATCATGCACCGCAAGATGTTTCTTCGCGGATACCTGAATAAGCTATGTAGCGACCCGTCCAAGATGGAGTTCTGGGAGTACCTCGACAAGGTCGGTATGATGCACGTTGGCCAGGGACGAGCTCATCCGTTGCACGTGGAATACGTACACATCGGTGCAACCCTTTCTTTCGTGCAAGACATTCTGACTGAGGCCATCTTGTCGCACCCCAAGATGAGGATGGACCGCAAGATTGGACTTGTTAAGGCACTCTCAAAAGTGATCTGGATTCAGAACGACCTCTTCGCAAAATGGTACGTCCGCGATGGCGAAGAGTTTACCGACGATACTCTTGTTCCAGAAGTTGAACCAGAAGGTTATCTTCACGGCAAAAAAATGCTGCACGATGGGAGCGAAAGCGAGGGTGAGATTGAGGAAGCAGCCATGGCAGCTGGATCATGCCCATTCAAAGACCTGGCAACATCACCACGTGGCAACGGCACGATACGGCATAGCATGAAGGGAATGTCTTTGGATGAGTCTCCACAAAAGGATGGTCCACGCTCGCCGGAAGCCGAAAACATCCGCGCTGCTCCAGCATCACCAACTGGGAGAACATGTCCTATGGGCGGAAGACCGCAAGCGGTGAGCAGTGCATAGACGTCCGGTGAACGATACCTGCACAGTGGAGAACAGAGTACCGTAGTCTATATATTTTCCGTTTTCAAGATATCCGTTCCTCGGCACACATTCTGGGGAATCTGTATAATATTTTTCGGCGCGCTCTGTCCTGTGTGCTAGGATCCACTGGTCCTCCAGGTGCTCATCGTCATGATCGACCGCGATCGCGGCCAGATAAGGACTGGACACCTTGCGGCGCGCGCAAGGGACAACGTAGGCTAGTGAGTACCAAAATGGTAGAAATTTGTACCTGCGTCCAGGCCCGCGGTGCCTGTTTATTTGCTCACATGATGGAATGAAATTGCATCTTATCGTCAAATCCACCTCCATCGAACCTGTGATTTGTGTTCTGGAAGACACGAGGCGATCTATTGTTTCGCGAAATCACGGAGAGCCCGGGATTCCGGTTGGACTCTAGCCATGGACAATACCGGACGCCTACCCGTGTGCCGCGGCCTAGTTTCGGAGAAACGCAGCAGCACGCCTTGAGGCTCGATGTTCGCGTGGCGGTGGACAGATTGAAGCTCACCGACTGACTGAAGGAGCTTTGGCGACCATTCCAGCCCTGCATGCGCACAGTAGTGCCCCGCAAAACGGCAAGGTCGATCCTCTTCTGTGGCCACGACGCAGCGCATCATGGTGTTGAGTCGTTTCAGCGTGGCTGAAGGCATGTGGAGCCGGCAGCGCAGCCAGAAAGCAGTAGAAGGAAAGTGGCGCTTGGCTGCTCGATCGTCTCAACACACCAGGAGCAGCCAGCTCAAGATGGCGCCTGACGGCGACGACGCGGCCCACCCCGCCAAAAGGTATTGCGACGCGCGCAGAACGTTTGAGAGTGCACTCGCCCGGAGGGATCTGGCTGCACCGGGCAGGCTGGGGGCACCGCGGAGTCCATGCGAGACGAGACGTAACGCTGAGACAGTTGCTGCCAGCAAACGTTGGACAAGTCAGCCAAACTTAGTGATGCGCCCCAGAGCCAAGAGGCCCACAATGATGTATGCCCGCTTGCTGCGCAAACCTTCGCGCGACTCACTGGCGATGGGCGGCCGCTGTGCAAGTGTTCAAATACATGATCGCACATCCTCAGGCGCATCGTGGGCACTGCAGGCCACTCGTCGGCCTCACTGCTGCAATCGAGTAAGACGGCCTGCGAAATTCGCTCATACTGTATTGCTTCGCCAACAGCCAAGCGGCATTCCACGGTAGCAGTTGTATGACACGAAGCCAATCGTAGCCGATCAAGGGGGCGCCATAACAGTGCGATCCCTGCCAGTGTGGTTGCGCTTCGGGCATAGTGCCCAAATAAGCGTGCAGCGCTCCATAGCAAGAGCAGCCCCCCCAACTTCGCAACTTCTCAACTTTGGTCGCAACCAACAATCACCATCTCCCCTCACTACCCTCTCCCCCACCACCACATCTCTGTACGGCTCTCGGTAGCGCTGCAAAGTTGCTGCACACCCGTCTCTCCCGGATCGCGATCTGTTCACCCAGTATTCGCATCTCCCAGTGTTGATTTTCCCACTTGTCGGCCGATCTTCGCTCTTGCCAACCACGTCACCACAACAGCTTAGCTGCCTGTTGTTCCACTTCTTGCATTCTCTCACCACCTCTTCTTGATACCCAGTACACCCTTCTAATATCGCGCGATTTCCACCTTTTCCTTTCTGGACCCTGCGCACTTCACTGTTGCGCTTGTCACGATCCTGTTACACAGCGTGACTGCTCTTTGGATTTGAATGCCCCTGACAATCGCTGCGACAGATGAGCGTTGTTGTCTCTAGGCTTCCACTTCTTCACTCACAATGCAGTCCATGTTCCGCCTCCCATGGAGCACGGAGTCGCCTGGCGACAGAATCATGGAGAAGGCAACACTGCACAAGTCAAGACCGATGCCGGTCGTTGAAATGCCCAGTTTCAACATGAATCAAATTAAGCGCAAAGCGACAGGCAGTCCTGAGCCGGCATCAGCGCAGCATGCGCATGCAGTGAAGAAGTGGAAGGACGCACAGGGGGACGTGAAGCCCGTGGTGGCGAGCGTGGCTACTGAACTCTCGCAACCGGAAAATTCGCAAAGTATGCCTCAGGTTGCTTCCGCAGATATCCAGGATTCGCGTCCAAAGGCGCAGCTACCACGGAAGGACAGTGTCATGAAGCCCAAGACATCGAAACCACAGAAAATCAACGTAAAGACTGAGCCTGTCAACACCCCTGAGACTTCAACAGCATCGAATCTGACCGCAGTTCAACAAGCGATTGAAGCGCAGATCAGCTACGAAATTTTGCTGAAGCATAACGAGCTTCGCCTGATCGAGCAAGAGCTGGCCAAATGTCAAGTTTCACTGGAGCAGCTGAGACGTTGTTCGATAATTCCTTTCCCTGGTACTGAGGGTCTTCTTGACGACCTGAGCCGTGGTGCTGGAGCTGCTCTTCACCCACCTGCCGGCTACACAGAGCCTCAGTATGCGGCACCCTGGGGGGTCACCGATGGTCCATACACTCGCCATTACGCGAAGTGGTTGATCTCGGACATGCAATTTGACCCTGTGTCTGAACGTGCGCTCGCTCAGCAGCAGAGCTACTTTGGAATTGGTGAGGGCAGGTCGACGCGTGGCAGTTTTGGTGACTACGGTCATGGAAACAGAGGCCGCACGTCACGAACTTCGACTGGAATGTTGAAGCTCCCGCCGCTCGGTGAAAATCCAGCACCAGCTCCAAAGATCGATCCTCTGCTGCATAAGCGATCCACCGACGGTCAGTGGGTGCGGCTGTACTGTGCTCAGTGTGGTCACAGCAACTTTTCGAACACTCAGGGCTTCCTCAATCACTGTCGCATCAAGCACAGCCTTGTGTTCAAAAGTCACGACCAGGCAGCTATCGCCTGTGGTGTTCCGGTCGATATCAACGAGGCGGGTCAGCCGGTCACAGCTACTGAGCCAGTCAGCACACCTGCTTCTGCACCTGCTGTGTCGTTTTCTATGCCTGCTACACCGGGCATCGTCAACCCTCTCGCTGCGCAAGCTTCCTTGACTGCTCAGGCTAAGGACGTGCATCGCGATTTCAACGCTGCACCCCGAGAGAACATGAAGCCTATTTCTTCCAACTTCACCGGCTCGCTATCAACGCCTCATCTGAGTGCCCTGGCTCAAAAGCGCGGGTTTGAGGGCAATCTGAAAGAGCTCGTCACCACTGCTCGATCAAAGATTGACCTCGACGCGATTGAGCACTCAGATGACGATCTCGCGGACACCACTGCAGCTCCGACCCCAGTCAACGCCAACCCGCCTCAGCTAGCGCGTCTTCCCGTTAGCGCCCCCAACAAAGCACCTTCAAGCAAGGCTCCGTTGGCGCGACCCGGCAGCAGAAAGGGCAATCAAGCCAGTCACGCCCGACTTCCGTTTTCGTTGCCATCCCCTGTCAAGTCAGATTGTGATGAGCACATGCCAGACTCGCCGTTGGACCTCAGCCCCCATACTGTTGACTCCAACCCGGGCCTGGTAAGTGATCACGACGATGACGATGATGACGAGGACGACGCGCACAGCCAGCCCGACTTCATGCTTCACGACGATGTCGTCGTCGAAGACGCGAGCGATGTGGAAGGTTCGCATGAGCGCGCAAGTTCTCGCCATGGGCTCGACAGCTGTTGCAACAAGGGCGAGATGAGCCACAAGCATTAGGCAGCGAGTGGGTTGAATCGTGCTCCTTGCCTTTCAGAAATGAGTAATGCTTATGGTTCCAAGTTACGTCTTCCCTTGTTGCCTTTCTTGCCTTTAGAATTTACATTGTTTTTCTACCGTCGACGGTTGTCGGCGGTTATACATGATACCAACCATTAGTTGGCAGTTTGTCTGAGGATGTCCTCAAGCTTCTCAACAGCTTGGGCACGTTCGAATTTCCTCTTGCTTTGTTTTATTTCATCGATACCCCGGCTCGATGATTCTCCCAAATCTACATGTCAGAAAACTCTCAACTCATACGTGCGCCTGAACGACAGCAAAGGCGTTCTCTAGGCGCTGGATCACGTCTGTGTATTATCATCACTTTGTATGAAACGGTATAGGATGGGTCTTTTGTCTGGCTAGAGGAATGCCTTTATTTGGAAAGGTGCCGGTACACTTTTTTGTACCAACAAGGTCTGATCCGAAACGATCAGCGCAAAATTCAGCGAGCGCGCGTCCTCGCTCTTGTATTTATCAACTCTTTAATGCTAGCGATGACGCTTATATCCAATATGTTTATGATCAGTTTGGTCTGCTGACACACGTGATGATTGATTCCAACACGCCTTTGCATACATGATCCCTTCTCATGCGTCGCGACCTCTCTTGTGGTCACTTTCAGGGCCATGGCTACTTTGTACGGTGTACCAGTACGAGCATGGTATTAGTCACCACCGTTCCGAGCCTGCCCCTACCCAACCATGCGGTAGCTCATGCACGTAGTCCTTGCTGGTTCTGCACCCAGGGTCCTGTTCATCCCATGAACGTGAGCGCCTGCAAGATGTCAGTACAATCCTTCGTCTTTAATAGCCACACTTGCGCCCCTAACGAGCATCTTCTCAATGCCGTTGCGCGTGGTCTTCAATCATGCGACTCTTGGTCGTACACCTTGTATGGCTTCAGCTTGATGTGAGAGATATAGAACTTACTGCCATGACCACACATGCCAGACTGACATAAGGACTCAGTCTCTCACCGACCCTCGCAGCCTTCCATATAGGGCTAACGAAGTAGTTCTCCTTGTTGCGGTCGATTATACCAGGGAAGACGTAGTGCGCATACGTGGCGGTGCAGATTGTGAGCAGGAGCACGAGGAGAAGGGATTGGAAATTGAAGAGTGCTGTCTGGACATGTGTTAGCTTAATGCCTGTGACAAGATCGCGGCGAGTGGTATACCATGGTGAAGAGAGGAGCTTGTTATATTATATTGTCTGAGTCACTGTAGAGCTTCGGTGGTGTTTTCTGGAAGCTCGCGGATAGTCAAGCGCGTTGGGTGTGTCCGGTACACAGCTGTCGTTGCAGGTGAATAGCTGGTGGGGATGATGCGCCGAGGTGTCTGGCCTGTGCGTACCGTACTTGCATGATCGTCATTGTGAACATTCACGTTCTGCGCGACACTTCTCTTCACCATACCAACGTACCGTCTCACGAGTAAAGTGCTGGAGCCTTGGCTGTCTATCGAGTATTGTTTGCTACATTATCAATAATACGCATTCGACAGGATCAGGCCACAAGTGAAGCCGAACCTGGACGCGACCAGCGCCGCAATACCAGCGCCGTCGACATCTACAGCGCCGAACGAACGGCAATTACAGTATACGTCGAGAAGAGGGATTCAGACAGTAGGAGGAGTGAACTCCTTCAGATACTCAAATCATGACGGAGGTGCGCATGCGACTGCGCCAAAAAGGGCAGCAGTTTCCCACTCAAGACTGTAAGTTCCTTCACTTGCTTTCACTGGTATATCCCTACCTGAGAACTTGTATACAAACAATTTGTGCAACCTGTACCATGCTTTCCCTTTACAATAGCACATGTCACAACCATTCTTCCACAGTCCCACTCAACCATCATAATGCCCGTACCTCCGCTCCCCCGCGTGCCACCCTCAGCACAGCACAAAAAGCAACAAACTTTGTTTGACCGCCGTTCAGTAGAAGCCTTCCTTCTCGCCTTCGGCGACAACGACTACCCGCTCCCAGAGACCGTGCGTGTGCTCGACGAAATCGTAACCGACTACATCATCGAATCGTGCCACGAAGCAGCAGCGGTAGCGCACCATGCGCGGCGAGCCAAGATCAAGCTTGATGACTTTAAATTCATGCTTCGCCGAGACACGGGTAAACTGGGCAGGGTGAGCGAAATGCTCGAGACAGACAAGGAGCTCAAGAGGAAGAGGAAGGCCTTCGATACAGATGAGGGCGCAGTCTTGCAGAAAGGGGATGCGAAGGAGGACGAGGAGCCTGTGGGGAAGAAGAAGGTGGCTGGGGACGAGGATGGCGAACGCAAGAAGAAGAAAAAGAAGAAGGACAAGGGGAAGAAGGAGAAGTTCATGGACGACGAGAGCGTGGTATAGGTGAGCGGTTTACCGAGGATTTGAGTCGTTGCTGTGCTGGCGGACAGCCCATCATATCGCTCTCGACATCATACCTCGGACAGCCGCACGAGCAAAGTTACCAAACACTACGGAATGAGCATCACAGTTCGAAGACTCAATCCAGGCTGCCTCGAACCAGGGTCAAACCCGAGCTTTGGAAACCAACGATACATAATATTCGACGAGACGTTCCGAGAACAAACTTCAACATTCTACCTTGCAGCACGTTGGGAAATCATTCAGCATTGCGACGGCGTTACATAACTATCTTGATACCGAAACCATAGTACTGCCTGCACAACGCATGTGTATCTTTAATTATCCAAGAATATTATCCCAGAATCGCATTCGCTTTCTGTATCGTCCCTGCCATATTTTTGACATGGCAGAGACGATTTTACTTTGGAATCACAGAAGAGCAGGAAAACGTCGGGTGAACGTTGAAAGGTGTTTGATTGTTGAGCTTTTTGCGCTCGTATGCTCATATGCTCCACAGGCCTGCGATAGTCGTACACAACACAGCCTCAGACAGCGCCGGAAAATGCTCGCCGTGACACGCGTTCTAACTTCGACTCTGCATCGTCATGCAACATTTCCACGCCACCGGTCGCGCCCTCGGCGAGGGTAGGGTCGTTCTCCTCCTACTCATCATCCTTTTTCGTGCCCTTAGTGTTGATGTTGCCGCCTCTAACGTCTCTGAGCAACACTACACTCGACTCGCACGTCAGCCAAAACGCCAAACCCAAGCTCTTAAGAATGCATCATAAATCATGTTCAAGCCTCCTGCTGCCTCTGCTGCCTGCCCTTGTTGTTGCCCCTTCCGCCCTGTTTCCTGTCACCGCCCTTCTCCTGGTTGTCGCCAGCAAGAGCATCACCACCGCCGAGAGTAAGCGCTGCAGTCGCAAGACGGTTCGAGAGATCGATCTGGGTGCGGATAGTGTTGGCGAGGTAGGAAACGACGAGAACGTCCTGGATGTGTGCGTTGCTGCAATTTGTTAGCGGCCAATTCTTATAGCTGATTAAGGCAAAGACGTACAAGTCGCGCTCAATGTCGGCGGCGTCAACCTTGGGCGCAAGGCTGAGGGCGTTCATGAGGAACTGGCCCAGCGCCGACGAGGGCTCTGCCTCCTCGTCAAGGACATTGTTGACATAGTTGGAAACACGCTCGAGCATGTCGAGGACGTGCCTGACGGCAGTCTCCAGCTGGTCAAGGTCGGTCGCGACCTGCTGTGTCCTGTCCTCGCGGTCCTTGGCGGCAGAGACGAGCTCGAGACCGGACTTCTCGGCCTCACCGTACTTGATCTCGTGGGGGACGGGGATGAACAGACACGAGTCGGCGGCGCGCTCGGCAGTAACACCAATGGGGGCGGAGATGTATGTCCGCGACTCGATCTCCTTGCCGGGCTCTGTGGAGACAGTCAGGTGGACTGCGGGATGGGGCCATGTGCCGTCGCCCTGCTGGCTGTAGAAGTTCTGGATAAGGGCGGAGAAGGTGTTCAGGTCGCTGCTAGTGGCGTACCAGCCGACGAGGACCTCGCGGGGGTTGGCGCGGAGATGCAGAGCGAGCATCTGCTTCTGGTAGTCCATGTCGACCTCGACCTGCTCGGCCGTCTCAGTGTGGGGGACAGCATAGCAGTTGCGGATCTCGATCTCGGTGCCGTCTTCGCTGCGGGTTCCCAGCAGGGTGCCGATGACGCGCTCCTGGTCGGCGGGGCGGCGGAGGGAGTGGTCGAGGACGGAGAAGACAGCCTGGACACGTTGTCAGCGCACTGCAGCAGCAGCAGTGAGGTGATGCCGCGCGCACCTGAGGCTGGATGACCACGTTCAGCGGGGCAGTCGAGGGCTGGGCGCCGACGGGGGCAGGGCCGAGCGGGCGAGCGAGGTGGAGGAAGGAGTCGTTCTCGGACATGATGGGCGAATGGGCGCTGCGCGGTGCCGTCGAGTGTGCAAGGCCGTCGGGAGCGTTGAGGACGTGAAGGTGGTGGGGCAGAAATTGTATTGTTCCTGCCCTGCCAGGTGCGCCTTCTCGCTAGCACGGACGCTAACATTTATTTTCTGGAGGAGCGCCTGCACGTCGCAGCAAGCCGGCATTTCCAGGGCGTCTCCTGCAAATATCAAAAGTTTTACATTTTTCGGCCCCGTGCAATTCGAGTCGCCTGTCATCTCTTGGCAATCTCAGTCGCACACAGACGACACGCGAGGGAGAGGAGGAGAAAGAAAGAGAGCATTGGGACATGGCCTTCACGAGAGGGCGCGGAGGCGCACGTGGTGGCGCAAGAGGGGCCAGCCGAGGCGGTGGTAGAGGAGGCGCTCGAGGAGGGAGGGGCGGCGCAAGAGGGCGAGGAAGGGGCGGCGGCCGTGGTGGTTATGGCGGCGCGAGACTGAGGAGCCCAGACGGCGAGGCGTGAGTACGGCAACTGGGCAAGCGGGAGAAGGCACAAAGCAGTCGCTGACATGTCGCAGGCACGCCGAGAGAATGCCCTCGCCTGAGCCAGAAGATACAGAATCAGAGTCCTCCGACGAATCCCAAGACGAAGATGAGGAAGAGGAAGAAGACGCAGAGCCTATATCGAATGCCTACTCCGCCCTGCTCCAATCCCTTGCCTCTACGCAGCCTCAAGATCGCTCGAGCAAGAAGCGCAAGGCGCACCACGAAGAAGATATCTCGGCCGCACAGAAGGGATACAAGAAGCGTGCAAAGCAGTCTGAGACAAGGTCGACTGATGATGTAGATCGAGACGGATCTACTGATTCTGAAGGCGATGAGTCAGCAGACGACGGAGAGGCTGTAGACCGGCAAGAAGAGGAGGATGACGACGAGGACGACGAGGACGACGAGGAAGGGGAGGAAGAGGAACTCGAGGTGGAGACAGCGCTCGACAACGAGGCTAACAACCCCTTCTTCGACAAACACTTTGGTGCACCGGACGAGGACGAGCTTTCCAAGCGGCTGAAGAGGATAGAAGAAAACGAGTGGGCTACAAAGAAACTAGATGCAGGCTCAGGCAAGGCCGCAAACCCGTGGAAAGCTCAGAAGTCGGCGCACAACGACACTGGAAAAGGTGTCTTGCAGGTTCCCAGCACGGATGAAAAGGCACTGGAAAGACCCAAGTTCAAGAGCACGCGCAACATTGGCCTGAAGTCAAAACTGGTTGAGAATGCTCAAAGGGAAGTTGGCGACTTCAACGACCTGGAACAGACAGTTGCGCCGTCCCTCTTTACCTACCAGGATCTGCTGTTCGGCGCTCGAACACCACAGAACGCAGGTCGTCTTCGAGACCTTACTTGCCTTCACGCTCTCAATCATATCCTGATGACACGGGACCGCGTACTGAAGAACAACGCAAAGCTGGCTGCTGCAAAAGGAGACGAGGACGTTGAATATCGCGATCAGGGTTTCACTCGGCCGAAGATTTTGTTCTTGCTTGAGACGAAACAAGCCTGTGTACGGGTATTAGATTCCATCACTAAGTTGCATACTTTTGAGCAGCAGGAAAATAAGAAGCGTTTCCTCGACAGCTTCTCACAGCCCGAGGACAAATTCTCAGACGACAAGCCGGAGGATTTCCGTGAGCTCTTTGAAGGCAATGACGAGAACGAGTTCCGCGTTGGTGTCAAGCTCACTCGCAAGACGCTTAAGCTCTACTCGACCTTCTACAACTCGGATATTATCCTTGCCTCGGCGCTAGGCCTGCGACGCGCCATTGAGACTGGAGACAAGAAGAAGCGTGGAGATTACGATTTCCTCTCGTCTATCGAGATGGTCATCATGGATCAAGCGGATGCAACACTGATGCAAAATTTCGAACACGCTGAATTCGTCTTTGATCACCTCAACTTGCAACCAAAAGATGCTCACGGTTGCGACTTTTCTCGAGTCCGTTCGTGGTACCTCGACGGTCGCGCGCCCAACCTCCGCCAGACCATCGTTTTGTCCGCATTCCTAACACCGAAAATCAACTCTCTGTATTACAAGCACATGCGCAATGCTGCCGGACGCCTGCGCTATACCGCAGACTACACTTCCGGACTCATTGAATCGCTTTCCTATGGCATTAAGCAGACTTTCCTCCGCTTCGACTCGCCGTCTCATCTCACAGATCCTGACGCTCGTTTCAAGTACTTCCACTCGTCTATTCTCCCATCCATCAGCCGCCTTCCCAAGCCCGCAACTGGCGGCGTCGGTGTCCTTGTCTTTATCCCTTCCTATCTCGACTTTGTCCGTGTTCGTAACTCTCTAGTAGATTCGGATTTCAGTTACGGTCTGATCCAGGAATATACTGACGCGACCGATGTCCGCAAGGCGCGCTCTCATTTCATGAGTGGCAAACACTCGCTCTTGTTGTATACAGGCCGTGCACACCACTTCCACCGCTACCAGATTCGCGGCGTGAAACGCGTTGTGTTCTACGGCGTGCCTGAAAATCCCAAGTTCTACGACGAAGTTGTCGGATTCATTGGAAAGAGCGTCGAGCGCGCCGAAATCAGCAGGCAAGAGGCTAGTGTGCGTGTCGCATTCAGCAAATGGGAGAGGCTAGAGCTAGAGAGGATTGTAGGAACGAAGAGGGTTGGAAAGATGATCGCTGATAAGGGCGATGTATTCGACTTTCTGTAGGTTAAAAGTTTCGTCAAGTAGATTCGATACCTTGCATGCATTGAACGGCGCTTCATGGAATTCAACAATCACTTTTACTTTGTAATCAGTGTAACCAATTTGATTGAAGTTCTTGTAACATGAGTCACTATGATTTGCCGCTACGCGACGCATCTGGCACATATTAGGTAGCTGCTTTCACTGTGCACTGCAGCCGCTATCAGTTGTGAACCTTTCACCAACCCCTTTCCTATCACGACCCAGCCCCAGTCATCCCTCGCCCGCATCCTCATCGTCCCTGAGATTCGCCCTGCACTACCGAATAGATGGATCGAGTCGTGAACCATACTGACTGCAATGCGATCGGCTGCTCTCCTACGACCAATCAAATGCTTCGATGGCCGCTAGACCATCTTCCCAGGTCACATCTTCTAAAGAGACAGTGTCCGGAGGTGATGCAAGTTCGGTGCCTACGCTGTCATCCAATGGCTGCGGGGAACCTTCGCGAGCTTCTGGTGTCTTGGGCGGGTTTGCGAGCGGTATTGACGGCGAGGGAGGAGCAGTCGCATCTGTCGGTGAATCTGGTGTGATGTGGTCCTCTCCAGCAAGCTTGCTTACTATACCTTGATCAATGTCATCAGATGTCAGGAGGGCGTGACTGTCTTCACTTCCCGTCAGATTGTCGTCAGAAAGTGCATCTCCCTCACTGGATGGGACGTCTGACAAGGGCGAACTTTCGCGAGATGGCCAGTTAGACGTGTTTGAGGTGGACAACGGCATTACCTTACCATTGCCTTGCGTTGAAGAGCGCGGAGACGACTCATGAATAGTCTTTGCCTTCTTCGTTGGTGCGCTGAAATCAACAGGAGCTTGTTGTCGCTTTCTTGATGCACGCCCTTGAATCTCGACCTCCTCATCTTCTCCCTCAGGTCCGGGCTCATCAACGATTGGAAAGAGAACAGGCTCGTACCCCTCGTGCACATTGCTCTCGATCTCCGCATTCATCTCGCTTGCAAAAGCATTGTGCATTTTCGCACATCTAGGAAAAGCGCGTACAAAGTCCGCCATAGCAGCCGCTGATGTTGCAGCGCATGCTTTGCCGCACATCAGATCGCGGTAGTGTTCGTTGTAGATGGAGCGTGCGGCTGAGGGGAGTTGCTTCAAGAGCATTTTGAGGTGGCCTTGAGCTGTTTTGGGAAGGTAGTAACTGAAACCTTTTGAGGCATTGACAGCATAGAGTTTGGATTTCTGATGATCGGCTTTGCCAGAGGATGCCATGTTGTTTGGGAAGGGTTGATATTCGAGGCCGATCCGTGGTTGAACTGATTTGGATCCGTTGTAGTACGTATCGAGTCGTGTATTTATGTGATGTGCGCCATATTAGGAGGAGGGTATACATTGTTGCAAGAAGGAGAGATGAGGAGTGAAAAGCGGTTTGTATCAATTATAGAGACCTGGTGCAACTGCATGGTTTCTGAATCGTAGCTGACAGTAACTTTTGGCTCAGTTCTACGAGACTTGCGTCCGGCGGTCGTACAGAGCAGAAAGATATGGCTTGACATGCACCTGCTCTACAACTCTTCCACCTTCTCTACATTTCTCTGCCGATCGAGTACGACTCTCACCATCCGGCCCTTATCACGAAAGAGACCGTGTCTCAGAGTGTCCAGATAGATTTCATAGCTTGGCATGTACCCGTCAATGAAAGCCCTGACTTGATCGTCCGACATTCCCGAACCTTTTGCTGCCACCATCTTGTGCTCTTGCTCCAATCGCCAGATATAAACATTGCGTAAATCACTGGTATCTATGTGTATGAAGAAATCAAAATGCTGAGGACCCATAAATGCATCGCAATATCTTCTCAAGTTCTCATTGATCTCCAGCAGATGGGAGGTCTTATGTTGCGCAGGAGTGTTGACGGAAAGCTTTCCAGCAAGAGCCAGCGTATGCTTCTCTTCCACGGCAGAGGTTGGAAGAGGCTGAAAGCCAACACACCAGCCTTCAAACACGACAACATCGGGCTTCTGTGTGACTGTTGGCCAATCTGACATCGGTGCTCGATCGCCTTCACCACTGAACTGGCTCTTGTCGAAACTTGGAATCCTCAGCTTGTCTTCCCCGCTGTAACGTTCCAGCTCCTGGAATAACCTCGCAGCCAATTCTTCGTCATGTGTTCCCGGCTGACCTCGTACGCGGTATAACTTGTTGTTGGGATCTTGATCTCTTTGCTGTATCAAACCATCGTGGGTCTTGTAGAAGTCATCCAGTGAGACAGTGATAGTCTGGAGCTGGTGCTCAACCGTAAGAATCTCCACAATCTTCGCCGCCCAGGTCGACTTTCCTGAGCCTTGCAACCCTGTGATACCCAGTACGATCGGTTTCGAGGACTTATCACGCTGCTGCTTGATCTTTGGTAGTAGTATGTCAAGAGCTCGTCTTATGTTGGCTTCGAGTGTAGACATAGCGGGGTCAAGTTTGGGCAATGACAAGCAAAAAGTGACAACGATTGAAGACCGCACACGAGGCGGATCCTTGAAGTAAGCTCAGATTTGTCCTTTGCTGCGATATACTTTAAGTTTCAATTATGATAGTAAGATGTCTGCGGTGTGAAGATCGCGGCATTAGAATGTCCAGGCGCCGTTCCGGCCCGGCCTTCTCCCCGCATCGCCATTTCACCTAAACTGTGATGACCACGCTGGTCCTTCACCTACGATATTGCTGAAATTATGGTCCGTGCCATTTGCGTTGCATACATGCGCTCCGAGTAATGAGAAGTCAGACTTCGCGGATTCGGATCATGTGAAAGGAGCGTTTTGAATTATACAAAGCTGCCGACACGTAATTAGCTTATTTCCGAAGATAAGCTTATCCCCGAGCACGCAACAGCGACCCACTATGATACAGGTGATGCTTCGAGGGTAGTGAGGGTTCTTACACGAGAATTCTACAACACAGAAAACGAAATGAAGCAAGCGGAAGATACGACCTCGGGTTTGGGAGGCGCCATTGGCGTCACAGTTGCAGAGTCTTCGACTGCCCTGAACGTCGAGGAGCATGCTTCGCCTCCGACAAACCAAGCAAGAACGGGATATCCCAAACAGGACGGGCAGTCGCTTTCATACTGGCTTCAGCAAGTACGATCAGATCCACTGTTGGATCACCGAACGACAGAGAATCTACCAAATGGTGCCGATACAGTAATTATTGGATCAGGTATTACAGGCACACTCGCTGCCAGGGAGCACCTTAGCATATGGCCAGACAGGAGTGTGGTTATTTTGGAAGCAAGAGAGTTCTGTTCCGGGGCAACAGGAAGGAATGCCGGTCATTGCAAACCTGATCAGTGGCGAGGATTCGCTAAGTTCGAGAAGGCATACGGCACAGAGCAAGCCATTAAGATCTTGGACAACGAAGCCGACACATGGAGGGCACTTACCAACTATGTTCAAGAACACAAGGTAGATTGCGATCTTTGGATTGGGGAGACGCTGGATGTTCCTGTGGACGATGAAGTTGCCGAGCTTACAAAAGAAATTTTCGAACGATACAAGGAAGCCGGCGGAAAGGTGGACCATATCAAAGTCACGACTGAACCCACCAGCGCAGCACAAATATCGAGAATCAAGGACGCGAAGGCATGCTATGCATGGCAGGCATCGACTTTGCAGCCGTGGAAGCTTACAGCTCATGTCATGCGCGACAATCTCGACAAGGGTGCAAATCTTCAGACTTATACGACGGCAACATCTATTACAAGGTCCAATGAGGGAAGCGGTAAATGGACCGTCCACACAGAAAGGGGAGACATCGCGTGCGAAAATATTATACATGCCACGAATGCATACAGTGCAGCTCTCGAGCCAGACTTGAAAGGCCTTATCACACCAAAGCCACACGTGTGTACGAAAGTAGTGCCACCCCGAGCTGTCAGCGGTTCTCGAGCCATCAAGAATTCTTACGGAGTCCTGCTTCCAGGGGGGGCACTCTTCAGTATCAACCCACGCAGTACTGCCGATGGCAACGTCATGTTTGGTGGTTCGAATCCTGGGCAACAGGCACTGGATGAGTGGGTCGATGAGCATCCCGAAAACTGCGTCAACGACGGACTCACAGATGTGGAAGGCGTGACCCAGTGTGTTCAGAGCTTCATCGACAATAACTTCGAGGGGTGGAACCAGACCACATACGGACCTGGTGAAGGCATCCAGTCTAGCTGGAGTGGGGTGATTGGGTTGAGTATCGATGGCGTCCCTTTTGTAGGAGAACTTCCTGGAAAGCCTGGCCAGTGGATATGTGCTGGTCACCATGGACAGTAAGTTATCTGGAGCTCTTTATATGTATGGTTAATTGACCTGTGCAGTGGTATGGCACGGACGTTTACTGCTGCGCCAGGCCTTGTGAGGCTGATGAATGGTGAGTCTTGGGATACGGTGGGATTACCGCGTGTGTTTGAGATTACTACAGCTCGAGTGCAAAAGCTAAAGGGAGCCTCGGCCTTGAAGATTGCAACCGTGTAACAAGGACTCGACTTAAAGACGGAGCGGCTTCGCCAAGCGACTCCCTTAGTTAAGACTGAGCTTCGCAATCCCTCCATTTGGTTCGCAACGCTACTATGATCTGATCAGAGCCCTTCTCCCTCACATCTAGTGGATTACTGTGGCGACAGTGATCATTCCTTCTTGCTGCTTGAGTCACATGCAATGCACTGGAGGGTTTTGCATTCAGTCTTGTAATCGCATATTGATAAGGAACTGTCGAGACAACCTGTTGGGTCTCTTTCCGCAAGCGTTTTGTCTTTGAAGTTTGTTTTGCACACAGCATGGCATTGCAGTGATGTCATTATTGGAATGAGCAGCCCAGCAACCGCAAGTCGTCTTTTTGAGCTTGGGCTCTTCATTGTGCTCATTGCATGCAGGTGGAGTGGGTATCTACATAGCAGCCGGAATGATAAAGGTAGGTAAAACAATCGTAGACTCGTGTCTACGGCCCAGTAGTTCACGTTGTAGTCTCTCACCCAACCGCCCGCGCAATAGGCAAGGCTAAAACCCAAAGGACTGATTAACAATAGTGTCAAGGGAACCTTAAGTAGACACCATTCCTTGTGCAACAAAGGTCCATCTGCTAGACCAGGTTCTTATGAAAGTCGAAAGACGCCCGCGCAAAAGGTATCTCTCCGCGGAGAGACTCGCTTGTCGCCGTTCGCGATCTGCCAACCTTCGAAACTCACCACCGGCATTTCTATAATCTGATTTCAAAGCAGCACCCTTTGTCAACACAAAAGCGCTGACTGCAAGGCCTACGCTAGAAGTCATGGAAGAGTTTCCAATTGGTTGGAGAGGGAGGGTTATCGAGACTATCGTTCGACCATTAACAAAGTGCAAATGCGCTCGATCGACATCGGTACTGCGGGATCGAGATACAGTCGGACTCAGCATCTCGATATCGACACGACGACCGTAGCGGCTGAGCGGCTGGACGGCCTGTCTGTCCTCCAGACATACAGCAGAATGGCACGCAGCGTGTCAACGTCTGCTTTCTGTTGCATTCTGGCCATACTGCCGCAAGTATTGCAAGGGATGATATCACGAGTTAATACTGCAGGAACGGAATGCCATCCAATTCAAAGAGGTTGCGCGACGCTGCATTGGGGATCCAGCGCACCACTCGTGGCAACCGAAGCCAAAGAGGGAGCGATCGGCATTACCCTAGGGGCGGTGAGGGGGTTCAGCGCTGTGAGTGGATGAGTACGCGGGCTCGATGGTTCTAGCCCGGAAGTCGCTGGATCACGTTATTAGCTTGGCAAAAAGCTGCGTCACGTCCAGAAATTGCTCGCTGTCCTGCCCTCTGACCTCATCGCGAACGCCTCCAGTGTCATCGTCACCACGAGCAACAATCCCCGTCTTCGTCTAGGGAAGAGCCTCATTGAGAACCCCAGTGAAGGAACTGTCGTTTCAAACCAAGCCACGGGAGCTTGCTTGGTCTTGTAGAACATTGCGCATCTAGTAACAGGCGACTGCGACGGCTGAGAGCGAGTTCAAAGGGGCTTGACGTCACCGTCGAAATTCCTCGAGATCTCTCAGACAATCGCATCCTCGCTGTCGGCGCTGCTTAATATCGATATCCGGATTGCAAAGGCATACCCCGCACTTTGCGCACTCTGCTGTCTCGCTGAAGGTACGTCGCTACTGCTGTCGCTGCTGCTGTTGCTGCTGTCGCGCGCCGCATGCCTGGTCCCGAAAGCCCTGCAACACCCTCTCGCCGCACCCACCAGCACCAGTCGCGTCGCAGCGCATCGCCTTGCGCGCCTTGGTGCATCGCAAATTTGGACTCAAGTGTGCTGACCATGTATGTAAAAGATTTAGGAGCACTGCAAGCCTGTTCACTGCCAGCGCACGTTGTTGCCGTCTCGAGACTTGTTGTGTGTAAAGAGTGAAGTGCGCTCTTAGGCCCGAGTACCACAGGCGATCGTCCTTGACCACCACTGCTACGTCACCACCCGGACATGGCTGCTGCAACTCAAACCGCGCGCACCTCCCCCCCGAATTCGAAGATGTCCTCCCCCAAAGATAGCAAAGGTGCTCTTCCTGTCGTGAACAAGACTGAAGGTGAGTTCCTCGTCGTCCAACACCAGCCCGGCCCTCTTGTCACGTCGCTACTACCCTTCGCCCTTCTACCACACCCCAAACCTGCCTGTTTATTACGGTTGCGCGCGCATAACGTCATCTCGCCAGACGTATTGCTATGAGGCAGCGCTGCTAACACGTTGATCCCAGAGCCTGCAGAGGCGAAGACAGACACCAAGGAGATCCGTAAGTACCTGCTGCTCAACGCGCCCAGCTTTCTTCATATCGCGTAGTATCATCGCCATTAACAATGTCTGTGGCTAACCCATCGTTCAGCTACCGTGTCTGAACCGGGAAACGCAGACGGAAAGCCTGCGACGACCAATGCAGCACCGCTGGCACCTCCACCCAAGCCCTCGACAACAGGCGACACACCCGACTACTTCAATACTGTACACAACCCCTTCTCACTGGAGCCCAACGTCTTTGAGCAGTCCTTTGGCGGCAACGGTTCTGGAGAAACCCCTGGCGGCCGTCCCATTCTGCCACCTGTCGCCAACATTACGTCACCGAACCCCTTGCCCGGCATCACACCTGGCTGGCAGTCCTTGCGCGCTGGTCCTTTGAGCCCTGCCATGCTCAGTGGCCCTACCGCTCAGACGGACTACTTCAGCGAATCTTTTAGGGGCTTTCCTACTCCGAACGAATCCTCTTTACGCACTGGTCTTACACCCGGCGGTGGCGGGTCTATGTTCCCTGCCCCCAGCCCTAACACTCAAGCAATTTTCAACCTTCAAAGCGCTGGTGTTACTCCTGGAACTGGTGACTTCCAGCAGGCAGCTTTGCGCGCAGCCGCACAGGCTACCCAGAACAAGACTAGTGGAGCACCTACATCCCAGCCTGATACGGTAACCGCAGGAATGGATCGACAGAACAACTATCAACAAGCCCAGCAGCAACAGCAGAGGTCTCAAAACGATCCTTATGCTAATCATGACGTCAGCAGCGCCGCTAACGACTTGCTTTCGTTTGCAAGTCAAAATGGGGGCGGTGCTAGGAATAATCAGCCTCCGTTCTCTATGGCGCCAAACAACCAGTCAGTGAATGCTGGTCATATGCCCGTACAACCTGTTGGCGCCGACCACAGCCGTCGTAATACCAAAGGCTCGATCAACAGTATCGCGTCTGCAGATACTGGTGACTTTTCCGAGTCTGGAAGTGAGCAGAACAAGAACACTCGTGCGCGAGGCAAGAAAGGTGCTGCTAACGGTAAGCAAGCTGCCGGTACCAAACGTAAAGCCGACGATGCCCCCAAGGGTGGTCGCAAGAAGGGTGCTGCTGCTTCCATGGACGACGAGGACGATTCTGATGATGAGCAAAATGTCAAAGAAGAAGAGTTCGACAGCAAGGGTCGCAAGATGACCGATGAGGAGAAGCGCAAGAACTTCCTCGAAAGGAATCGGTAAGTTCCTCCATCGTGCCTCGTGTATGTTAGCATACTGACCATATACAGTGTTGCTGCTCTTAAGTGTCGTCAAAGAAAGAAGCAGTGGCTTGCCAACCTACAATCTAAGGTTGAACTGTTCAGCACAGAGAACGACGCTCTCTCTGCCACTGTTACTCAGCTTCGCGAAGAGATTGTAAACCTTAAGACCCTATTGCTTGCTCACAAGGACTGCCCAGTATCGCAGGCTCAAGGTCTTCACGGCAATGCCATGAACAACTTCCTTGGAAGTGATGTCAGCCATCAGAATCCATATGGCATCGCTCAACTGCAGCATAACGGTGTTCACCATATGGGGATGCCGATGCAGGGCCAGATGATGAACCGGTATGCCTACCAGCAAGATGCGGATGAAAGACATGACGCACGCTATCAACCCTCTTCACGAGATTAGTTGCTTACTGTCGTTCAGGTAAACACTTTCTCTAAGGTCGAAGAAGAGGCGCTGTATCTCCCAGAGCCCCTTCCTACGATTCCTCCGAGACTTGCTTAACCTTCCAAACCCCGCCTCCCTATCATACGAACTTGTAATTCACGCACCTTGTCCTTGCTCTCCTTCCCCTGATGTGGCGCCAAAGCATGGTCTGGCGCTTGGCGTACGTCACTCTGTATCTCAGCAAGGAACATAAACCCCCTGGTCGACCAAAGGCCTTTTGCAGGGTAGTCGATGGCAATCGACACCGAAAATGTGGCCACGATCTTGTCGGACGATCGGTGGTCCTCCTCTCCTTCAGCACACGTACATACATGGTGGTGGGTCTGATTCATTTCTTGGTGTTGAGGCGCATTTAAACGGTTTTCATTGCTCCTCGTCCACGCACGACTGGTGCAGCCAGCTAGTCTGGCTTGGCGTTACCGGTCTGTGGTTCCCCTCTGATTTCGCGCTTTCTCTTCGGCGGCAGTGTATTCTCAAAGATGGTTGGTGGTCTTGCATCAGCGTTTCTCCCTTTTGCCCTGTTGCCAGTCTAAGCAATATGGATGGGAGTGTCGGCGTATAGTGAGGATGGATTGGTATGGATATATGTTTGAGTTGTAGCTGGCGCTGTGGACGGCAAGTGGACGACATGTACGTATACGCGAGCAATACAACCCTTATGTTTAAAAACCCGACGTGCTCCATTACATCCCGTTATTGCAACTGCCACTATTATCTACCGATCTTGACTATTGGACCCTCTATTGACCTTGGTCGCATATATACAGTTCTCTTGCTATCAGAGAGACAGCCTCATGTCAAGCTCGACATTAGGCACCACTATTGGTATAAGTGCGATTGACCGAAAGCTCGCACCTTTTGCCAGAGAAACCCGGAGTCCTCAGAAACGCTATCGAGATACAAGCTGCTTCAGACCACTCGTTAAGTGCCTCTACCGACAGCATCAGGCTTCTACAGGATGGAGCGCAAGCTTCTACCGCCCCAGCTCAGTTTGTTGTCTTGACAAATGGCCACTGAGACAAAGGAAGGTACTATTTTTCAAGCAAGAGTGCGACATCACCTCCAATAGCGATACTATCACACGGCAAAATTCAGTGCTGCAGCGACTAAGACAAAGCCATAGTCTACAAGTAGGAAGATTACCGACCTTCTACTATCCAAGTTACGATTACTTCAGTCATGCCTCTTTCTAATTTTGCGATTCGTGATTTTCTTGCACAGCCCGTAGTACTGGGATACTTGCCTTTGGCAGCAGATTCCAAAGCAGACTGGCAGGTTTGTTGCAGTTGAAATGCTCCGTCAAGCAACGGCGTGTTTTGCCTCGAGATTTGAGGTTGCGACTGCATCATGGCGTCACTATCGAAGCTACCCCTTGAATCACGCAGGTGCAGTAGCGACACTGGATTGTTTAGCGCTCTGGTTTCCAGGTACGTCTAGCAATTCTCTATTGGGCGAGTCAACCACGGTTCGACTTGTGTCATACATCACCACTCTACAGAATCAGAGTAACCAGTGCTTTGACCCGTTGCAACCAACTTCGAGAGCTGCTCCTTACCAATCGCTGTTTCCTGTGAGTTTGCTGTAGCATTGTACCGGGGTTTGTACAAGCTCTTTCTAATGCAGTGTTACGACAACAAGAGTTGACCAAATATGTAGCTACGCGTCTCCTCCCGGGACGATTCGACTTCGCTTCCATTGCACTCGGTAGCTACGTGCGACGTTGGCATAAGAAAGGCACCGCAGTTTTAACACTCTGATATCTTCGACATCAACTTCCCAAATACACTATGGGCTGGATATCTCGTTATGGTAAATGGCAGGATGACTTCGCTCGCCCGGTACCAGGACCGATTCGCTTCCGTCATATGGCAGTTGCCCTTTTCCTACTCACGATTATTGGAGGCTGTGTTGCTTGCTTTCCACTTACGCTCACATTCGTACCAAGACCTGAAGTCACGGAATATATACCCGAGGGTATCTTCTGCGGGACATGTGAAGAGTTGTGGCAGCACAATCGCGACTTGTTCAATCGCGAAGGCATGGTGTGCTACGGACCTCCAACTCACGTAGGACATCAAGCATGTGAGATTCAAACAGCTAAGGCTAACAAGATCAGGAACACTCAACACCCAAGGAAGAGGAAGTCATGTTCAGGATGGAGGAGAGGTGTTGGGTCGTTGAAGAAGGGCATGATAAATGGATGCGTCCACTCCAGGTGACTAATAATGGAAAGAGCCAATGGGACTTACAGACGAGGGCTATGTCCATCAGAGGCGGACGTTGGCCATGACAGATATACAAAGTTCACATTGACGACTCGCTACCATGAACACATATATAAAGCTCAGTACCATATGACTAGTATTGCAGAATCTCGAGAACACCTTTTGTGTAATATGCCATCCCTTACGTAAGTTCAGTTGCCAGGTCGTTTTGTGCTTCAACGTGCTGTCTTTAAGCTGACCCGGCAGGATCTGACACTATGTGTTCTCGTATGACTATTATAATCGTGATGCAATAAGCAGATAGTGATGCAGCGTCGCAACGACCCAGAAATTGGTGTTTCTGCTAGTTATATAACATTTTATGCCAGCATCGCCCAGGATCTGTGATCTCGGGACGGGTTGTCTCGCGCATGAGGCCCTTGTATCTCGAACAAAATCCCAATCTGCCGACAAACACTTTCAGCCTGGCGAGCCTGGATGATAAGAACGGTCTGATCGGAACTCAAGTTGTGGAAGTGCTATTTGGTTGGGCGTGAAGTGCAATAGATGCCTCGTCTTGCTGCGTTGCACAGATCACGCTAGCATCTGTATCATGAACTGAGATTGCAAGCCACGGTACCATCACTGTCCACTAACATCCACAATCTCCTCGAGGCTATGAGAAGTCATACAAATTTCTAGAGAAAACTCTCACAACCCTACTTCTGTCGACTCATAACAGACACTACGATGGCAGCTCCGCGTTTTCAGATAATCAGCGACTTGCACCTCGAGACGCCCGTACAAACAACAGCATACTCATATTTCTCCCTGGCCGAGAACTTCCCCATTGCAGCAGAACATCTTTTACTTCTTGGCGACATCGGTCTTGTCACGCACGCAAAGCTTTTGCTAGACTTTCTGCGCTCTCTACTAAGGCGCTCGTGCTCGCTGGAGATATTCTACATCGTTGGAAACCACGAACCATATCACATGACTCTCAGAAGGGCCGTGTCGTTGCTACAGAGTTTCGAGACAACATTGAACCAAGAGTTTGGCCCACGATTCCACGTTATGTTCCGCCGACGCATCGATGTGAGCCCCACGCTGACACTTCTGGGCTGCACCCTTTGGACCCACGTCCCATCAGAGCACGCATACGAAGTGGCCAACACGCTGAAAGATTTTAACAACAAGAATGGCATATGGGATCGGAGTCTGGACGAGCACAATTCAGACCACGCTCGCGATGTCGCGTGGCTCAATGGACAAATTATGCACATTGAGCAAGAGGAACCACACAGAGAGATTCTGGTGCTCACCCATCATTCGCCAACGACTGATCCCAGAGCGAACAGTGAAAGATTCCCACCCGAGCGCCCTTTGAATGCAGGTTATCGCACTGATTTGAGCATGGAACGGTGCTGGACAAGTCCTAGTGTAAAGGTCTGGGTGTTTGGGCATACTCACTTTAGCTGTCAATATATAGATACCAGCAACGATGAATCCTCGGGAAACGTTAGGAGGAAACTTGTTGCCAGTAACCAGAAAGGATACGCATGGCCCGAGAACAAAGGCAATTGGACAATCGAACCAGTTGTCATTGGTAGAGTTGACGGCGTTTGGAACATCCTGGGTGGAGATCTGTGTGGGAAAAACAGATGAGTCGTGACCATAAACCGTGTTTGATCTCGGCTAATAGCGATTCTCCATACTGCTCGAATCACGCACTCTCTACATCTGAGTGCTCTTTCAAAGAGGCACGTAATTTGTGTGTACTGTGTTTGCAGCCTGCTTGTTATCACTGTACAGCAATAGCCAGCGGTCCCCTTGATCTGCAGTCTGGTTGTGACGATGGTATTAATCTTTACCATACAGTGCATAGTTGCATTGCAGTGGTCAACATCTTCGTGTTCAGGGTTGGATAGATACACAAGCAACCAAAGAATACTCTAAAGCTTTCGAGGGGAAGTAGGGGCTTGCCCTACATCTCCAGCACCTCGTCAGCCCCGGTGAGGGACTTGGTAAAATGCAAGAAGCAATTTCAACTGTGACCCCAGATCTAATTGGCCTAGTTTATGTAAATCTATATGAAATATGCATACGTACCTTGTTAGTGCTGCAGAGGCCTTGCTCTGTAATTCTCAAAACGTTCTATCAATGTTCGAATCCAAACCACAGGTGTTCAAATATCAGTTGAGAATGCACGTCGAATGCCGAGAGCCAACGATCAGACATAGCGAAGTGATCAAATCCTTCGACTTTAGATATAGGATTCAACAAATTTCTGCGCCAGATGATCAACTCCTGCAATGCTTGTACTAGGTATCCAACATCCTGATCATGATACAACACGTTATAGAACTGCCCTTATGGCCTGCTTATTCCTTCCTGCGGCCCTGCTCGCTACCACCAGCGTCATCGTCACTGTCCACGCCTAGACTGAATGTCGAGTCATTGTGGGGTCCTCTCGGCGACTTATCTGAATACCCATTAGATGACTTTTTGGGCACGTTGTGTAAATCATCCAGCTCCCGCTCATCAAAATCCGCAGCCTCCAGGTCTGCTCTTCGCTCCTTGCGCCTGAAGTTGTCGAGACCCATACCAGTAAGGAGAGATTCGCGGCCTTCATCGCCGTCTGTTCCCTGATAGCCGTTGCTGCGGCGACGACTGCGCCAGAGGAAAGTGCCCCACAGGATGGCAACGATGATGACGACCACCAGTGCAACCTCGCCGGAACGGTAATATGCCTTCCATTCTGCCTCTTTCAGTTGCTGTGCCTTGTCTTCCTCCGCTTTGGTGGAGTTAGGGTGACCGCCTACGCTCGTCAACGGGCCCTTCTCTCCATCGATGACGCTGTCGGCGGGTGTTCCACCAATTTCACCGATATCAACGCCCAGGAATCGATCGAGCATGTCGCGGGTGCGCCTTGGATAGTCAAACGGAACCATATGACTGGAATTGTAGAAAACGACGTAGGTCAAGTTACGCGCTTCTTGGTAGGTGCCAGCTGGCTCGCCTTCAAACGTCCAATCTCTTTTCGCGGCAACGACACCAGGTGAAAGCTCAAAGCCCTTACCACCGTTCCAGCTCATCTTGTCAATCATCCTCTCGGTGCCGATGTGATTGCAAATCAAGTCCTGGTCGCCAGAGAACAGAGTGATAGGTACCTCAGCCAGCAACTCGGGAAGGAATCTGACGGACGGCTCGCTGTTCTTAGCACGGAAGTGACCGGTGACGGCACCGCTGCACTCTTGCCAACCAGTCTTCTTGTCAGGGTTGATGTGGAGAGCGGTGATGACGTCCTGGCGGCGGAGGTAAGGTGTGACCTGCTCCAGATCCGGCGGCCAGTTCATGCCACAAGAAGAATCGTCGCGCAAACGAATATCGTACATGTTGACGCATTGCTGCATCTTATCAGCCGAGGTGTCTTTCGTCACTTCCAAGATGGTGGTCATGACAGCCTCGCAGATGGGTGTATCGACACGATCCATGCCGCCCTTGTTGAGAGCCTCTACACAGACTCGCTGCTGCTGCTCAACGCGGTTTGCACCATCACTTCCTGCTGTGATCAGGCCACTCTGGTAGGCGAATGGGAGGTATGCAAGATACTGGTCTACAGGCGAGATCCAGCCGTTGCCGATGAGCAAGCCTTTGAGTTGCCAGGGTCGTCTACCAGCTTGCTTGTTACGTTTGAGGATTGCGCGGGCGATGTGTGGGATGTGCTGGCCTGCATACGATTCTCCGGCAAGGTAGAACTGCTACTGTTAGTGGCTGCCTGAGAATTGCTCCTGTCGAGAACTCACGTCATCGTGCTCGTACTCGGGGAACAGAGCGAACCACTTCTCGAGGAAGATGATCATGTGCTCTGCCATCTGGTCCAACTCGCTCAAATAGCTGTTTGTGTCCACATAGCTGAAGCCGGTCCCTACAGGCTGGTCGACAAACAGCAGGTTTGCAAACTCGTCCCACGAGCCATTGTTGTATTTGAGGTTTCCGTCTTTAGTCACTCTGTAAGGACCAACTTCCATCATAGCGCCGTCCATGGAAGAGCAGCCGGGCCCGCCGTTGAGCCATAGTACGGTGCGCTGTTTGTTGGCAATGTGACGGTTCTGGTAGTGCCAGAAAAACAGGTTGCCATTATGGGCGGCGTCGACCTCGATGTGCCTGTACGTTTGCCGTCAGCTTGTGCGTGCCGGCGTCTCTGTGGATGCCTTACCCTGCGTGCATCTTCAGTAGCGGCTGGGGCGCGCCTGGAAGATCGTGCACATAGTAATCTGCTTGCGTCTTTGCCTGCTGTGCGGCGCTGCCTGGCAGCAAAGACAGAGTTGCTAGCAACCCGCCAACGAGCGCCGTCCGCCATCGCGAGCGCGCGTTCTCGGAGAACATGGTGATGATGGGCGAGGATGCCGAGATGGGTCGAAGGTTGCTATCTCATGGATGTCGTAGATGTCTTGAATGAGCGTCGAAGGTTATTGAGAAGTGCAACAAAATCTCTAGTCTGCTTTTAGTCGGGTGCTAGGCGCTCAGCTCGTCGCGTTTGAGTTCGGGGTTTGAGCTGTCGATGATCTGGCCGCAGCTGACGAGGCCTCGAACTGGGCAGGGGCCGTGGAGTACAGCTACCACGCCGAGGTTTCACTGGTACAGATAAGAATTGACAATTGCACGTCAAATCAACGCCTGCAAGACTGCCGCATGCACGATGGCCGGGGATTTTGGGAATCTTAACGAGCCTCTTATTCAAGGCTGTTCTGGGTTGGACGCTTTTGTTGCCGTTGCGCCAAGTCTACTACAACTGATGCCGAAGGGTGCAGGGACACGCCAATCAAGCTCGCCGTCCTTCACCCGGGCTCGCCAACCTCCGCGTTTCGCATTTGCCTTCTTTTTCGGCACTTTCTGCACAGTATGCCGCCCTGACACTGTTAAAGTGAGAGTACCATGTACCACCGCGCGGCTCGCAGGCCCGGGGCGTGCGGCAGAGGCGCCAGATACGGGGTAGCTTAGTTCAAGGCCGCCTTCCGCATCCAACGGTCGCTTGCACCACGCTTCACGACGTAGCTGGACATGTCCTGGCCCCTGGGTCACCTCTGTCATGTCTCAGGGTCATAGCATGTCCCCTGCCCATCGAGTGACACAGACTGCATTACTGACTTCCATTTGCGTCCTGCCTTCAACAACGTCTCTGATTCAGATCGACATTTGCAGCGGCATACCTTCCTGTGCGTGCCTTAGGCCTCAGATTCCACGACGTAATACATACAGTAGCCGCAAATAGACCCTCTCTGTGCACAAATCTCGCCTCCATTGCTCGAAACGGCATGTTTGAGGACATCGTCGAACACTGCGTGCCACAGTGGCGTAGCTAAACTTTACATAGACAATTTTTGACATGCTCTGCTCTTGACTGAGCTCTTCAGCTCACAGTCTAAGCTCTGAATGCCACCCACTAGCGTCCTAGAACATGTCCTCGAGGCTCTTCTCAGAGTCCTTCTTGATCAATTCAACCATACCCTAACAGCAGTCAGTCTTGGCTAATGTTTGCTACCTGTATGCCGCTTGCTTTCCTTACCTTTGGCATGATAGGCTCTCCGTCCTTGCCGACAACATAACGGAAAGGCATCTCAGTGCTCTCGTTCGCATTTGTGCGAATTTCCGGATGGTCGACATATGAGATCTTCTCAACGGGGACTGCACTCGATTAGTCGGTTTTCATGCTTTGTTGAATGACAAGCATACTTCTGTCCTGCACGCAGATCCTTGTGACGCGCACAGCAGTGTCAGTGGTCATCTGTACAGGGCCAAGTCGTCGACCTTCGTAACCCTTCTTACGCAGCTCGGAGGTTCTGTCTAGAAGTGCACACCATCAGCCCATTTGAACCTTGCTGTAGATTCAAGGTGGCATACCTCTGGGTGGGTCATCGCCTACATCATGGTTAGCCAATGACCAAATTACAAGTGCAGCCCTTTCACTCACCAAGGATACCACCAAACAAAAATATGTCAAAGTTGTCACCGTCTTCCGGGCTGAGGTCTTTAGCAGCAGCAGGATCGAGCAGACAGACTCGGTTCTTTCGGTCTGCGTAAATCTCTTCGATGCCCCTCGTCTCAACATTCAATCCCTTTGCTTGCTGAAGGTTCTCCGGTAGCTTCAAAGAGGTCGGCACTGACGAGAGAAGGAACTGTGACCCAGTCTCGTGACATTCTTGAGCAATGCAGGAGTACTCCAGTGATGACCACTGCTCCAATTCCGGGTCCAGGTGCTCGACCACAAATGTCTTTCCTGTGCCAGACATCTTGGTTATGACTGCGAACTTTTTCGTCTTGGGCTGTGGGGTCAGCTGTTTCGAGAGGAAGTAGCAGCAATTGGCTGTAAATCTTGGCAGCTTTCTAGACCTTCTTTATGTCGGACCCTCAATTGTTCGACTAGGTCCCAGAACGGCTTTGAAAACTGGTGTGGGTGGTGCGAGCCTTGCAGTAGTGATTTGCTAAGCGGAGCATGTGGTCTGCAGACGGCCGACAAGGATTTGGCGAGCGCACTAGGAGATCGGAGCTAGCAAACTGCCTATGACGTGAAGAGGAAGGCATATGAGAAGTGCAAGTGGGGCTTAATGCTCTGTACCCTTAGATCTAGCAACAGTATGCAGTGATTGCATGCCTGAGGCAGCAACGGACAGCGGTGAGAGCAGCCAACTGCAACAGACTCTGAATTTGGATGTCCTATTGTTCGGGGCAGATGCAACTTTGGCGCGAAGGTGCAGCAGTTCTGGCGATCCGAGACGCTAACGGACACGCGTGACGTTGAAGAAGTTCTGTGAGTGGTAAAGCATATGGCAATACAGCATGAGCGTCACCCAGCAGTCGTCAAGCGTCGAGCTTGCACTGTCTTTGGCGGCCACGGTACTGTGCTTGCCCCCTTGTACTCCCAGAAAAAAGCAAATTGCCGAATTAGGAGCCTTTGTGGTGTGCTATCGGCCCACTCAAGGGCTGCTGCATATCTTGCTGCAATACCCCTCTCTGCAAGTCTGCCGGTGCCCTTCCGTTCTCTGCCAAAAGCCCACCAAGACCATCTTTTGCTTCTTGCACATTGCCCTTCTTCTATATACTGCCCCTGGTCTATCTACTTGACAATAGCTCGTTGATCTGTGTCGCCGCACTGGTCGTCTTGCGTCGTGCTGTTCGCAGGGTAGGCACTACCTCGGACGATAAAAGCTTATCGATTGAGGGGCATCTCACTGCTCAGTCCAGAGCCTCGAGACAGCACGAGAAGCCCAGTTGCCAGTTGCAAGGTGCCTCCTGTCGTGTGTTGTCAGGCAGCAGCTACAGGACCGCCCGAGCTCCATTGACGTCCAATCGCCCGCGGTGGAAAGTCGGCAGCCAGACACCTAACTGATCTGTTCCCTGTCACGACCCTGCTGCCCAAACAGCCGACACCTTGACCCTTATTTCTCGCGACAACGTTGGCGAGGACGAAGGATAAATAATAACCTTCCTTTTGCACCAGCAGCAACCCCTCTCGCCAACGACCACCGCACTTACAGCGCACCACCCACCGCAAAGATGAACCCCCACCAGCAGAACAAGGTGGATATTAGCGTACGTCATTCGCGGCCCCTGCGCAGCTCTCGTGCTGCTCGCATTGCTGCCCCGTTGGCAACGCTGCGCGCTGTCCCAGCTCAGGATCTGACACAACGTAGAAGATGTCGCCGGAGGAGGCCAAGCTCTTCCGCCTGTATGGCAAGCTGCCGAACAAGAAGGACTTGCTGCAGAACAAGCTCAAGGCAAGCTGCACTCGCAACCCCGCTCCAGCGCACCAAACTGACTAGATATCACAGGAGCGCAAGTACTTCGACAGCGGCGACTATGCCCTCTCCAAGGCTGGCAAGGCTTCAGACGCCGGCGTCACTCAGGTTGGCCGCGAGCACCCCAACCCCGAGAAGATCCCACACATGACCCCGTCCACACCGGGCACCGGACAGACCCCTGCAACCGGAGATCTGAAGGCCAGCAGCCCGTCAAAGGAGGGAGGCACTTTTCTTCACCGCGAGACCAGTCTCAACCGCGAGACGTCAGCATCCGACTTCACCGACGGTGCAGAGCCTCAGACTCAGCAGGTCTAGATTGTTGAAACCCACAATGCCAGCATGAGGGAGAGCTTGGTCTTTTACTTCCTGGCGCACGCGAAAAGAGGGAACTAAAAATGCACATTTGTCATATTGTATTATGGCCTTGCCTGTACTGACTATAACGGATTGCGGAGTCATCCCTGGCGCTCGGGCGCATTTTTCGTACATGTGGCAGCTGCTCTTCCTCTCAAAATGGCGATGACCACTGATCGACGCCATGGTGATGCAAGCTTGCCAGACACACAGAGCCCCCCGCTTCATGTGCAGCACACATGATATGGATCAGATTGAGAGGGGATGGAGTTTCAATGGCTCACGACACGATTTTTTTTTTGGATGACACGGATGCATACTTCATTGCACATGTAAAATACCTATTGCCGGTATTAAAAAATAGTCAAATCAACGATGGACCTTGTCAATCATAGCATTTCACACACCACCTGATGGTGCTTCATGTGCAAGCTGACCAGGGTTCCACATACTGCCCTGGCCTCATTGGGGTTTACCGTAATCGTTCTGACATTACTTTGCGTCCATGCGTGCAGGGCGCACGACGTCACAATCTCCAGTTCCAGTAATTAATGGTGGACAATTCCAGGACGATCTGCAACGCCTGACACGGCCTAGGACGCGCATCAGACGTTACGATCCCCCGCCCTCTTCACCCTTCTCCAACTCCTCCACGTGCCGGCAAACTTCCTTCGTGTGCAATATACAAACACCAACAGCATGACCAGAAGCACCACAGTCCCTGCACTGTACCCCTGGTTCTGCTTAGCGTGTTTCTTGGCCTCTGCGTACAAGTCCTTAACTTTCCCTTTCACGCCTTCTCCCTGTTCGAGATCTGGCATCGCCATGATGCTGATTACCAAGCTAGTCCAGCCCGTGAAGTGCTGTGTCCGCTGCCCGTGGCCGCCGACGGGATCGTACTGCTCCCATGCGTACCCCGTCTGCAGCCAGGAACTGAAGACTGTGTGGACGATATTGCGGCGCAATTCGATATAAATATTCTTGCAGCGCTCCTGTTGCGGGCCTGGTGTCTTTGCGAGGGAGAGAAGTTGCGCGAGAATCATGTAATTTATGTTTACCCAGATAGGACTGCGCCAATAATTGTCGCCAACGCCGTATTTTTTGCTCTCTTGCGAGAGGGATTTGATGCCGTGGTCGGTCCAGAGATGGTTTGGGTCGCGTAGGAGGCGCAGCGTCGCGTCGAGGTGAGGGTGGTTTGCGTCAATGAAGCCAGTTATAAAAGGGAAGAGGGAGATGTAGCCTTTGTGGCAGACATAGGTGTGCTTGTCGTTACGAACGACAGTGTCGCAGTACGTGCTCTGTTTTTCCTCCCAGTGAAGGACATCAAGGTTGGTCCTGGCACCGCGGATGTGATTCTGATAGGTAAAAGCGTCGTGGGTTATGCCAATAGAGATAGCAATCTTCTCAAGTGTGCGAGACATGACGCCTACCCAACACAGTGCATCAAGATGGAGCTCAGTAATATCCGGAGGCTCCGCACGAGGATAGTCGTCCAGTCCGCTGGCGTAGTTGGTCTCCGGCGTTCGCCCTCGCCATCTGTAGCCTTCGTTGAGATTTGCTGCTGGAACTGAATGACTCTCGATATCTGCAGATTGAGACTTCCGCCACCACTCATAGTGCTTCTTCAGAAGAGGATACAATGCTGCCAGAAATTTCTTGCCTGCTTCAGGCTGCAGGAGCGTCGACTCGTAACCATGATACTTCACCCTGCCCTCCAGTATGTCGATGAACTTTGATACAGCGAGGAACAAAGTAGGTGGATTAGCAATGTGCGGATACTGAACAACTGAGAAGCCAGGAGTGCCGTTTTCTGCCTCAGCGCCGATGACTTGCTCTCTAGCTAGATAGCCTTCATCGTCCATGGTGTCCAACCAACTTCTGACCACCTCCATTGCTAGATTAGCATCCCAGTCAAGGACAGGAAGGAGATGGAAGCCCTCGTCCCACAGAAAACCTCGTGGGAAAACAGCTCGAGCAGGAGTGTGCGTGAAAAGCTCGTACGGCCCCTTTGCCTCAGGAAAGGCGTGCTTTTTAGCATCTTCGGACTTTTCCCAGAACTTCCCGGTCGTTTCTGCATACATTGCTTTGTTTCTTGTGTCAACCTGCAATGTACCATCGAAATAGCCTAGTCCACCCAGCAGATCTGCAAGCATCATCTCTCCAAATGTAGTATGCTGATCCGTGTTGAAGGGTGCTTTTGGGGTGAAGACATGAGAGTAAGTTTTCCGATATGCAATTATCGACTCTTGAATGCCCATCGCCATCTCCGCTGCAGTCATGGCACGCGTTGCTGCTCGACTTGAATACAGTACTTCGAATTCGAAGCTGCCATTCATGATCATCTGTACAAACTGTAGGTTGCCTGATCCTGGTGAATTGTGGAGGACAACATTCATTTTGCCAGTTTCTTTCGGGTCTGTTGACTGTGATTCCAGTGCTTTCAGAAAAGTGGCTTTTTGCACAGAAGTCAGTCTTATGGTCGCTGCCCTAAAGACAACCGTTCCGGTGGATGGGTCAGTACTCACACTTCGACTGCCACAACTTCTCATCAGTAACGTTGAGCGTGTGCACGATCATGTTGGCGTGTTGACCGTCTGCGCCAACTGGGCTTGGGATATGAATTCCTGCAGAACCGAGCCTTGGATGCTTGATAGCGAGGTTTACGGCCTGGACAGACTTGTCGTCGCCTGCACCAAGTTGCTCGAAAGCCTCGAGCTGGCACTCTGCGCAACCTTCTCTGTCTTCCATACCGACATAGAAGATGACAGACGTCTTCAGGTCGGCAGGTGCGCCGTTGCGCGGTTTCCCCTTTATTCGCGCTGCCCAATTGCCTGCGCTTTGCCCTTCAGATTTCTTTACAAATTCCGTCGTGATGTCAATTTGATTGCCCACATCTTGAATGATTTGGGTACCACCAGAGCGCGCATCGTACGTACTCCAGCCATACATGGCCATACCATCATCCGGTTCGACCGTATGCCGTAATTCTAGCGCCGTCAGCACTTCTCGCGTCTCCGTCACCTTCATGCAAATCGCCTACTCTTGTCTTGCTCATCCAGCTTTCCCCACATTATACCTGTAATTAAACTCTTCGGAATTCGAGGACGAATGCCCAGGTATAGATTGGGTCGGTATGGACCCCATAGTAGCGGTGCTTCGTTCGAGTAGAGCGAGGCATCGACAGTCTTTGCAAACGCGGGTGCGACAACAGCCAGTCCGACTGCTCCTACAATCACAGGCAGCTGCATGGTCCGTGGAAGGAGCTATGACACGGTCGAGACGCGTCAAGCGATTCACAAGTTTGGTGAATCTAAGGAGCGACTAGGGTGAGTGCCAGGCCATAGCATCTGTCGTCTGCAAAGACAGACGTAACACAACGCACGAGGTTTATCGGCTGCCTTAATTCGAGCCTTTCTCTCGGCGCGCATCAAGCGCCCCTATTTACTTCCGCTATCATCTTGTGCACCGATTGGCTGTGATATTTTTCCAAGCAGCAACCTCTTTCTCAGCGATGCAACATCAGACATAGCCTAAAACGTGCGATAAAGATATCCGCAAGAGAGTCACAATCTCATAGCGCCTACTAAGTTGACATAACGGCGCCGCGATGTGCATCACGTGCAGCACATGTCCCCACACAACGACGTCAGCGGTCGCTCGGCCTCTAACTGAGAGGTCAAGCCCCAGAGTCAACAAAGATCGCACGAAAATAAAAGCAAGATTGTACACCTCACTACTTGCTTGAATTGGCCGTCCTCGGTTTCCTTATCGCGTAGACCTAATAGCAACTAAGTCCAATCAATTGCTGGCAAGCAGTATCATACCATATCATGCAGGAAGAAGTCGATCGCCTAGTCAAGAAGACCTGGGGTGAGAAGGTGCTCTCCTATGCTACCTTAGCAATACGCTAACGAAGCACTATAGAGAAGTTCCAAGATGTCAGTGGGTCAAAGCGGTTGATGGTTGCAGTTTCCGGTATACCAGGATCAGGCAAGACGACCCTCGCAGCCCAAGTGTCGAATGGTCTCAACAGCAAGCATGCACAAAGCTCCCCAGGAACCCACAATGGCAACCCAATCGCAGCCTTCATACCTATGGACGGCTATCACTTGTCACGTGCACAGCTTGACGCAATGCCCGATCCCCAGAACGCACATGCACGAAGAGGAGCAGCATTCACGTTCGACGCGGATAAATTCCTGGCATTAGTGAAGAAGCTGCGCGAGCCGGTCCTACCAGAGACACGAACATTGTACGCGCCTAGCTTCGATCACGCAAAGAAAGACCCGGTCGCAAACGATATACCTATCGCACCCTCTGTCCGCATTGTTATCTTCGAAGGTAATTACTGCGCGCTGAACCACGGGCCCTGGAAAGATGCGGCCGAACTCATGGACGAGTTGTGGTTTGTCGACGTTGATTTCGAGGTCGCTCGGAAGCGGCTGATATACAGACATGTAAAGGCAGGAATAGCGCAGAACGAGGAAGATGCAGCAAAACGAGCCGATGAGAATGATCTCGTGAACGGAAAGGAAATCATGGAATCGAGACTCGATGTCCACGAGTTGATCAAGAGTAGAGAGGATCCGAAATGGGCTCCCGAATACCAGGGCGAGGCCTGAAGTGACGAATGGATTGGCGCGGGGGCAATCAATTCCATAAGACCAGCACATTCCAGAAGGGTGCGAAGCCGCAGCCGAACACTTCCAATAACCATGGTCTCACGTGGCACCTTTAACGCGTCGCCTCCTTTTGGAAGACAGCCATCCGAAGGGAGCGACTGGGAGACCATCCACCAGTGAGTCCTGTAGATAATCGAGATAGGACAAATAATATCAAGACGACGAACCAGTAAGTAAGATAAGCAAGAAGTGCCCTACGACTGCTTTTGGAGCTCGAACCCTTTCTTGTACAAAGTATATAGAGACACATTCTTCTTCTTCGCAAAGCCTTCTGCTAATGTGGACTCGATTACATCCTGTAATAGACCCAAATGATTTCCTTCCTCAACCACCCGCACGAATCAAGTGCTTTCCCATTCCTCCAGCTCTGGTGTTCCAGTGACTCGTTAACTCCAACTAGTAAGGACGGTAGCCAGAGCCTCCACGGCCTCCACGGTAGCCGCCACGGTAGCCGCCACCACGTGGAGCATAGCCGCCGCCACCGTAGCCTCCGCGCCCACCATACGGCCCACCACGACCGCCTCCGCGCCCACCCCGTGGGCCGCCTCGGCCGCCTCTTGACATGCCGGGCAGATTCGTGCGCTTGGGAACCACCTACAGACTGTCAGCACATACGTCTCTCTATCTCAGAGAAGTGTGATGACGTACCTTTAGATTTCTGTTGCGGAATTGGCTGTTGTCGAGGACAAGTGCCTCATTGACCAGACTAGGTTCTGTGAACTCTACATACGCATACCTGCATACGCCTATTAGCGTTCCAATCTTCTCTGCCAAACTCTTGCCAGGTCGCGAAAGATGATGTTGAAAACAACGGTGAAGTACGATTCAGACGCACGGCACGTTGGTCAGCTCATCAAGTGGTGCATGGTGGGCTGGAAAAAGCGAACAGTTGAAACGAATCAAGTTCAACCAGACGCGCAAAGAAAACCTCCTCTTGGTACTAACCCTTTGGGATGCCCGGTGAACTTGTCGAGCAGGATTGTGACGCGGTTGATGCTGCCGACGCTTTGGAAGTGGGCCTGGATTTCCTCCGGGCTGGCCCCGTAGTCGACATTGCCGACGAAGACACTGCGCGAGTCGACGTCCTCCTTGCTCTCGCGCATCTCGTGGCGCTCGTGATCAAGAGACTGCTGCATGTCGCGCAGCTTCTGTGCCTCTTCCTCCATCTCCTGCACACGGCGCCTCATGGCGGAGATCTCCTCCTGTTGTCCGCTGTCAGTCTCGCTTCGTCGGTGATGGCCTCGGCAGGGCAATGGCGGCTTCCGCGTGTAGCGCAGTGGTCAAAATAATATCAATGGCAGGAAAGCGCGCCGTACCTCTTCAGTCGCATCGCCTCCATGGTGCTCGTCTTCGGCTGTGTCGAGACGCTCGTCCTCTTCGCGCTTAAGAGTCTCTTCGCGCTTGGTATCGGTTTCGACGTCGGACATGATGCAAGGCTCCAGCGAGGCTATTGTCGGCGTCAGTGCTCTGGAGACGAAGCTTGGATTGTGTGTGAGCATACAAGGCTGTTGTATGATCTAGTACAAAGGATCGCTGCGAACGAGCGCTTGGGTAGGAGAAACTACGAGCAATTCGCTCTATTTGTGCGCTTGACGCGACAGCAATGATATCCTGGCGAAAGAAAGAATAGCACCGATGTGAAGGTGACTCGAGGTGTAGCTACGAGGGAGTGACGAAGCCGTGGGTCGGAGCTAGAGGCATCGCGCTAGCAACAGTGGAACCGGGGTTGCGCGATTGCCTCACTCACAGCGCGTTGCGTAGCTGGAATGAACCTGCCTGTCCTGCACTGCCCCAAAAAAGGCATACAGAGCGCAAAGAGGGACGAGACGTCGTGTTATCCGCTAAATACAGATGTTGCAGTGTATTGGCTATGAATTCGCAAAATGTCCGTGATGTGATATGTGAGCCCCAAAATCATTCGAGACAGCCAAAGCTGCCATCATGCCCATCACTCCCAAACGCCAGGCCGTGGATATCTCACGCACGCATGTCCTTGTCCTTTTCTTCTCACTGCTTCCCGGTTCCATCCAGCATCAGCCATGTGCGTTTGACAAAGCACTGCGCAGGCCTAGGCCTAAGCCTAGGGTGCCGGGTTCTCCTTGACCACGGTGCGCACCTTCTTCTCATACGCGGCGCGGTCTTTCTTGAAGAGGTTGAAAGCGTCTGCTTGCGCTGGCGACTCCGGGTTCGGCTCGTCGAGCAGTGACTGAATGCCCAGCAGGATCTCCTTGATTGTAATAGCGGGCTTCCAGCCTTCCTCCTCATTGAGGATCGAGAGGCAGACGGTGCCGGAGGGATAGACGTTGGGGTGGAACAGCGGAGGAACAAATTTGCCTGGCGTTTGTCAGAATGCCCAACAGCGCCTGCACCGCGCTACGGCTTGCAAGTTGTGGTGAGCGTACACTTTGGTGGCTTTGTTGGGTACTCGTCCGGGAAGGTGACCTCCAGCTTGAAGAGGCCACCCTCCCAGATGGTCTTTTCTTTGCCTGGCACACCGCAATCCCACTTCTTGAGCTCCATCATGCCGTTCGCGCCACGCATGGGTTTTGCGAAGAAGCCAAAGGGGTGGTCGCGTCTCCATTGCTTCCTGAATATCTTGTCAGCACATGCATGGAGGGAGCCTCTCGCAGCTTCATGCTTACCTCTCCTCAGAGAGACGGTTCATACACAAGGACATGTTGCGCGTGTGAGGCTATCACCAACCGTGGGCGAAGTTCGATTCGATGCTGGTGTAGAATGGAGGGGTGGCCAAGACAAAGGCAGGACGTGGCGGGCAGAGGCGCTGCGCGTTACAGAGTGCAGGTTGCGGTGGCCAAGGTGAGAGAGCGGCGTATGAGGTTCGGCGCAAAAGTAAAGGCGTCGCTCAGCGCTCGCAGCAACTGAGTAAGTGCACGTGATGTACAATGATCGAGCGTCCCACCAGGCACGGTAAATCTAGCCCAAAGGGCAATCCCTGCCCGCTGCCTCTGGCTTTGCGGTCGGTTGCAGCTGCAGTCGCAGCCTGCCCCACCCAGCAGCGGCCGAGGCTGGAGCTCTACGGCTATCAGCGCAGAGGAACGGCGCGTGAGCGACCATAACCCTGCATTTGTGTGCCCAACACCATCCTTTCGTGCAGGCTGCTTCACAAAAGACGTCTTTCACCGGCATTCAGCAACGCAATTTAGCTTTATACCCGACCATGGCGGATGCGCCCGCAAAGCAAGAGAAGGAGCATGTGAAAGCTGCCCCTCCCCCAGCCGACATCGCATCCGACCCCGAAGAAGACGATCTCTCGGATCTGGACGATGTGCTGGACGAATTTGCAAACACGAAGCTCGATCCCAAGCCCGCCGCTGCCAAACCTGCGCCCGCCCCCTCTGCATCTGGCCCAGGGAGGCCCGAGGACATCTCGCCCGCCGAGCTCCTGCTGCAAGATGAAGACGAGTTCGCGAAGAAGCTACAGGAGGAGATGGCGCAGCTGCTCGGCCAGGGCGACTTCCAGAAACAGTTTGAAGACATCATGAAAGAAATGAATAGCGAATTGGGCGGCGACCACCTTCCTGCGCCCACCGCCGAGCAAGCAGCCGCAGCAGCAACGGCATCCCTGAAGGACGGCTCCTCTTCGAAAAGCGGCGAATCAACCAGCAAGGCGGACAAAAACTTCCAAGACACAATTAGAAAGACGATGGAGCGCATGCAGGAGTCTGGCGACGCCGCATCCTCGGCTGCCGCGTCATCCGCCAACCAAGACGATATTCTTGCGCAAATGCTGAAGGAGATGGAAAGCGGGGGTTTCGGGGGAGAAGGCAGTGACGAGGACTTCAGTAAGATATTGATGGGTATGATGGAGCAATTGACCAACAAGGAGATCTTGTACGAGCCAATGAAGGAGCTTGATGATAAGTTCCCGGCATGGATGGAGAAGAACAAGGAGAAGGTATCAAAGGAGGACTTGAAGAGATATGAGGAGCAACAGATTTTGGTCAAGGAGATCACAGCGCGATTTGAGCGAAAGGGATACAGCGACGATAATGCAAAGGACAGAGAATATATTGTAGAGCGGATGCAGAAGGTATGCCACCCATTTCCCTTCGATTACTAGTCTTTGCTGACACCAGCTCTAGATGCAAGCCGCCGGCTCGCCGCCACCTGATCTTGTCGGCGACATGAACGCTGCACAGGAAGCGCTAGCAGGAATGGACGAAGGGTGTCCGACGCAATAGTGTGTTATCTGCAGAACATATACCAAAAGTACGTATAAGACACTGCATCCATACGCCACCATGTGTTTTACCTCGGGTGCCTTCACTCCATGCCAAGCTGGTGCGATATCAGAGTCTCCTTCTAAAGGCATGTTCTTGACCTATGTCACTCTTCACCCATCCGTCATATCCATGTCGTCCACGTCCCTATTGCCGCTGTTATGAAACTCTGATTGCTGCTGATGCTGCGTATCGTAATTTGTCGCGCAATCCATGAAAATTTGGTCGTAATCCTCGTCGTCGCTTCCAAAATGCTGTTGCGACACGCTTCCTTGGTCTTGGTCTTGATCTTGCTCCATTGATGCAATTAGTTGTTGCAGTTCGTACTCCTCTTGCGCAAGTAGGTAATCCGCTTCTGTCATGTGCAGCTCGGGTTGCGGTGCGCTGCTCGACAGTGATGGTAATGTTGCATCGCTCAAGAGCTCCTCGTCTACGTCGTCTTCTGTCGGTGCTTCTTGTGCCTTCTTGCTTTCCCATCGCTTGCGCTCCGAAACGAAATCCAATTGCTGAAGCTGGGGTAGATCAGCACGTGCGGATGGACGAACACCAAATGTGGCTCTTGACATACCTGGTCGCCTCGCGATTCCCATTTCTTATCTTCTCGGTTGTTCTGCACGCGCTTGAAAAACATGTCTCTCCGCCTCTTGGTAGCCGCGTCGCGTGTCTGCAGAAGAGGATTGGCTTTGAATGCGCGTTGGGGTTGCTTGGTTTGATTCTCGCTATTCTGTGACGCCATGTTGAAGTCGAATAGACCTGCACCAGCATTTGGGGAGCGTTCGCGAAGCGGTGATGAGTGGATTGGCGCGTGTGTGACGTAGTGCTGGTTCGGCATGGGCGGATAATATGTGCTCGTGAGCAGCATTGTGAGCAACGGATGAATTGTTCGAAATCACGTAGAGTTCGGGGCGCGCGTTTGAAGGTACGTTGAAGTGCTGGGTCTATGGGATGGAAGTGGCGATGCGGTCGCAACTAGTAGACGGCAGGCGCGTCCCGACGCGCTCTTCTTATCGATAACAAGCGTGTCAACTGGGGATCCACCACCATGTCCCCGCTCACCCACCAAGATCGTAGACCGATTGTCAAGCATGCTTGTCAATGCCAGCGTATTCGGTACACATCGATCCTGGCAATAACATATTTCACCCTGTGTAGGGGGGATTGTCGACTTTTGGTGGCTAATGTACAATCAACGGAGTCAACCGGGCTGAGGTCTTGCCAGACATTGATCAAGGAACAATCTAGGAGTGGCTTCTTTAATCGCCTATAACTACCGCCTCTTTCCTTATTCTATGGGCTAAATGCAGACTTCCACTGTTGCTGCTGCCTCGAAAAGTCTGGAGTATGCAGCGGCTGCAGCTGAAATCCGTCTTGACGCTGGATTGAATGCTTCGACCCACTGCGTTGCGAGTATCCGCTGCTGCCCGCACTACTCGACGTCCGACTGAAAGTCTTTGACAATTTCGCTGCACGATAGTCGGTCTCTTCCTGCCAGTGCATGTGCTCACGCTCCTCGAAATACTTCGGGTTCTTATCGTCTAGCTCGATGTCTTCCCAAGTCGAAGATTGCGCAATCGTCTGGCCGCTCAACGACGTGTTTCGCTGTGTATCTTCGTGAGGTCCTGTCTTCCTTCGAACCATGCTTGGAATGGCGGAGAACGGAGTTGCTGCATGCGAGAGTACTTTCTTGACCTTCTGCCCCTTCGACTGAATGAGCTTAGGTAGGCAGAGGGTACATGCGACAACGAAGACGAGGGACACCTCTAGCGTTGTCCAGATACCGATGAAAAGGCCGTACCATGAGACATCGGCCTTAGATATGACATCAGTTATTTTGAGTGTGAACCAGATACGCATCGCTGAAGCAATGCATGCACTGCCTATAATGTCAGAGTTCTGGCTGCCTGAAAGGTTCGGTTTACTCACACTAACCCAGTTGCAAACATTAGGGTTATCCACATCTTACGCACCAGCGGTACGTTAAGCTTCCAAAGCGACCATGTTGGCAGCAGGAGGATGACGACATCAGAAGCCATATTGAAAGCACCTTGGCTCAAGATGATATCGTTGACGTCGTAGCATTTGCCCCCGGGTGTGAGTTTGTCCCAGATCATGCGTCGTGGTCTGCAGTAGAACATTGTCCAGAACGTGAAAAATGTGTAAATGATGAATGTCGCCCCGATTGTAGCCCATGCTCCATACCACATGAACTCATGACCTTTGCGGGAAGGTGCAAATAGACGAAGATATTGCAGGAGAATTGCCATTTTGACGATGAAGCTCAGTGGGCAATAGATGATTTGGGCAACATTAGCCCACTAGAAACGCGTGAGCCTACTGGGTGTACATGGACAGATGCGAAGACTTACGTAGAGCTGTTCGAACAATTGACCCAGCGTCACTTGCCACTGGTGCACACCTGCGCCCCATTTGACCATCTGGTATCCCATAGCAATCTCGGCTATGATCAGGGGCTGATCCACAGTCAGTAGTAGAATTGAACAAGAAGATAAGTCACATACGAAAGCTAAGAAAAGGAAGTCTTATATCCGTTAGCAATTGCTCCTCAGTAAGATGAAGCTTACTTACAGTCTGCCGGCTCGAGACTCCGCATGATCGCAAGTCGAGTGTACACCCGGAGTATTAGACAAATACCGGGGATCGCAATGGCAAGAATTGCGACGACCAGAAACCAGACCTGATCAGGGCTGTCGGTTGTCATCGTAGTGTCTGCGCCCATTGGAATTTGATCGTGACCTAGAGCAGGTAGAGAAAGAATGAACTGTCGGGGATCCACGCCCGGGGGGATTTGTATGCCTTGCGGCAATAATCGTGACATGTTGATCTATGAAACTCTGGGTAGAGATGAAATCCTAGATTTGGTGTTGGGAATGTGAAGCTGCGAAATGCGACGCTGTGAGCATTTTTGTTCAACTACCGGGCCAAATTGGAGACCAGAATCCTGCGCGCATAGCCCTGCGCTCTCGTGCTCAGCATGTGTGGAGTTCGGTCTGAAACGCGAGAGCTCTCTATACAAAGTACAGCAGGGAGGTACGGACCGGACATCCTCCTTATCTGCCTGGTGGTACTTCTCGCCAAGCACAGTCGCCAAGCACGATGCAGGTAGCGGCGACGAGGAGAGCTGACCACATGAGCGTGGATCGAGGACTATAGATCATGGGTCATACATGTAGCTTCCGAAGTCCGGACATAATGTTGTGTGTGAGGCAGTGCCGTCGATCTCGGGATTGTACAGCGAGATGTGGCAGTGTCCGACACACCCTTGTCAGACGTGATGGGAACCTCTCTACATTACATCTACAAGTCAGCTTTGCCTATCTACAGCACCCTACCATTTCGGATTGGTCGCTTGGCGTAGCGCAAGATAAATAAAAAAGCAGCGCTTTGATCAGAGGGCTCTAGGGCTAATCGGCGCAGACCTCAAAACCTTGTAGTTCTCAAGGTAGCTACACGGTTAATGAGTCTTCTAATCAATTCGCTGTCTTCTACCCTCAGAGCTGACAAGGTGCCCTTCGTAGGTTGTGATCTGACTTGTGACTATGCTTGGTTGAAACATTTTTCTTTTCGACGACGTGGAAATGGGCACAGTTTGTCTGGATCCCCAGCTGAAGCTCCAGCCAAGTGTAGTGTTCCTGCTACATTTGAAGCTACTAATGAAATCCACCAAGGGAATATTCATTAGCATAATTCAGGTTCAAGATCGCAGCCACGCTATCTGCGCTGCATACTGATCACTGTTGAGGATGGCTTTGTTCGTATGTCCGGTATGCTCCTGTTGGGTTCGCTGTTCATGTTCATATGAATATGTACTGTATGCGAATGAATCGATTGCTTCTAGCGTTCTCATATCTCCCATTTCCGCTTTGGTCCGGTAATGATGTTCGTCTCTAAACCTTGTCCGTTCTGAGCCTCAGCACTGAGCGGATCAATGCCGACAGAGAATTCCTTGTAGCCGTCTTCCGATTCGCCCGTCAATTCGTGCGTAGAGCTTGCGCTACTACCTCTCCTGTGCTGTCCACAACTCTTATCACTCTTGGTGTGCTCAAGCTCATATGCCAGGCCATGATGATCGACTCTTGTTTCCACCACCTGAATTTCGTGGCTGATAAAGATGGCTTCAAGCGACCTTTCAATTACTGGCCAGAAGATTGGCATGGAGGCGCATATGATAGCCAAGTCGACCTCGAGGCAAGATAAAACAATGCTGGTTGGCGTCCACCATGTGAAATCTGGGTATGGAGACAGAGCAGCCTTGTGCTGTACAATAGTATGTAAACGCCATACAGATACCATGACGACTCTGCCTTCAGTCAGTTATTGTCACTAGAAAGTGGGTTCGTGACTTACACAGCTCCAAACGTGAAAATTCCAGCCAATGCCAGAAAGTTCTTTCCCTTCAGGTTTGGTGTTCGGAACAGGATCAGTGGCACAAGGAAGACAGCAAGATCGAAAAACATGTTCGAGGCAGAATGTGCCTCAAACATAGCTATGAAGCTTGCGCGACTACCAAAGCCGAAACCGTAGCATTTTGAGTTCGCCGAGCGGTCCCACATTGAGCTGACGGGGAAACATGGGAACCAGCCCACTATACTGAAAGCCAGGCCCCATACACCGATTAGGCACAGTAGACCTATGCAAAGCCACCTCATGCGGCCAGCTCTGAAGATGCGGAGGTATTGTATAAGAAGCGAAACTTTGATGATTGTGGTCTCGGTCAGATAAATGCTGTGCGAGATCCAAAATGTCTTTTAATGATTAGCTGTGTGTAAGCGCAGGAGAAGGTGTGTTTATGTACCAGGAAATAGGTCGAGATCTCGTCCGCGCTAAGATATAGAATATGGTGACCCAGTCCACCATATTGAACAGCTTTACAGGTCATTAGGACGTGAAGTGATAAGTTGTACGAGCCTGAGCTTACCGAGGCAGACAGAGATAGTCGCTGCAGTATTCATAAGCTAAAGAGCAGCGTCAGTAATCATGAGCGATCTTTGTATCGAGGAGCATATATATATATATATACATACCGCTGCTATGAGCACCAGGTAGTCGTCCCATCCTGGCTCCTTGACAAACTTCAAACGTACCCAAAGTCGAAAGAAGACAGCAGCCCAGGTTATAATCTACCAATCTCGTTAGAGTAATGTCGCTGATATCAAAGACATGACCTACCAAGAAAGAAAGCGTCGTCCCGAAAATGGTCCCCGCTTGGTTGGAGAGAGGCAGAGGCTCATTTGGATCTGGACGTGCCAATATGGTCTCAGTGAGCAACTCGTCCCAACTCGACACCTTGGGCGGTGATTTCGACGACATCTCACATGTGTAAGAAATGAGCGCGGAGCAGTGACCGTTTGGACAATGGGAGGCTGAGAGCTATTTGGCGCTTTGCATACCTGCAGCCTTGAGACGTACTGTGCTAGATTCGCAGGGTCATCCTTCCCCGGCCGGTCGGCACGCGATTCATGCCGAGTCCATGCTGATATCCACAATGTGACTTTGTCCCGCACATCTGTCGACACCAAACGCAATAATGGCCCAGACTAAGCGACTCCGCGCATTTCGGGTGTAGATAAGCGAAGACGTATTCAGCGGCGCGATACTTCTCAGGGGCTAGTGCTACATGCTACAGTATGCGAGAGGCGCCTGCTATTACACATACGATCGTAACCGGCTCATACAAATCTTCCATCGGTAGTTGTCGGTGCTTTTTTTTAATTCCAGATCGGCTCTCGTCGCATGAGTCGGACCCTTTCGTGCACCTTCCCCAATAAGCGCACACGATGCTCGTAGATCTGTGCCCTTACCGGATTGGGAGCCTTAAGATTGATCCCCAAACACAATAGGGCCAGCATCATGATTCGCATACACCAGTTTGCATAAGTTGTCAGGCATCCTCGACACGTGCCTGATAAGGGTCAACGACACGGGAGCGCGGAGCTTCGAAGATCGCGTTCAAAAGTCCCAAAACACGGGGCGCGAGCCTGCTGTTGCACGTACCTGGTGCTCGGCCGCAACACAACAGGTGCAAGGATGACGAAGGCCTCACAATCGAGTCCGCTACCTTGGCAAACAAAAAGTGACCCCATCTGCTGCGAAAATAATCACCGACCTCTCTCTCCGGCAGCTTTGCGAGGCGCTGATCAGGCCAGTCGGGCTGATAGCCTCGTTTTTCTGTGGACTGAAGCAGATATGGGCCTTCTGTGCTCGTCGGTCTAATCAATTCGGTTCATTAATCTTCGGTCAACTGCGTCTTGGGCAGGCCGTACCACAACGCTCAGCCGATTTCACGATCTGAGAATCGAAGCAGTGAAATCCTGTAGGATTTGGAGCGGCTCCAACATATTGAACGATGGCCCTCTCGTCGCAAGCCGCGGCCCCCCTTGTTAGTTCTGAGACCAACACCAGCGCGCCTGCAATTGCGTATTGGACAATGTGTTTCAGGTTAAGTAATCGGTAGGTTTTCGGAAGGTAGCATCCGCTAGTCAAAGAACAACAAATTCGCCTTCGATCGACTTCTTCTCCACAACTAAAAGCAACTTACGCGAGGTAGAGAAGATGTGGCGCGACAATTCGACATTCCAGAAAATCCCGTTTGTAGGGGCAGATCCATTGGCTTCTACCGGAGCTTGATGTGTCTTGAGTCGCGCTTGATGCCTGCAAGGTGTGGATCAAACGGAAGTTGTTCGCGCCAGTCAGAATGCTCAGGACCAGATGGAGGCCTTAAAAACAAAACGAGGCGGGGAAAGAAGGCCGACGATGTGCATCAAGCACCGAAGATCGACTTGTCTCTGAACTTGTAGCCCCACAAGATTGAGCGTCAAGTCATGACGGAGGTCGCCGGTTTTCAATGGGCGCTTCAACAACGAGAGAAAGGTGTGAATAGAATGCTATGTACCGGCTGATCTAGACTACAAAATCTAAGAGTATTCATCGAAACCCGTGCCAACGCCGAACGTTAATTCATCAACATCGTGAGAAAATTATCTAAATCAAAAGTCACCGATCTACAGTGTGAATGAGAAATTTCCCTCAACCCGAAAAGCTACACAGCCATGGCACTAGTGCGCTCATTCCTCGACGATACCGTCATTCGCTTTGAGATCCGCCGCCGTTTTTGTCAAGTTGCTTTGCTTGTTCAGAGACGCCGGGCTCAGTCTTGACCGGACCTTCATGCTCTTAACACTGGCGGAAGGACTTGGAACTGGGCTGGCCCTGGGCGTCATTCGTGACGATGCGGTCTTCGAGGCTGACATCTGCTCGAATTTGCCAGCGAGATTCTTGACGCGACTCGGCGAGCCACTCGCCTCACCGTTCAGGAAAGCGTCGCCTTCTATCGAATCCTCGCGGGGTAGTGAGAGGATACTGGATCCGTCGGGATCGGCATTAACGACTCGAAGTTTTGACTTAGGCACAGTGAACATGACTTGAACGACGCGGCGTTCGACAGCAGCCTCGACATCCCAGTCGCCTTCGTCAGCAGGAGTAGACGGTCGTTGATCAACGCTTGGTATGCCCAATTCGTTCGGTGCTATTGGCGTGCGAGGTGTCGGCAATTCATCATCAGACGTTAGGTTGACAAGCAAATTGCCTCTTTCTCGCCACTCCTGTCGCAGACGGTCTTTCTCTGCACGAGCAATATCTTCAGGTGCGCCCCAGTCATCGCCACTGTTCCGTGCCCACCTACTTTCTGCCTCCTCTTCCCAGTCATGCTGCCCTCTTCGACTCTTCCAGAATGTTGCATCTGAAGCTGCTCTTCGAGGTGGCTGATTAGAAGGGAAAGACCTTCGATGATTCGCTGCTGAAGGCTCGACCGGCGAACCAGGGCTATCTGTATAGGGCTCATGATAAGAAACAGTGTTGGTCAGAGACCGGGTCCGGTCAGCGCCAGAGACCGATCTGCGAAGAACTCTCCTCACACTACCCAACCAGCTCTTTCTTGCATCTCGGCTCCCTGGGCGTGATCTATCTAAAGCATATGAGGTCGCCAGCGTAGCCGTTGTTCCGCGGCTGCCCCTTGCTTCTGTGTCCCCAGATGATTGCGAATCTGATCCGTTCGAGGTTGATGAAGTGTTGGGACGAACTTGCTCCGGATTGCCACCTAGCAATGTTTCTCCTTCAGCTTGGAGTTGCGCAAATGAGTGCGCAGTCCTGGATGACTCGATATTTGTGTGGCCGTTGCTACGGACGCTGCCGGAGGTCTGCGTCTTCGAATCTGACAGTACCTTCTTGCTGCTTTCGCTATACCTGCGTGGCCGGTCGTGAGTTGGACTCGAATCTGGAGACAGGAATGGATTGGCTGGGGTTGTGTTGGCGATCGTTGCGACTCGCAAAGATGGGTTTCTTCCAAGACTGCCATGTGAAGATGTCCATGACAAATTTGATTTCGCGCTTCGTTCGCTAAGATTGGAGTTTGTACGCTCCTCTGACAGGGCTTTTTCAGGAGAAACGCGGCCGGTAGAAATTGTATTCGAACGGCGGTTTCCTGCTGAATTAGGGCCCGGCCATTCACTCGTCTGTTGTTCATAGTCTCTAGTGTCCTCAAGTATAGGTGAAGAGGAAGCAGAGCGCAGCAAGCCCCTTTTGGTGCTGCTTTGGCGATACGTCTCATTGAAGGGATCGAATTGGGGCGGGTTGTCGAAAACGGAGGGACCTCGACCGTCCTTGCGCTCACTATCCTCGAATCGTTTAGCGAGATGGGTCTTGTCAGTGAGCCTCTCATTCTCATCTTCTTCTTCCAGCTCGTCGATTGGGTGAATCTGACCGGGACCACGAGCTACACCCATTGCGTATGCAGGCCTTCCACTAAGACTGCGTCGCAATCCACGCGTAGGGCTCGGGATCTCGAGGAGAAGGCCTGTTCTCTCTGCATCTTGTCCATGGGCACTCTTCCAGCCTTGACCACCTTGGGTACCTGGCGGGAAATAATACGACCCGTCCTGGTCAGCATAATAATCCATAGCATCCGCATGGCCGCCCCGTCCATCGAACCCAGGGGAGTAGTCTTCCCCATTGTACCTGTGAGCTGCAAACGAGAGGTCCTGCAGTTGCTTTTCTCGTATATCGCGTTGCTTCTGTAGCCGTCTCGTATACCACATATAGAAGGCAAACAACCCACAGACAGCCGCCAACCCAATCCCAATCCCAACGCCCAACCCTGCTTTTTGACCAGGGCTTGATAAGGGACCTGCCTGAGCTGGTGTCGGACTGGACAATCCGGAAGGAGGAATGTAGTCGTCGATCCAAGTGTTAGAGGTTATGTTGAGAAAGTAGGCCTTGTCATTCGCAACCAAAGCATCACTTCGGCGACGGGATCCTGATGTCACAATTGGGTAGCCACCTGTGACCATCATAACGCTGCCAGGGAGCATGACTGCGCCGTGACCGTAAAGACTAGAGCTGCTAGATGGGCCGTTTCCTAGGGAATTGCTCGGTATCACCCACTTCCATTTGCCTTCACCACCGTAACCATCTGCGATGTTCAAAACTGCCAATTGTGGCTCCGCTGGTGTATCGATGTCTCCTACCCAGCCGCCATAGACAACGATTTGTTGTCCATCAGACGAGAGTACGGCTGTATGACCGGAGCGTGGATCAATGGTGTGCGGCGTGTCAGGCGGTTGGATGCCAATGAAGGTCCAGCCCTGTTCTGGTAACGAAAACAGAGCGACCTGAGACATGTTGATGAAGGCAGCACTCGTGTGTCCACCTATCAGGACAAAATTCTGCTGCTGTGTTTGTGATCCATCGCTGCGATTTGAATATGTAGGCGACAGCCCGGTCATTGTGAAGCCAGCTTCTGGTATTGGCGGTCCTCTGCTCGATGAAACGTCCATTTCATATGTGATAGCGCTATCCGCGTTATTCGATGGAGTCAGAGTGACCATTAAGTTCGAATAATTTGCAGCTGACTGCCAGTTGCTCGAACCATTCTCTTCAAAGGGGCACATTCCACCAAAGATATAAGCACCGGTATTTGCAGCATCTCCTCCAACAATGCTTGAGAATGACACGCCACTACTCAGGTAGTTGGCGCCCGTTGTAGAAGCTTGTCCACTACTGGCGATCGTCATATTTTCCTGGTGCCAAGTACCCGAATCATCTCCAGACGCTGGGGTGAAGCTCCAGACCTCCGCCCCGGTCGCCCCCTGGGTGCAGTTACCAGTGTAAACGCTCAGGTTGCTATCGTCGTCGAGGACTGGTGTGAACGCGCGCGCGATCTGGTCGTCCAAAAAGGGCAGGGATGGGCTCAAGGTTGTGTATGGCAAACTGCCAGCACTCAGCTTGGTCGAGACATTGATGGAGTCTAGCTGAAATTGCGTCGACGACTGGGACAAAGGCCGAAATACGTAGATGTGATCGCCATTATGGAGGATTCGAGTCGGATTATACGGCATCTGGGCGACAGCAGAAGACAAGAGCAACGGCACATATAGCGCAAACCGTCGCACGCCAAACGCGGACGGCGTCATCGTTGACCAAGAGATAGGATTTCGATTCGAGGACTTGCAGAGGACCTTCACCCCGACTGCTGTTTGCGGCACCCCATGGACGATACTGTGGGGTAGGGCGAGATAGCGTAGCACAAGAGCGTTTGGAGATGGTGCTGGGACCGTGTAGCAAGTCGAAGTCAGAGTGTATGCTCGGATCTGCAGTTCATGCACGGGTCCATCGAAGGTGGCTGGTAACGGGTGAGCCGATCGTAAACAGAGAGGCCAGACAGCCTCCCAGCCCACGCACCCGCTTGCTTGCGCAACTACGCGACCGTGGCGACTGATTCCCGCTCAACGGCCACGAGTCCGTCCAATCAAGCAAGCATGCTGTAACGCCGGAGCAGGCAAGTTGTGGAATGCGGGTTGAGTGCTAGTCTATCTCGGCGCTTGCAAATTCTTGGAACAATAGCATCACCCCAGCAACCACTCGGTGGCTTGCGGTCCTGATAAATGAGCAAACGGTCCGGACAGGACCCGATGTCTGGGAGAATTTCTTTGGGTGTTCTCGGGCATATGTATAGCAGAAGCGCCGCCCATTGTGTACGATATGCTTCCAGAGATGAGCTAGAGACGAAGATTGTGGAGGGGGCTGGGAGGTATGACAGCATCCATGTACGAACGTGCGTTGCAGCCCCACGAGAACTTGGAACCTAGAACAACCACGCAACCCACGTGAGATGCGTTTTCTGCCTCTTGTTCTGTCTCAGTTCTGAGCAGCCACGGGGCTCGATATGAGAGTTCGGGTGGTCAGATTGCCATAGAGTTTATCAGCCGTGTGTACATTTACTTTTTCTCACACGGAATCTTCAAGGCGTTGAGTGGGGCTTCACATGTCTGGAGTGATTACTTAAAATGGCGCAGCTCAAGCCGCCGATTCAACGCACACACCTTTCATTGTCTGGCAAAGTGACATTGACAGGGTAACAACATTTCTTAGATTTTGACCTTAAATGCTTGGGCGCTGATTACTTCATTCAAACGCTGAACTTCATGCCACCATTCGCGCAAATGACACTGCCGGTCGTCCATCCAGCTTCGGGCGAGCATAGCATACCCACTACGCCAGCAACTTCCTCACTGTATGCTGGCCGCCCTCCAGCACCTTGCGACGCTTCGTAGATCCTCTCCTCGTCGATTCCTTTTCTGGGAGCTGCAAGCGGGGTCGTCTCGATGAAAGGCTTGTTTTGTGCAATGAATTTCTCATCGTTGCTCCAGTACATGTCCGTGGCGACTGGACCGGGATTGATAGCGTTCACAGTCGCGCGCTCAGCCAGTTCACGAGCCCAAGTCCTTGTCATGGCCTCCAAGGCTGCTTTGGTACCACCGTAGATTGACTGGCCCTTGTAGCCCAGAGACGCGCTGACCGACGACAAGTTGATAACACGGCCAGAGCGGTCATTTGGCAGATGAGGAATAGCGGCTTGCATGAGCAACAAAGGTCCCCTGACATTCACATTAAACTGCCTCGCAAAATCCGCTGCGTCCACGTTTTCAACAAAGTTGTTTCCAGCTACTCCAGCATTGTTGACGATGATGTCAAGCTGGAACTTGCCAGTCTTGGGATGCTTGAAATTGTTCTGCGCTACATCGACGACGTGCCTGGGTCCGGTTTCTGACCCCATGTTGGCTTGTACGGTGATGGCTTTGATGCCATACTCGGCCTGCAGTTCGCTCGCGAGGTCTTCGGCGACCTGTGCAGACGAGTCTGAGGTGTAGTTGAGGACAAGATTGGCACCCTTGCTGGCCAGATTGCGTGCAATCTCAACGCCAATACCTGAAATTGTCAACAGGAGCTCCGCGGGCATGTCGAAGTCAGATGGATCGTGTCTTACCCCTTGAAGCACCAGTTATGAGCGCGATCTTTCCTTCCAGAACACGCTGGCTGGAGCTGCTGCCCAAATTCGTGGAAACCGTACGGGTATGTTCAGGTCGCGACATCTTGGTTATTGCAGCTATCTCAGGACCTGTGTTGTATATTTTGTCCGCGTCGAGCGCGGGGCTGAAGTAGAGCTCTTAAATACAATGCGGGGAGCTAATGTGGAGCATCTCCAGGCTTTCCGAACGGATATTTCGCCGTTGCATCGTCGCTGTCGCCGCCGAGCTCTTCACACGACGCTGCAAAACTGTTTCGAGCCACCGGGAAACGCAGTGCATAAGAGCAGTCCTGACTCCAGGCTAGAAAGCTTGGTGTTGAGCCTCATGGATCTTCGTTAGTGCCTCAACGTAGTTCATCATGATCAACAGGGTCCACTCGGAGTGGCAAAACGATGAATGGTCCTCATCTCGCCGTAGGCAGCATGGAGTATTTGAGGGACATTCAAAGCAGTCAGACGTGGACACTGCATGTTGTGCAAATCATCTCGGAGTAATTAGATTTGCAAACGTGGCCGAGCGCGCGCAAGAAGCGCCGAAAGCATCTGATGGAGTTTTGTCGAGCACAAAAATCGTCAATGCGCACTTCTCCGGTCATCGGCCGCTGTGGGGAGAGCTGTCTCCAGAGTGGCAGAAAGCCGATGAGGGCCGCCTCCTGACGAGAGAAAGCATCAGCAATGTCCGTCGAGCCACGTCAGGACAGGTTGCACTTTTTACAGCACTCCACAGCAAATGGGCCTAGTGGACACGAGATCGTTCCGCCCATTGCGATAATAGGTAATTAACTTTGGTAACCGCCCAGGAGGATCATCACGTCTTACACTACTTAGCGCGAGGTGGGCGGTGAGAGCAAAGCAGCCTAGGGCGACCCCGCCATGCATGAGCCAGAGAAGAATTCAAAAGCACACCATCGCGCCCTCTCTTTGTCGTCTCATCTCTCTCATCTCTCTCACTCTTCCTTTGTAGTTTGAGAGTTGACATTTCCTTTCTTCACACACTCTTCGTTCTAACTGCTGAAGAGCCACATATCACAATGGTTCACTCGTCAGTTCTCGGTTTCCCCCGCATGGGTGCGGACCGTGAGCTCAAGAAGGCCAATGAGGCCTACTGGGCTGGCAAGCTCTCACAGGAGGACCTCGTTAAGGAGGCAAGCCGTCTGAGGTTGGAGCACTGGAAGATCCAGAAGGATGCCGGTGTCGAAATCATTCCCAGCAACGACTTCGCGTTCTACGACCACCTCCTCGACCACATCCAGATGTTCAACGTAAGCCGATCTGAGTAAGATTTTCCATTTTCTCTGCTGACAGTTGCAGGCTATTCCTGAGCGTTACTCCAGCGCTAAGCTGTCCCCTCTCGACGAGTACTTCGCCATGGGCCGTGGCCACCAGAAGGATGGTGTTGATGTTCCAAGTCTGGTAAGTTGAGCGAAACCTTGTGCATTGTAGGCTCGGATCGTCCACTAACACAGCACAGGAAATGGTCAAGTGGTTCGACTCCAACTACCACTATGTCAAGCCCACTTTCCAGGATGGCCAAACCTTCAAGCTCGCTGCCGACCCTAAGCCCGTTCGCGAGTTCAAGGAGGCAAAGGAGGCTGGCATCACCACCCGCCCTGTTCTTGTCGGTCCCGTCACCTTCCTTGCCCTCGGTAAGGCCGACCGCAACCAGTCCGTCGACCCTATCTCTCTGCTTGAGAAGCTCTTGCCCGTATACGTCGAGCTCCTTCAGCAGCTGAAGGAGGCCGGTGCCGAATACGTCCAGATTGATGAGCCTGTTCTCGTCTTCGACCTCGAGCAGAAGGTTAAGGATGCCTTCAAGCCTGCCTACGAGAAGCTCACTGGCAGCGGTCTTCCTAAGCTTGTCCTTGCCACCTACTTCGGCGACATCGTCCACAACCTTGATGTCTTCCCCAGCATCCAGAACGTTGCTGCAGTTCACGTCGACCTTGTCAGGAACCCCGAGCAGCTCGACACCGTAGTCAGCAAGCTTGGCTCCAACCAGGCTCTGTCCGTCGGTGTTGTTGACGGCCGTAACATCTGGAAGACCAACTTCAAGAACGCCATCGAGATTGTTGAGTCGGCTATCCAGAAGCTCGGCAAGGAGCGTGTCATCGTTGCTACCTCCAGCTCTCTTCTCCACACCCCCCACTCCCTTGACAGCGAGAAGAAGCTCGACGAGGAGGTTCGTGACTGGTTCTCTTTCGCCGTCCAGAAGGTTGCTGAGGTCGTCGTCATTGCTAAGGCTGTTACCGAGGGCCCCGCGTCGGTACGTGAGGCTCTCGAGGCCAACGCCAAGTCCATGCAGGCTCGCGCTACCTCGAAGCGCACCAACGTCCAGGCTGTCAAGGACCGTCAGGCTAGCGTCACACCTGAGCAGCACGAGCGCAAGTCCGAGTTCCCTTCGCGTTACGCTCAGCAGAAGGAGCACCTCTCTCTGCCTCTCTTCCCCACCACCACCATCGGCTCCTTCCCCCAGACTAAGGAGATCCGTATTCAGCGTAACAAGTTCACCAAGGGTGAGATTACCGCTGAGGAGTACGAGAGGTTCATCGAGAAGGAGATTGAGGAGACAGTCAAGATCCAGGATGAGCTTGACCTCGATGTCTACGTCCACGGTGAGCCCGAGCGCAACGACATGGTCCAGTACTTTGGTGAGCGCCTCGATGGTTATGCCTTCACCACCAAGGGTTGGGTCCAGTCCTACGGATCTCGTTGCGTCCGTCCTCCCATCATTGTCGGTGACATCTCTCGTCCCGCTCCTATGACCGTCAAGGAGTCCAAGTATGCTGCTTCGGTCTCCAAGAAGCCCATGAAGGGTATGCTCACAGGTCCCATTACCTGCTTGCGATGGTCTTTCCCCCGTGACGATGTTCACCAGTCTGTTCAGGCCCAGCAGCTTGCTCTCGCTCTCCGCGATGAGGTCATTGACCTCGAGGCCGCTGGCATCTACGTCATCCAGGTTGACGAGCCTGCTCTCCGTGAGGGTCTTCCCCTCCGCAAGGGTACCGAGCGCGAGAAGTACTTGTCTTGGGCTGTCGACTCATTCAAGCTTGCTTGCGCCGGTGTTAAGGATTCTACCCAGATCCACTCCCACTTCTGTTACTCTGAGTTCCAGGATTTCTTCCACGCCATCGCTGCCCTCGACGCTGACGTTCTCTCCATCGAGAACAGCAAGAGCGACGCGAAGCTCCTCAAGGTCTTCGAGGACAAGGAGTACCCCCGCCACATCGGTCCTGGTGTCTATGACATCCACTCCCCCCGTGTTCCCTCCGAGCAGGAGATCAAGGACCGCGTCGCCGATATGCTGAAGTACTTGAAGCCCGAGCAGCTCTGGATCAACCCTGACTGCGGTCTCAAGACCCGCCAGTGGAAGGAGACCAAGGCTGCCCTGATCAACATGGTCAACGCTGCCAAGTACAACCGCGAGAAGTACTCTTCTTAATTCTTTTGCCATTTGGCAACCTAGACTGCGTTTCATCAACGCAGTCGCTTTAGTGGCATATCAACATGTCACTGTGTAATGTGTGTAATGACGTTTTTATGATACCCAAAAGTTCAACCTGCATTCTGGGTCGTTACGGTAGTTTACAAATGGGGATCTGGAGATATGAACGATCTCAACATCGGCGTTCATCGATAGCAGCAGGCTCGGTGCATGCTGAACGGCGTTAATTGTTATTATGGGAATAGCTTGTAGTCTTTTGGCTTGCAAGAGCTTGCAGGTCGATGACCAGTCTGTAAAAGATGCAGGCAGACGGAGGTTTAAGAATGTCAATCCATTCAACTTCCCACACACATGCTCATGAGAGTGCCCATGCATTGTGACTATCCCCAAGAGTGGTGAGCAGATTCCTTGAGAGCCTCACGTTGTCTCTCAAGCCAGCCCTGTGATCACCTGCATCAAAGGCGAACAATATACCATGTCACTGCGCAAACACACCTCGTGCTTGTTGCAGATCGCCTAGTCTTGTCTTGTTTGATCCTAAATGAATTATTTTTGGGTAGGTACATTTTGGTAGATTTTAGGGAACACATTCCACAGTATAGTGACGCGACGTTGCCTCGGCCCCTCGCGATACACGTCAACCAGTTCGCGCACATTGAAGACTGCCACCTACACACACAGAGACGCCACACCCCTCCCATGATACCCACGCGGCCAAGATGTTCAACGTGCGCTCAATCATACTTCTGGTCATATCCTATGTCGTAATCCCACGCCTCACGTTCCTCCCCCAGAATGTACATTCGTTACTCATACTCTTCGGTCCCTTTCTCCTCCCACGCATCGCAGACTGGTTCAACACCGCTCGCGCGACCTCTCGAAGCGTACCCATACGACCGATCCCTCCAAGAGTGCAGAATGCGCTCAACCTACTCTTCGTCGCTGCCGTCGCCTGCCTTCTCCTGACGCTCTCACGCTTTGCGCCTGAGAATATATTCCTTGCGACACAGAGCCACATCCGCACCGAAACCAGCGTCCTATTCGCCAGGCTCCGGCATCTGAGGCCCCTCACAGAAGCCGACCTCGCACTGCGATCGAAGTTCGACGTCAACGCGCGCAATAAGCTCCACTATCTAGCATATGGTCCAGACACGTTGCTCAATTGCGCGTGGTGCACCACAGCAGGCGGCAACGATATCAACAACTATTTCTTGTACACGCTGCCGAAGATTATCACACCGCATATCTTCCAGCTCGCTGTCCTAGGTCTAGCTACCTCCTCATTAGTTGGGACTGAGGGCTCGAGGTTCCGGACACATGCAACTATACTAGGGCTTGCGACTCTGATCGGGGAAATATGGTACATGGCTACTTATGATATCACAGCCAACAAACAGGCAAGGTTTTTGCAGGATATCGATTCGGCACATTGGCGCATGAGGTTTCTGCGGTACATCGTGTTCGCGGTACAGGACATTGGCATGGCTTTCGTACTTTGGACCACAAGTACCAACAGATGGCTCGCGAAGCCGGTTTCGATCGCGGAACGACTGGAGATGGCGACACGAGTGTCTGAGGAAACGCTGAACAGAATGCGTGGTCTGGGCCTGATTATGAACTCCGTCAACCGCGACCCTGCGCTCCGCAGTGTCAGAGAAGAGTACTGGCGGACGGAAGGCCAAGTCATGTCGGAGACGGTGCAGGAAGAAGCGGTCATGGAGCAGATCAATGCCGCCATCAGCAAGATGGATTTCAATGCATTAGAAGGCCGGGTGGGTGAAGTTGCAGATGGCATACTCAAGGGCATTGATGGTCTTCGCCAGCCCGGTCAAGAGGCTGAGGCAGCATTGTAAGGTAATATTTTTCGTAATTGTGTGTCGGTGAAGCGGATATAGATGGATAGGCTACCAGCGGTATCTCAGCACAAAGCTGTGGACGCATCGGTGCTTAGGTTTATCTCGAGATCTTACTTCTCTCTGCAATCTTGCAAAATGGATCCCCACCTGCCGCTCAAGTTTGCTTGCACCCTGGTCATTTGATCCTTCTCTGGCCTTATGCCGTTGCCTCCACCAGACGGCTTTGTTGAACCGCGTCTTAAGCCGAGCTCCTGCACCATCACCGTACTCTGCTTTACAGATTACCCGGTGCGCATGAAAGTCAGGTCCGATGTCGCTGTCTGCGCGTGCGTTGATCAGTGTATTAAGTTCTCTACCATGTCCGATGCGGAGCGTAATTCGTGAGGCTGAATGTGAGTCGTTCGTGCATCCAGCAATCGGAGGAATACCGGCGTTGCGGTACGCGGATACTCGAGGGCTAGCGGAGCTGGATACTGCAGGCCCAAGCATGACCGTGCGCCCTACAACACGACACGCTGCACCCCCTGCAGAAAGTTCTCCGACTTTCTTGGCCTTTGGATAGGAATTTCGTCATGGCCATAAAGAAATCAACTTATAAAAGATACTTTCACTTTCATTGACTAGGAGGGGAGATTCGATTGAGAAGTTCACGGTCAGCTCGAATGGCAGAGGCAAATTTCTTAAAGCCGCGGTCAGGGTCCACGAAGAATTTCGTCAATTGCTTTCTTTATCGAACACCGCCATGATTGCAAGGAAGACTAGTTCTTTAGGTCCCGCGGTACTCCGTTCCCCGTCTGATTAGGCCTGGTTTTCTCCGCGTGACAGACAATTGTGACTCTTGAGAAAACTTTGTGACGTCCTTATAAACCCCGTTCCCCAGCTCTTTGTCTTTCACTTTAGACCAGACCCGCACCTGCCATTGACATCCACCACGTACGGCTTGCAACAAACAATCATCATGGCTCCTATTGCAGTTACACCTCCCAACGATGGCGAGACCGTTACAGACCTCACCAGCTCCGGCATCCAGCATGCTCTGGAGAAATCAGCTCCTTCGCAACTAAAGTCGGCATCCCTCACAAACACCATTACCGCCACACCACCACCAGAGCGTGAAGTACAGATTGACGAATCGCCCCTTGCTGAGCTCGACGCCTCTAAAGTAACATGCACCTACACTGAGGCTCCACGACCTGTTCCTGCCCTTGGATCGGCCGAGATGGCCTCGCAAAAAGTTTGCACCGACCACATGATCCAGGCCAAGTGGACTGCCGAAGAAGGTTGGGCTGCACCAACCCTCCAACCCTACGGTCCTATTTCCCTTGCACCCACAGCATCATGCCTGCACTACGCGACCGAGTGCTTCGAGGGTATGAAACTCTACCGCGGCCATGACGGCAAGCTTCGCCTGTTCCGTCCCGATCTAAACTGCAACCGTATGCTCATGTCAACGAACCGCATCGCTCTCCCTGCGTTCCCTCCCAAGGAACTTCTCAAGCTCATTGTCAAGCTGTGTGAGACTGATGGTGCCAAATGGCTCCCCAAGGACCGCCCCGGCAGCTTCTTGTACATTCGTCCCACAATGATTGCGTCCGATCCAGCTCTTGGTGTTGAGCGACCAAAGGAGGCTCTTCTCTTTGTTATTCTCTGCTGTTTCGCGCCCATGGGGGACATGTCTGGCGGAATCAAGCTCCTTGCATCTCAGGACGACATGTGCCGTGCGTGGCCAGGAGGCTTTGGCTATGCCAAGGTTGGTGCGAACTATGGACCCTCTCTTGTTGCACAGGGCGAAGCGAGAGCGAGAGGATACCACCAGATTCTCTGGCTGTTCGGCGAGGACTGCACTGTGACCGAGGCTGGTGCGAGCAACTTCTTTGTCGTCTGGCGTACTAAAGAGGGTAAGCTGCAACTCGTTACCGCTGATCTGAACGAGCGTATCGTCCTTGACGGTGTCACACGCCGATCCATCCTTGAGCTTGCACGCACCAAGCTGGCACCTGGTTACGAGGACCTCGAAGCCCTTGAGGTTGTTGAGCGTAAATTCAACATCTTCGAGCTCTTGGAAGCTGCAGAGGAGGGCCGTATTGTTGAGGCTTTCGCCGCTGGCACAGCTTGGTTCGTTACCCCCATCAGCCAGGTTCACTTCCGCGGAAAAGACATCGATATTCCCATGGCGAGGGGTCAAGTCGGTGCCTACGCCGACACCGTCAGGACATGGCTGAAGGGTATCATGTGGGGAAGCGATGGCATGGAGAGCCACCAGTGGGGTTATGTTGTCGACGAGCAGTAGAGCGATTAGGGAAGGGATTTGCGCTACTCTTTGCAGGATTAAAACAAGGTGGTATGGATGTTTCTAGATCCCGTTGGATCAAAAGCTTTAGGCGTGTCTTTCTAGCATTTTAGCATGGCGTTCGTGTATTGCGCCCTCAAAATAGATGAATTCAAAATAGATGAATTCAAGATGAAATCTACGATACTTCAATCTCATAAGTCACTTGATACTTATGAGTGCAAATCAATGTACCGGCTTCAACCTGCTCGATTAAACGACAAAGCTCGATTGTGTATTTGACGGAGCCGCTTGAGATTCAGTGTGAATATTCGCTTTTGTTGCATATCCAAGGTGTTGATTGCAGCCAATGGCAATTTTGTGATATCATGTCCTAGCTCCGATTAATCATCACGAATTTGTAACAGCTGCAGCGAAGAGCCTCGGTGCCGTCATCCGTCCACCACAACATCCACACAACTCACCATGTTCTCGAGACGCGCTATTCCGCAGGTACACATAGCAATGCAGCTTCATATAATGCAAAAGGCAGAATTTGACAATACTAGGCCTTCCGCGCCGCCACCCGCGCCACTCCTCTTCGCGCCGCCCCAAGCACACGCTTCCTCACACCATTCCAGATTCGATGCCTATCCGATGAAGTTCGCAGCGCAATCGATCGCGCTGTTGCATCCTCGCCTGTCGTGCTGTTCATGAAGGGAACCCCAGAGACACCCCAATGTGGATTTTCGAGGGCGAGCATACAAATCTTGGGCATGCAGGGCGTAGACCCGGACAAGTTCACAGCATTCAATGTGTTGGAGGATCAAGAATTAAGGGCTGGTGCGTGTTTCTGCAGCTTCCTCTGTGGCTTTTGAGTAGTAAGAGGCAGCGCAAAGAATCAAAGCTAATAATTGCTACAGGTATCAAGGAGTACTCGGAGTGGCCGACGATCCCCCAGCTTTACGTTGACAAGGAGTTCATTGGTGGTTGCGACATCCTCATGACCATGCATCAGGATGGTTCCTTGGCGAAGATGCTCGAGGAGAAGGGTGTCGTTGTGCCTGCTGAGGGTGAGGAGAAATAAGGGCTCTGCGCGATAGGTTGTGGAGTCAAGAGCAGGAAGGATATAAGTGATGCAATGACTGTATAATATTGGCTGTGAACGCAGTGCGGCTGTGAGCGGCTCAAATGGTGTACGGCGAAATGTACAAATACCCGCATGCTGGCAGCAAATGCGCACAGTGTTACATCTTGTTGGATGAGACATGCCATCTTCGGTCATCTGTCGACGCGCTGCCTCATCAACCACGCTCAGCTCACGTAGGCGCCGTGACAACGTAGAAACCCTTTCTGGCGCCTTTGCTTGCCTACGGTCGTTGCCATAGTTATCCGGTCGTGCCTTCCTACCCACTCCCCTTCTTTACCTCAACAACCGCCTCGCTATCACCAACTTCACCTTCGCAATGACAAATCTAGACGGGGTATCCGCAGAGCAGCTACATCATGGGGAGCTCTTAGTACCACCGACGCTCATCAGGCCTTCTGCCGAGGTGCCAACCGTCTCTGTAGCTGCAGTCTTCAAACGGAAGAAGCTCGACAGACCGCACAACAAGAAGAACTCATCAGCTTCAGATAAGTCAAAGTCGAATCTCAACAGACAGAAGCAGAAGGATGGCGTGCACCCACTCGCTCTGGCCTTCAAAGGTCCATCCATGTCCTTTCTGTTGGGCAGAGCCGCACTGATCACGGCCTCCAGAAACAAGTCAAGAATACTGTCGTCAGCTCTATACGAACGCTGTTGCTAGAATACATGAAGATCTTGACATCTTGCTGGAAAGACTATACAAAGGCAACCTGCAAGCCGTCCCTTCGGACCTTGCTCCAGATGCCTCTCAGACTTCACCAGTCGAACTCTCCGCAATCGGCAAGCCCCAACGCGCCATACGGGAAATTTGCCAACCCTTTTCCAGATACCGCTATAGCGTGCACAATCACTCAGGGGAAACTCTTGGTCGCATCGACACAACGCTGCACAATCGCTTCCAGTCCTTCCAAGAACAAGTGCAAGCTGAGACTGAGCAGATCAAGGTATTGCAGCGTCAGTGGGAGGGCGTCGTAGCGGAGATCTTCCAGCTGGGCATTGCTTGTCTTGGTGAATCTGACATGATTGCACTCCTATCCACTGCAGATACAGGCTCCAATGCTGCTAAACCCGCATCAAGGGCTGCATCAACTATTTCCGGCGGTGATCAAGAAAGCCCAAGCGTGAGAGCGGGAAAGAAGAGGAAGCACTTGTCTTCTATCGTCCCAGCGATAACGATGATGTTTCCAGACTTTCTGTTCCACAGATCGACACAACAGAAACATATCCAAGCTACGCCTAGTCTGCCGGTGAAGGAAATCCGTCGATTCAAGAAGGAGGTGTCGAGTCTGGGAAGTCAACATGTGGATAAATTCCAGACCATCGAGGAGGGCCATAAGGCCTGGTGGAAGAAGAAGCAGAAGCACCTTGTGCAGTTTTTCATGGACGGATGAGTGCTCTGTCGCTCCTGGAGACTTGCGGCTAACACCGTATAGTGGTGCATCGGCAATGGGAGTAGGTGTCTACATGCTCAATCAGTTTCACGCGCGCTGAGAGACTATCTGTGCGAAAGACTCTCTGACTGGAGGACTTCGAATGTACCGGTAGTTAGCATGGTCTGAGTAAATAAAAGGCTCTTTGACACAACTACGCATTGAACTAGTTCTGGCAAATATTTGCTTTGTTAACAATGATTCCTTCAAAATTGTCAACTTTCTTGCTACAATACTGACAAGATGCTGTAGGTACAAACCAATTATCCGATTACCCCTACGCCTGAAGTCGGTAGTGCATAGAATTTACAAAATATGTGCAGACAGATTTGCCTTAGCGGATCAGATTCGACACGTGGGAACATCATATTCAACATGTGGGAGCAGTGTCTGTGATGAGATTTGCTTGTTGATTCAATACTGGTACAGTCTAAAGACTATGACTCTTCTTACATCTCGTTCGGCTCGGCCAAAAAAAAAAAAACGGTCTACTCGATCTAGCTGGATATCTCGGCATGAAATAAAATGCTCCACTCTCTTTCGCATTCTGCTTTGCAGCGACAGGCTTAGTCGAAAGAGCTCTTGAAGACCCACCTCTGGTCCTCAGGGTGCTCGAAAGGAACGCCAAGCTCGAAGAGAGTGACGACGCTGTTGGAAAAGTCCTTGAAGAAGGCGTCGTTGTCCTTGGCGTACAGCTCAGCGTACTTCCTGAAGCTCTTGTCCTTGACAATCTCCATGTCGGTGGGCAACATCATCAGCGACTTGGTCTTGACGTCCTCGAACTGCTTGGGGCCGTTCCACTTCTTGTACGCCCACTTCTCCTCCATCAGCAGCTTGAAGTAGTCGTTGGTCAGAGTGGTGGGGCTGAAGGTCCAGGGACCGTCGTAGCCGGAGCGGTCGGTGTGGCAGCGGCCGAGGGCGTGGGCGCCGGACAGGGCGACCATGGCGCGGTCGTCGAAGCCCATACGGCCGAAGATGGCGCGGATGTGGCTGCGGTCCTTGGACGCGTCGGGCAGACGGCCGTCAGGTGTGCAGAAGGAGAGGTCCCGGTCGGAACGGCCAGCGCGGTAAGGGATCTTGGGGCCCTGCATCTCCTGGATGGCAGCAACACCGGCCAGGATCCAGAGGTCGGAGTAGGTGATCCAGGGGAACGCCTCCTTGACGGGCTCGAGGAAGTCGCGAGCAGCCTTCAGGCCGGCGTTGGCGCCGTGGTCACCTTCGGGAGCGAAACGCATGGTGGCACCGTTGGAGCCGCCAGTGCCGGTCTCCTTATCGTAGCTGTGTTTTGTCAGACGCTGATCGCTCTCATTGTGGGCAATGTGATACTCACGTTCCGGATGCGTGCCATGCGAGACGCAGCAGGACAGGGCCGTAGCTACCATCGTCGTAGTCGTCGTGCTCCTCAAGGAGCTTCGCGATGTGGTTGTAGACTTCCTGGTAGTTCTCGAAACGGGGGACGAAGGGAGCCTTGGGCTTGCCCTCGAGGCCGAGCAACTCAGGCTTGTAGGTGTAGGCGGCGTAACCGGCGGCACCGAGGAGCAGGGCACCGGCACCAACAAACATGCCGGTGGGGTTGCCCTCATACTTGTCCGCGGGCTCCTCGTTGCCCGTGGCGTAGCCGCGTTGCCACTGCCTACTACGGAAAGCATTCTGAGCTGGCGCAGCAAAGCGTGCGGAGCGTGTGGTAGTGGAGCGGAAGGAAGGAGCGGCGGTGCGCAGAGCGCGGGAGAAGGTTCGCGAGGCGGAAGCCATTGTGGATGTGTCTTTCTCGGGTGATGGACGATGATCCTACTGAGCTGATTGTGTAGTGTTAAGCAGGCGCAAGGGCTCAATGGTAGCCAAATGAAAAGCCTGGGGTATCAAAGAAGGTGAGGATGGAGAACAGTCAGCGGTCAGGGCGCAGAGGCTTATAAGGGACAAGTTATCCGAAGCTGCAAACATGGCAACATCTTCTAGAAAACGCGACGATAAAGAAGTGGAGCCATATGCCGACCCACCAATCAGCAGCTCTACAATGGCACTCTGTCTGGACTTCAGTGATTACGGGATCCGAGGTTGTTGCCTCTGTCAGGGAGAGTACTGCCATGTTTGGCCGGTCAAAGAAGGTGATTTTAACATCATGCAGACGCGAGCAAGAGTTGCTTTGGCCCAGACTGCAGAGGCATGTGGCCAGTTTTGTAGCTACAAATCCCCCTCCTGCTCGTCCGCACTCCTGATCATCTCATTGGCTCTGTCCTGCGTCACCGGCAGGGCTGGATCTAAATGAGGGGTAACGAGGCTCTGCGGACACGCCAATCTACCCTGCATCATGCCTAAGAGGCGAATGCCTGTTTTGCATCACAGCGCTGTTGCACCTGCGAACCTGATAAGTTGGTTCTCTCATCTGTACTGTGAGTCGCGAAGCTGGAGCATCGTCGTAGTATCCACCAGATCCACCCTCGGCAACAAATCGGCTTCGAGGGTTTGTAATCTTCTGCCGCCGAGGCTTCTGCCGTTTCCACATGCCGTCGTCTCCCCGGTGCGGCAAACAGTGGATTGTGGGATGACATGGTTCTCCAGAATTTGCACCACAGCATGTGATGCTGCAGCAGCCTTTGCGAGAGCTTTTCACGAAGAACGCAAATTGATCTGCCTGCCTCCCTGCATGAAATTTGCCCCGAGGCCCCGAGTAGCATCGCCCATGTTGCCGCGTCGCTGCCGCATCGCTGCCGCGGCCAAGAGGCCGCTTCGCTCTTACCGTACCACCGAACGAGCAGGAAGTACAAAAGAGGCAAGTAGCACTCACTCCGTCGAACACAGGCGGCATTTCCCATGGTTGTGCATGCGAGCGGATATGCGACAGTACCTTGTCAGCTCCGTGATTCTGTCCCAATGAGGCAATTCACGACATTTCCATCCATGGCAGACGACAAACCACGGTTGGCAGGTTGCTCCATGCATTTGAAGACTCGGGCTGTGTCACGGAATTACCAAACGCGTAAGCCCAGCTGTCTGCCACTGTCATGGCGGTGTGAAAACATGGTCGGCTACCCGCTACGTGACCCTTAAACCACGGAACGTCAGCGACGTTGTATGGAAATTTCGCCTTGATAGCAGCGCTAAACTTGTCGGTCTTGTGCAAGCCCTTCGAAACCTCCTATCTCAATTACTAGAAGCAGTAAGTAAGAAGATTGTCGTCGAAGTCCTTAGATAATCCACGGTTGCACCCCCGTATTTAATCTCCGTATATAGAAGCCTCCGATGAAAGCGCCTAAGACTGCGGGACTTCCCATGATTACTGGGAACGGCGCGAACAGCCACGCAGATACCTCGTTGCGATGCCAGCGCATCACATAGTCGGTAGCGAAGCCTCGTCCATGTGGAGTGTTTCCTCTTGAAGCAAGAAGCAGCGAAGACGTCGATTGCTGCGGAGATTCCCTGGGTCATTCTCCCTTCCTAATCTCCACTTTGAAATGACTGAGGCCGGAAACGGCATGTTCGTGGTAAAACCGTCGGCCACTGTGCTCTTTCCATGGATTTCAAAATGGATCCGAAACGACCATGACCGTAGTCGCAGACCGCTGTGCGCTTCAATGCGCCTACCCAAATACGTCATCCTGCATGTTGCATGTCTGCTTAGGGTGACTGATTTCCGCGTGCTTCCTGAGCTGCCAAGTCGATTTTGCGTCCAAGTCAAATCATCTTACAGCGTGTTGTCAGCTCCGAGGCGACATAGAGCATCATGCAGGAAAACCAAAGACGGTGACTGTTTTCATCGTAGCTCTTCGAGATTGGGTGTTACAGACTTAGTAGACTCACAGCTCTTCGGATGGCTACACATTCAATTGGCCTTGTTGAGGCCTTGCTGCCCCATGCTCGAATCCTCCAGGAGTGGTGAGTGTCTCGTTTGAGCTGGCAAGGTGCAGTAGACAACGTGATTGTTGACCGTGAGCCTTTTCTACATAAAAGCAGAGTGCCTCAACCACATGTAAGATTTCATTGGACGATGAAAATCACCAGGATACCATCGAATTCAAGACGGTCTTGATGGGCATGTTAATTGTAGTCGGTAGCTCTACAATCCCACTTCAATACCATACCCTTTTTCACGAACGATGTGACCCAGGCGCTATCTATATTTCCTGCGAAGCAAACGTTCCAGCAAAACAAGAGTAAATTCCAGCAAGTTCGCCTGTCTGTCAGAAGCACAGTTCAATGTGCAGAATGTTTTCTCAGGCGATTCTTTGAAAATTGGCCGTAGATATTACAGCACCTTGTCAAATCTTGTACACTCAGCAAAATGCAGGGAAAGTCGCTCGATGTGAAGAGTCTAGGTCTGAACAGTAGAAATCTCGTGAAGAAAGAGAAAGCCTTCCAAGGTGAAAACGCAAGTGCTTGGTTCTGTGAATGACTGTTCTCCTGCTATTCAATGTCTTGAAGGTCTTCTAAGAGCTGACGAGGTGCGGTAACGGTAACAGCATAGCTTCTTGTTTCATTTGGACCGTCCACAGAGGAGAGGAGCGAATGTTCTTATTGTCATATTTAATTGTTTTTGATTTTGTGATGGATTTCTATAATGCCGTTGTGCAGAAAGCAAGTTCTTTCTGGCCTGCACCTGCAACATGTAACCTTCACCGTACCGCGCCTTGAAAACTATGGATATCACGACTGGAAAGGACGATTACTCCGAAGCGCCACTGGCTAGAAAACTCGACAAAGCAACGCTGAAAAGAAAACCTGCCCTGACCCAGCCTGTCCTTTTGCTCTTTCAAATCCTCAGGACCCACAACAACAATAGAACGTCTAAGCCGAGTACCGCAAGCACGATGCTCAGGACTATGCCCTGATGAAGCCAGCCCAGTCTCTGCCTTCTAGTCTTCATACTGATAACACCGACAATACATAGCATCAGTGTACATACTGCGCCAAACAAGACGCCGGCGTCGACAGCACCTCTTTCCTTTTTGCGGCTCGTTACAGTCATCAGACCTAGTATAAAATCGATCGCGAACGCCGCGGCCAGACATGTACAATAGAAGCGGAATTTGGTTCTCTCACGCTCCTGTTCGCGGGTCTCCAGTTCGCTAAGTAGGGTTCTGCGCTCTTGCATTGCTTCCATATCGTGATGAGGGTTCATCCTGCCTCGAAAAAGGCTGCTGAAGTACCCTTCATGAGCACTACCGTTGCGTGTGGAGATGGTACCGTAATTAGTTCGAGGAGTCCAGCCCAGTGCACTTTCACTTCCGGATTCTTCGTCGTCTGTTGTACCATCGTCCGCAGCAGACAGCAGTGATCGCTCTTCCGCCTGAAGACGCATCCCGAATAACTGCCTCGTCTTCTTCGTCCAGGCCTCGAGGGTTTCTTGGCCAGGAAACTTGACAGACGCATTTGGATCCACGTAGATATAGTACCCTTCTTCTTCATCTTCGGGATTATCATACTCGTTCCAGTACCGCTGCATTTCCGGTTCTTCCCGGACGACGGGAGTGTGGTCTACATACGACTTGCGAGGCTTCTTTCTGAAAGCCTGTAATGATGGAGGATCTACAAAGTCCTGTGCCGAGGTTGCAGAAGACTCGCCATTGCGAAGGGTCGAAGGGCTCAACTGCCCATCGAAGGAGGTATTAGAGGTTGATGTCATTGGTGGTGAACACTGTGTATTGGAAGCACTGACACTCCCTCTGTTTTTGCGGCTGCGTCTCTTCACTGGCTCTGGTAATTTACGGATGTCTTTGTCAAGAAGAGAGATCCAGTGAGGGGCAGACATGGAGCTTGGCCTGCAACAAGTCCAAACAGCATGGGCCTCGATTGAGAAACCCCGGACGCGTTCGACCTGCGTATGTTAGTTGGGATCAGATGAATGTTTTTCTGAAATGCTTACGAGATGACTTCGATCAAGCATCTGGATCAAGGTCCCGGCTTGGGTGCCTTCACGACGAACCTCCAGTATAGCATGGGGGAACATGGCTGCACCCGGTGTAGCCGTTTGAGTCCAGTCATCATTCGCAAGGTCTTTGAGCAGAGACTCCTTCATGAAAATTTCACGATCTAGCGTGGCCCATATACCACCGGAGGAGTTGTTGTGCAATCCAGCGAACCGAGTGCGCTTGGCACCAATTCCAGCAATGGGCGTGATCTCCTGGTGTTCCATCAGCCATTGTCGGATTGACTGGGTTTCCTCCTCGCCAGCGGTAAAAGAACCGGTTCGATCGACAAAACGAACGTTCTGCTTATCTGGCAAAGGTTTCGAGGTATCCAAGAAAGCCTCGGTGAACTTGCGCTTCAGCTTTGCGATTTTGAGGTCTCCAGCTGATTGTGTGCGCGGATTTGTCGCTGTGCATACTACAATGGCAGCCTCAGCAGCGGTAGAGAAACGGACGTTAGCAGCCGCCTTGATACCGACATTGCCTTTGTCTTCCTCAATGGAGCCAATGGTGCTAGCATTCTGTTTGATAGCAAATGCCTCTGCGTAGTCTAGTACTTGAAGACCAACATGGTCTTCATTACCGAAATAACGATCACTGTTACCACTCGAAGATTGACGACGGCGAGGTGTTGCATTGGCAGAGCCTCTCCGTGACTGTGAATTGGTGCTTTTGGTGTGAAGTCGCATATGTTGGAGCAACATGACCTGGACTTCGACGACATGGTCGGAGTGTACCCAGTACGTAGCCTTCTGGCCATGAGTCCCCAAAGGAACAGTGGAGAGTGCAAGATCGAAATCTAACTGATCATCATGCTCAAGGGCTTTGGTTATGCGTGCAGCTGGCAGCTGGGCGTCAATGTCTCCATTGCGAGTCGCTGTCCCATTGTCGCCTTCAAAAACCGAGCGGAGGGCGCCAAGTACATCAATGTATTGATCGAGAAGATAGCCCAAATCCAATTGGAAGAGACTGTCCGGACGGCTACTGGTCTCATCTTTGAATGTGCGAGGCAGTTCCCTATCCTTGGTCCAGCGCTTGTATTTCTTCAGAATTTTAGCAAAGCCAGTCCGTTGGACGACAACAAAGCGCGACAAGGAGCGGATTTCCTCAGCAGTTCTGTAGCCAGTCAGTATGGCGGCCCTGGACGGGGTTCCTCACGTTGGGCCTACCTCGCGACATCTGCGTCAATCTTGGCATATCTTTCGACTGTCCTGGCTGGAAGGCGTGCCTCGTGCGATCGGCTGAAGCGCAGTTGTTCTAGGCTTTTACCGATATGCTCCAATCGCCGTTCGATCTCCCCGCTCTTGCTCCGAACGAATAGGTTTATGCGATCGTGCTGTGCTTGCAGGACGCGAAGGAACGTCTCGCTGAAGGCTTTCTCGGTACTGCCTGTGCCCTGGCCAGGAATTGATACGGCCTTGTTTGTGCCTGAGGTCGTCTGGTGCTTGATCAGGTCTTTAAGATAGTCATAGTCGATGTTGACTGGGCGCGCAATGCTGTCAGCTGAAAAGGCGTCGCACAATGTCGCTGGGCTACGTCACTCACAGTGGCCCCATTCAGGAATACTCCTCTGGCGCAGTGTATCGCCGTATTTCATGACCTGAACGAGAGACGAAGCAGTCTACGTGTAGAGGGACCAATCGTGGGCGCGGGTGGGCCTTTGTGTGATGTGACACGAGCGAACGAGGCAGAATCTACGGTGCGCCAATGTCAGATAACGGTGTCGGCTCTCGAGATTTGAGTCGGCTGGCTCAATCGCATTCGGCCCCATTATTGCAGGCTATAGCTGGCCGCAATAGTCTGGTCGATGCGGATGCGGGAGGGGAGCGGATTGCATCGGAGAACTCACCGGCTGGGACGACTGGAGATTGATAAAGGTCGAGCCAAGATGCGGTTGCGGTTGCGGTGGGTGGTACTTGGGGGTCCGAGGATGCGTGATGCAACTGCGAGCGGCTTTTCGAATCCAAGAACAAATTATGCGAAGCACATGAAAGATGAGTTGAAAGCGTGAGCGGCACGGCACAGAGCCGCCTCTTGTTATGGATGGCAGCAATGCACTGTCTGTGACGAGGGTGACGTCCTGCCCAGCCATCCTAGTCTAGCTCCTGCCGCGCTGTGGAGCCAAACATCCTGCTGCAAGGTCAACGCTCGCGGCGCATCCCTGCTCGGTCTTCAGGCTCAATTGCACGTTTCCAGAGCGTCTGCAACACTAGTGCGGAGCCCATCGCGAATCGCGAAGCACGTTTCCGACGTTCACGAACGGTCATTGGGGTCCAGCCACCGGCAGAAACCCTACCATCTGTTGCTCCACCCTCACGTCCAACAGCACAAACAAACGTCGTTCTACAGCTTTATGAGTCAGGATGCCGTCTCACTTGGTGTGGAGACGAATCAGTACACGCCTCTGCCCATGGGAAGACCTATCTGCAAGCGAAGGTAGGAATCACTAAACTATGTCGATGGATTCCACATCGGGCAGGAGCAGGATTACTATGTGCATCGCTACACGGTACATTGCCGAAGAGCCGCAGCCGGCAGCCTTCTGCGTCGCCGTCCGACTGGTCTATTTTTCCAACGTGACTGCCCTTTCGTATCGACCTCCCACGTTAGTACGCTGAGAGCAAAAATCCCCAATGTAGGACTAGAACTCAGGGTCGCTCGCGCGCGGACGGGGACCGGGGGCCCGTCAGTGGAGTCTCATACAAATGACCCACTGGCTATGAGGTGGAGCGATGGGAGGTGAACGTGGGTGGTACCGTAGATTTCTACGGTGTAAAGCGTCAAATGGCTCGATACGAAACGATCCAGATGCGCTGATTCTGGCATCTTCCGTTGAGCTCACAGTGAAACTTTGCATGGCCTGTTTTGCCTACAGAATCGATCCAACCAAAACAGTTAGCCATTTGTTGGGCACCACATCATACGGGTTCATTTTTGGTAGCGTTTTGCGAACATTTCGTATCCTGCAATGAAAGTGTGGTATGTCCGAAAATGTCACCCTGCTGAGATGACTTCTTCGAGGTGTACATAGTAATGCGTACTTTCGTACGAATAGTTACCAGCAAGTGCAGACGGATGCTTGACTGGCGATCCAGCCGAGGCATCGAAGCTTTGATCGTGCCTCCTCAGGGTTGTCGATCCGCCTTGGGCCAGCATCTTCATGCGCAGCGGAACGCAAATGGCAAGAAGCCGTGTGGATACCCGCCTGTTGCTGCAGACGGCATGCAAAGGCAGGGGTTGGTCGAGAGGTGTATTCGATGTGCTGCAGAACGGGCTCAAAAACTTCATGGCCAGATCGAAGGATTCATGAGGAGGCGTCACTCTTTCTGCCTGATTGGCTAAAATACCACAGGGCCTCCAATCCTCCAATCCTTACCTCTCGTTGGGCACGCGACGACATGCCTTGTATGGTAATAATCACTGTACCGAGGCCAACGCCAGCTTGATCGTCTTTTTCATCATCTTGACCTTTCCTGGCACTACATCTCCGTAAGACCTCCACCTGGATTGTCGGTCAGTCCCGACAAGGCTATAAGTGGTCTCCTATGGCAAGATTGACTCTCAATTTCTAAGCTCGACAAGCACGGATGCAGTCAACCGCGTGGGGACGGAGACAGTGCCGCCGGCGGCGGATATTGTGAGTCCAGGTGGAGTATGCTTCACTAACTCGAGCAATGGACGACTGCATGTATTATGTCGAATACAGACTCGCCCGAGTCTCGCCACGAAGAGCAGCATTGGATCAGAACGCATGGGAGAGACGACGACATTGCAGAGACCTACGGGTCCTTTGTTCGTATTTTTGCAATACCCGAATTGCAGTGCCTTTCCACCCACGGCAAACGCCAGACCCTGACTAGATTTACACATGCAAAAGCATCTCCACTGCGGCAAGCGCGCCCATACACTCTCCGCTTCAAATGACCCGCGCTTAGCCGGGAGGCAACAAGCTGGTGTCGACGATGTCTTCCGCCTCCTTCTCTCCAACATCCTCGGTGCTGTGAATAGGGGAACGAGGAAGCGCCATGAGACCTATTCGACGTCAGTCCGTGTATTTACAGAATCAATAAAAGATTGTACTCACCGGTGCGCGCAGACTCCAGAATGCCGAATGGAGCAATGAGCTTCATGAAAGAGTCAATCCTATCAGACTTTGCAGAGAGCTCGACAATACAGTTGTTGGTGCTGATATCCAGCACTTTGCCCTTGAATTGGTGGGTCATGAAGGTGATAGCTCGCAAGTGCTCGTGCTTGTGACGGAGCGCTTGGCTGACAGCGAGGTTGCTCGGGTGGTAGTCTTTCCTCAATGAGTCACGAGCTGCCTCTTCCGCAAGAGCCTGACGCTCCTCTTCTGTCAACTCGTCGGGGTTGAAGTTCTCGAGCTCGGGGTTGTGAGCCATGTCGCGGTGATGAGCGAGGAGCTCCTCAAAGTACTCAGGACCAAGGATAGAGACCTTGGCGAGGAGCAGCTCACGCTGGACAAGAGGAGACTCTGTGTAGTCGAGTACTGCCCAGACAGGGACGAGATCCTCGAGTTGGCGGCGGGCCTGCTCGACAACACCTTCCTGGCCCTGCAGGACGATGGTCATGCGAGACAGGTCATCGACCTCGGTGTTGCAGACGACGAGACTGTCGATGTTGAAGCCACGAGCAGCGAGAATGCCAGAGACGCGCGAGAGCACACCGGGCTCGTTTTGCACCAAGCAGTTGAGGATGTGCTTCTTGTGGGGCTTCTGCGAGGGCACGGGGGTCTCGTAGAGGATGCTGCTGACGGCAGCCGGAGCAGACCAGGCGGGAGGGCGGTCTTCGGTGGGAAGAGGAGCGATGCGGCGGTGCAGCGCCTTGTAGGCCAGTGCCTGCGTGGATGACGAGTTGGAGCTCGATGCCCTTGTCTGCTGGCGCACAGCTCCGGCGCATCGCCGGCCGAGCAAGCTGCGCAGAGGCAGCAGAGCCCGCTGTGATGCCATCGGATGTCAATTAACCTCGGTCGAGGCTATTGAGGGACGACGTAGAGTGTGAGGGGGAAACGGGGAGTGTTTGGCGTTGAAGAACAATGAAGACTTCCCCAGAGTGTGCCCAGAATTTCTGAATCACCACTGCGAGCCCTGGGAGCCTCCGACCTCGGCCGTGATTGGATTGGCAGCTATGTGCGGCGGGCGGAGCGGGCAACAACAGGTGGGCCTTGCGCTAGCCTGAAATCGCGCCCTGCGGTAGCGCTTTTGCAGCCTGCAGCCACTATTCACTCACTACCTTGGCTGCAAGTCCGACGTACTACCTTCCACACCACAGTCACGCGCAAACATGTCCGACGAACGCCGCCCACGATCGCGCTTCGACAGCGACGAGCCTGAACGCCCCACACGCTCGCGTTTCGACACGGACCGTCGCTCGAGATCGCCATCGCGGAGGGAGTCTGAGGCGCATCGTGAACGCAGCCCGGTGACTCGCGAGGCCACAGACAGCCCGTCGAACGCCGGCACCAAGAACAAGGCGGCAGCTGCGGCGGCAGCGGCTGCGAGGATCAACGCGCAGATCCAAGCGAAGAAGGGCATTCAGCATGTCGATGTGCCGCCCATTCGTTCTGTAAGTCGACGCTGTCGCGCTGCTGCTGTGTCTTGTGCTAATTGTCTTGCAGGCGCCCACTCCTCCAGTCGTCAAGTCGCCAGCCCCCAAGTCCAATGAGGCTGTCTCCAGCGAGGTCTACCAGCAGGACGGTGACTACATCAAAGACATTGAAATCAACGATCTTAGAAATCGCTATACTCTGACCAAAGGAGCTGTACAAAAAAGGGTAAATTACTTCTGTCATTCACTGATTGTTTAGGATCCATGTCTTCTTGAAGCTGTTGCGGCGCTGCCGCATAACGACGGCGTCGCAAAGCTCGAGTTGTGCACGCTGTTTGCGCATTTCTCCTCAGGGAGATCTGGAGCTTACTTGATCTTCTAGCTGCCCCACAACCATTTATCAAATGCTGACCTTGATGTGACATCTAGATTAAAGACGAAACTGGCGCCGGTACGCAAACCCGATCAAATATAAGACTGACTATGAGAACCTTCTGCTTATACTCATGCAAGATGTCACCACTCGAGGAGAATACTACCCGGACAAGAGCATGGCCACAGCTGCTGTACGCTCTCACACCTGCTATTGCGAGGAGTACTAATCTTTGTCAGAACCCGCCCCTGTATCTGCGCGTCACTAGTACATCCAAGGAAGGGCTTGATCAAGCTGTTAAGATGATTGAAGAGATGCTGACACAGGAATTGCCTAATTTGGTGGATGAGCGTCGCTTCCGCCGCCGTGAACCCGAGAATTTTGAGCGCGATGAATTCGGTCGCGTACGTGTTCCTGATCTGCACTGTGCGAGGAACACTTTGCTAACAGAATCTTTAGCGCAAATGGCCCGAGGAGAAGCTTTCCGTAGGCCTGGAGCCTATCAGTGGCTTCAACTTGCGAGCGCAAGTTGTCGGTCGCGGGGGAGACAATGTCAAATACATTCAACAGGAAACTAGCTGCAAGGTTCAGATCAAGGGTCGCGGATCGGGTTTCATGGAGCCCCAGACCGGCCAGGAGAGTGAAGAGCCAATGTATCTTCATATCGCGTAAGTTGGTCATATGACGATGGAAGCCAATCCCGCTAACTGATTCCAGGGGACCTCGACCAGAGGGCGTGGAGAAAGCTAAAGAGCTTTGCACCGAGCTTCTCGAGAAGGTGAAGGCTGACTATCAGGCGTTTAAGGAACGGCCCCCACCAAACCGTTACGGTGACAGAGACAATTATGGCGGAGGACGAGGCTATGGCGATCGAGGCGAAAGGGGCGATCGAGGCGACCGCGGTGACCGCGACCGCAGTCAAAGTTATGGATATGGAGGTGGTAATGGCTACGGTGGTGGCTACGGTGCGCAGAATGGCGCTGCTGATACACCTGCTACACCTGTTGGTCCTACAGATCCGAACGCTCAAGCCGCTGATTACAACGCGCAGTACGCCCAATGGGCGGCTTACTATGCTGCCAACCCAGCTGAAGATCCTTATGCTGCCTACGGCGGCTTTGCAGCAGTCATGGCCCAATACTCGCAGGGCTACGGAGGTCAGTACTATGGTCAAGGTTACGCGGCAGGCCAGACACAATCTCCTGCACCTGGCGCTGGAGCTGCAGCGCCTCCGCCACCACCACCCGCAGAGCCTGCAGGCTATGGAGCTCCCCCGCCACCTCCCCCACCCGCTGGATCACCAGGAGCGGGCTATGGCGCGGTGCCCCCACCACCAGGCTTGTAGGTCATTTGAAACTTCAGGCATCTTACCAATTTGCACAGATTATAAATTTTTGGAAGTTGTAAGCGCGGAGGACATATCTCTAGTTTCGCCATGGGAAGTTGCGGTTCACTAAAAAAGCCTTGGTCATCCCCGTAAATCGACATAGTTTGCTTATGGAAACGAGTGTAGTTGGACAGTCCACGTCCAGGCATAAACATCAACGTCAAGATTTGCTTTCTGCGAATTCTTACTTGCCGGGCTGATATGCAATTTGCGGACAAATCGCACAGAAGATATCGGATGTTGTCGATTATTTCGACCAGTGCACGGGGCCGACGTCTGCTCGTGTAAGATATGCTGGGAATGTAAGAACTTACACAGCACCACCTTCAAACCTCTTTTCTAGCATAAAGCATTGTAGTATCTTGCCAAACTATTTATTAAAGCATTAGCGCGCACGCACCTTGATTTCTCCTCCCTGTAGCACTATACACGTAGCACTTTCGATTCAATTCCGCATTTTGGAGTACAGTTCACAGCCGGTACACTTGCCGTTGGCTGACTTCCAAGCCGTGTGTGGTTGGTCGAAATGATTGACAAGGGTTCTCCAGAATGGATCCGATTACCGGCCCGAGCACGCGACGGCCAGCCGTGTCTTAGGACATTTTTGTGAATACGCCTCTGACTCTGGGACTGGGACATACCCGCAGACAATCCCGACAAGATGCGGTCACAAGTACTGAGAGCCGGACAGGCTGCTAACTGCAGAGTAAGTGCTTCTTTGGTGTGATTGAATGCTGAGGCAAGCTGCAGGCCGATTTGGTCATGACCAGTTCGGTGCCCTTATGACGGATGTAGCTGCAACATGGAGACTGACCAAGACAGCCTCACCTGCCTGCCTCCCGCCTGCCTGCGCAGGCACGCTGCCTTGCTACCGCCACATCGATCCCAAACGCACGCAATGTCGACATTGCCTCGCGAACACCGCCGTACAAGAAACTGCTAGGCCGTCTCAGCGAAGTCCGCCGCGTGCTCGGTTCCTCGCGCCAGCTCACCCTCGCCGAGAAGATTCTGTATTCGCATTTGGATTCGCCCGAGGAGTCTCTCCTTACCAACACCAACAATGGACGCGATATTCGCGGGCAGGCGAATTTGAAACTGAAGCCCGACCGAGTGGCTATGCAGGACGCGAGTGCACAGATGGCACTCTTGCAATTCATGAGCTGCGGACTGCCAACTACAGCGGTCCCTGCTAGTATTCACTGCGACCATCTGATTGTGGGTGAGACTGGCGCGGACGCTGATCTACCCAAGTCTATCGCGAACAACTCGGAGATCTTTGATTTCCTGGAGAGTGCGGCGAAGAAGTATGGTATTGAATTTTGGCCTCCCGGTGCTGGTATCATTCACCAGTCTGTCTTGGAAAACTACTCGGCCGTGAGTTCTCAATCGACACAACTCTAACAGGGACGAATGAGCTGACCCCACCTAGCCTGGACTCATGATGCTCGGTACTGACAGTCACTCTGTCAATGCTGGTGGACTTGGCGCCATTGTCATTGGTGTTGGTGGCGCTGACGCTGTTGACGCTCTTGTCGATGCGCCCTGGGAGCTGAAGGCACCCAAGATCCTCGGTGTCAAGCTCACGGGCGAGCTGAGTGGCTGGGCATCCCCGAAGGATGTCATCCTCAACTTGGCCGGCCAACTTACCGTTCGCGTAAGTCTTTTCAGGAAAAATGAAAGGTCTACCATTGACATACTTACAGGGAGGCACCGGATACATTATTGAATACTTCGGAGAGGGTATCAAATCTCTCTCGGCAACTGGAATGGCCACAGTAAGTCATTTGGAAATGCAATCGCAAGCTTGACTGACTTATTGCTAGATCTGTAATATGGGGTACATCTCTCTCGACCGTGCGCGTACAAATACAGAATGCTGACTCCAATATAGTGCGGAAGTTGGCGCTACAACATCGCTGTTCCCCTTCTCCCAAGCTCATATTCCATACCTTCAGGCAACAAATCGTGGACCCATTGCCGAGGCTGCATTGAAGATTGCCCAGTCGCCGATGGAACGCAACCTTTTGCAAGCTGATCCTGAAGCCGCTTACGATAAGGTCATTGAGATCAATCTCTCCACCCTCGAGCCTCACATCAACGGGCCCTTCACACCTGACCTGTCGACCCCACTTTCAAAGTTCAAGTCGGTGGTTGAGGAGAAGGGTTGGCCGCAGACTTTTGGTGCTGGTTTGATTGGTAGCTGCACGAACAGCTCATACCAAGACATGCAGCGTTCGGAGGATATTGTCAAACAAGCTGCCGCTGCTGGCTTGAAGCCTAAGGCCAATTTCTTCATCACACCAGGTAGTGAGCAGATCAGGGCCACTCTCGAGAGAGATGACACCATCAAGACCTTTGAGACTGCTGGCGGCACTGTCCTTGCCAACGCTTGCGGGTGAGTATTACCCTTTGTAGACCCCATAAGACATCTGCTAACCTGGCTAAGCCCATGCATTGGCCAGTGGACCAGGACCGACGAAGTCAAGAAGGGCGAGTCAAATGCCATCTTCACATCGTACAACCGTAACTTCCCCGGCCGCAACGATGGCAACCGCGCTACCATGAACTTCCTTGCCTCTCCCGAGCTCATCACCGCCATGGCCTACTCTGGATCTACCACCTTCAATCCCATGACCGATAGTATCAAGACTCCGACTGGCGAGGAGTTCAAATTCCAGCCACCAAAGGGTATCGACCTGCCGGGAGCAGGTTTTGAGGAAGGCAGGGCTGAATTCCAGCCTACAACCGGCGTGCCGGATTCGAGTGTCGAAGTCAAGGTTGACCCGTCGTCTTCGCGTCTGGCCCTTCTCGATCCCTTCTCGCCGTTCCCTGCGTCTGACTTGAAGGGTCTGAAGGTGCTCTACAAGGTTAAGGGCCAGTGCACAACAGATACCATCTCAGCTGCCGGCCCGTGGCTCAAGTACAAGGGACATTTGCCCAATATTTCTGAGAACACTTTGATCGGCGCTGTTAATGCCGAGACTGACGAAGTGAACGTTGCGTACGACACAGACGGTTCCAAGACCTCGATCCCTGAGCTTGCCAAGCGCTGGAAAGAACAGGGCACCGAGTGGCTCGTTGTCGCTGAGCACAACTACGGTGAGGGATCTGCTCGTGAGCACGCTGCTCTGCAGCCTCGCTACCTTGGTGGCCGCATCATCCTTACCAAGTCCTTCGCCCGCATTCACGAAACCAACTTGAAGAAGCAGGGCATGGTCCCGTTGACCTTCGCCAACGAGTCCGATTACGATCTCATTGACGCATGTGACGAGGTTTCCACGCGAGGCCTACTGGAGACACTTCAGAACGGCGGCAAGGGCGAGATTGAGCTCATTGTCAAGAAGAAGGATGGCAAGGAAGTTGTTGTCAAGACAAAGCACACTCTCACCAAGGATCAGAGCGCTTTCGTGCTTGCAGGCAGCGCCTTGAACCTGCTTGCTGCACAGGCAGCGGAATCCCGGGAAGAGGTGACACGCGCCAATGAGCTTTCTGACTAACTCAAAGCTGTTTGTGTGTCTGACTTTAGAGAAAAGCCTTGGCGTAGGCGGTGTTTGTATATATGTGTAGCGATTTTGAATTTAAATACAAGGCCCCTAGATACATTGAATGGGCTCCAAACCTTGAAAGCAGTGATATGAAGGCTTTTGGGATCATGGCGTCAAGGGCCCATGGAAAAATCTTGTACAACGTCAGAAGCCGAGCATCAAGGCGCAAGACTGATAGGTCCTCCACTGTCTGAGATCAACATTATTACCGAGAGTATTTGGGTATAATGTGCGGATCGAGTGTAAAAGTTGCAAGCTTGGATATCGATTGAACGTGACTACGCGACACGACACGACACGCTAGCGAGGTTCTTCGTCATCTCGTGCAAACACACCATTACCTTTCTTCGTCCACAGCCAGCAAAAAACGCCGTCCGATCGGCCATGGACACGTTTGAGTTGGCATTGACGCTCATCCAAGCATTCCCCAATCACAATGTGCAGTTCCGGCCCTGAAGCGTTATGCTCAAGAACCACGCCGCGATCTACCACAATCATTGCACCCATACAACATCGGTATTGGCAACATCAATAGATTGTCTTTTTTCTCAGGACCCCACAGCCTTTGCAAGCACCATGGCTCCCAAGAAAACCGCTGTGACGTCAAAGGCGCTGCGGGCTTTGCTGACACGAATCGGCTCTGCCTCATCTGGAACGAAAAGCACCCTCATTGCACGGTTCCAGCGTGACATCCAGCGGTCTGGATTGTACGACCGCCAATGCGGACGGAAAGAGGAGTATGCAAGCACGCAGCATCGGAAACTACGCGTCGTGAGCATAGATATGGGTATCAAGAATTTGGCGTTTTGCGATGCAGAAGTGTCCCACAGTCTCGACAGCAAGCACGGCTTCGATGCCCATATGCATGTGCTGCGCTGGAAGAAACTCGACCTCATGAGCCACTCGGATGCGGATAGTGCGCGGTTCAACGTACAAGACAGTGGGGCCGTTGCGGGAGCTGCGGATGAGGAAGGCGAGCGATTCTCTCCGTCTGTCTTGTCCAAAACCGCGTATAACCTGGTTGTCAAGGAAGTACTGAGTGCGAGACCCGACATCGTGCTTATCGAGAAACAGCGCTGGCGGTCTGGCGGTGGCAGCGCCGTGCAGCAATGGACCGTGCGGGTTAACACGCTGGAAGCCATGCTCTGGGCTGTCTTGGAGACGGTGAAGCAGACGCGGCTTTCTTTGCATGGCCAGGCACCCGCGGCAGCTGTCCGCGAGTATGGCTACCGTGTGTACGCGGTCGATCCCAAGCGTGTTGGGCAGTACTGGCTCGGCCAACACGCTCGCGCGTTGCAGGAGAGGCACGCAGATACTCTCGCTTTGGACGATATCGCGCTGTCGACAGATGTGGGAGGGTCGGGGGACGTCGAAGACGAAGTGGAGGAGGAAGAGCTAGGCAAGGTCACGAAGAAACCCAGTCGCAGCAAAGCAGAAAAGAGCGCAAAGATCGCCGTACTCCGCTCGTGGCTGGCAGACGAAGCAATGTCTTCGGTGCCCTCCACACCGTCGTCGATGCCTCGGATCGCCTTTAGCATTGATGCTGCTGCGGACTCGACTCGTCAAGCACTGCTCCCGAAATCCAAGGCGCCGCGGCAGAAGAAGTCGTCTAGGGATCTCGCCAAAGACGCCGCCGCACTTCTTGACGAGATCCCTGCCGCTGAGATCAAGAAGTTGGACGACATCACAGACTGCTTCCTCCAAGCTGCGGCGTGGGTGGCGTGGGAGTCGAATCGACTGCAGCTCAAGGGCATGTCAGGAGACCGCAAGGTCAGTCAGGGGCCAGTGGGCGAAGAGCAGATATTAGAGATGATCAAGCATTGTGGAGAGATTTAGATCCATGGCACCTTGTGAGCTCTGAGTGGCTGCTACGACACAACAGCTTTATGCTCTATGCAGAGCAATGAAGTATGGAGGGTTGTTCGATGAGGTTGCTTTGCCAACCGACAGTCAACATATTACATTATCATTCTATTGTACGCTTGCAAAATTCGACGTTCTCAAAAACTGGCCCTTCTTTGCCAGGTCTATTGAGCTACCACCCAACACTCCTTCCTCTACCCCTCACAAATCAAGTCAAAGTCCGGAAACATGGGATCAGGGCCGATATTCGTGCTCGCCACAGGAGTGAAGTCCTGCACTGTCGCTTTCTGCTGGGCCTGCTTGCACTTATCTGCACATCTGTCAGCATCCGACGCAACACCATTTCCATCTCAACTATGAGATGTATGCAACATACCTCTCTGGTCCTGACACATGCTCACGGTGAAAGGCTTGTCATCTCTCGCGGCCTTCCCCTTCCCCTTCGCCGCATTTGTGTTTGCATTGCCATTGCCATTGCCATTGCCATTGCCATTGCCATTGCCATTGCCATTCCCCATCTGATTCGCCATCTGCTGGCACCCATCGAACTGCTCGTCGCAACTCCGCTGCGCTGCGCTCGCAAAGTCCGGGAAATTGCTGTTCTCGACCTGAAACGGCCGGTCCGGAATCCCAGAATTCATGATGCTGGAGGCGTGCACACCGCCAAGTGCACTCGAGAAGGTCTGCAGATCTTTGACTTGGCGGTAGAAGAGCGTGTTTCGTGGCATGAGGGATATGGCGAAGTCGGTTTCCACGAACGGAGGAGACGGCGAGGCGGCGGCTGCGGCGGACGTGAGGGAGAGGTAGAGTAGGCAAAGGAGCGGAGAGGGGAGGAACTGCATGATGGCTGTGTTTTCAGAAGTCGTAAGTGATCTTGTATGTAAGGACCGACGTCGCCAGGACGTTGGATTGTGTTGCGATGTCGAGCGCCAAAGGCTGTGAGGGGCTGGCAGCGATCAGGCAGTGGACCGGCAGGAATATGTACCTAGCTGCATGGCGGATGTGGCGGGCGGCTGCATGACGGGACGAGGGTTGTAACAAGAGCTCGGATCGAGAGTTTGCGATACTGGCTTGGGAAGTGAGGTGGTGGTGTTGCGACAGTACTGAAACATGAGGCCCCTAGGCTCCAAATTGGGACACAACGAGCGACGACAAGGGTCTTCGAAGCGTTTGAAACGAATGACGTTGATGGGTCTCGCAGATCATGAAGACGGAAGGATCCCTGATCAATAGTTTAATGCTTGTATTGAATGTTTAATGAGGATATGCTATTACAATGCCGTACAAGAGACTGACAAGAAAAGTGATTCTGCTAAGTGATGCGGTCATCTGACCCTATTACGAGGTTTTCTGATACCCGTTGTTGACATCTATGAACATCCAATCTTGGAATGTCGGAAGGAGAAAGTGAAGCACGCCTGTAATGCACCGTTGCTATCCGGGGTATCCAAACGCAGAAGTATCGAGTCGCATGTTGGCTCGTGGTATATACATCTTCGGGACACCCATCGAATCGTAGATCTCGCAAAGCTCGAAAGTGGTATCGTGGTCGTCGTGAACGCAGCGGTAACTGCCTATATGCATAGTTCTATGGCCAACTAGAAGTTGGCTGCTGCGTTCGGACGGCCACCGGGGTTGTGGTACTGCTCGAGGTTCGACTGGAATGGCGAAGAACCTGTGTTGGCAGGCTTGTCACCAAGAGCAGCGCCGGTGCCAGCCATGAGGTCATCGTCGTCTTCAGTGACGCGGCTCTGGCGCTTCTTCATGCGCCAGAAAACGAGAGCAATACCACCAAGGAGAAGAGCACCACCAACACCTCCAACTACACCGCCAATAACCTTCTTGTTGCTCTCAGTCAGACCGCTGCCGTTGTTGCTGCCACCGTTCTGAGGCTCAGGAAGATCAGTCACAAGTGCAGAACCGGTGGTGGCAAGGCTCGTGCTAGAACCTGTCGAGGTGACCTCAGAGGTCTGGCCGTTGATGACGGTGCTAAAGACGGTGGTGTAGAGGCGGATGGAAGTGGATACAAGAGGGGTGGTGCGAACGATGGCGGTGGTCCTGACGGAAGAGGCAGCAGCTGATGTGCGTGTTGTCGAAGCAGCGGGAGTCTCGCTGGAGGGAACACGGTTGCTTGTTGTAGGTGCGGCCGAGTTGCCGTTGCCGTTGTTGTTGTTGTTGTTATTGCTGGTGGTGGCAGGCGCCTGCGAGGTCGGGGCGGGCTCGTCGGATGTAGGGGCGGGCTCATCGCTGGTGGTCGGGGCCGGAGCAGCAGAGGACGCAGGCGGCGCTGCGCTCGATGCTGGAGGTGCCGACGACGGCTGCGGTGCTGCTGAAGAAGTTTGCGGGGCGGGTGAGGATGTCGGCGTGTTGCCACCGGTGCCGGAAGCCTGACGCTTCTCGTTCTGGTGGAGGTACTCGTTGATGCCGTCAATGTGCAGGCCGTCCAGGTTGAAGGCGGAGGCCATGGCCACGAGGGCCAGCAGCGTCACGAACAACCAGGTCTGGCGCATCATGATGTCGCTGTCGATGTCTGAAGCGTGGAAACGAGCGGCTGCAGATCAAGAGAAGGCGGATGGGTGCGATTGTGGGTCTATTTACTGCGGCTGACGCGTTTCACGGCCAGCGGCTTGCGATGTGATTGCAGGGGCTGGGCTGTGTCTGTTGTGGATGTCGAGTGTGGCAGCGGCGGTTTGCCAAATGGTTAAACGAGGGTGTGAAGATGGATAAACAAGAATAAGGGAAGAGGCGTCGCACGACGGTGCTGGGCGGATGGACCGGCGTGCGGGAGATGACAGAGACCTCTTCGTGTTCGGGTGGAGAATGCGTGACCCCAAGACCAGCATTGTTGGCGAGGGCTGCTCAGGCTCAGACTCAAAAATAGCTTGCACTGCACGGGACTTTGCAGGGACAGCAAGGGTTTCGGCGGGAGCCGCACCAACGCCCTGCATGCGTTCCAGGCGTCGACCACGAAAAATTCTCCCTCCCAACATAACAAGACAGGCACAGTCCGTGGAGATGCAGCGCCATGAGATGAGTAGGGAGCGTGTATGCGCGCACAACAAGAGGCTCGGTGCGCCCGGTCTCGATGCAAGCTTGCATTTGCGTCTTGCGCAGTCCTGAATCCTCAGCATTACGACCGTGACCAGTTGTGCACACCCTCAAATTTGACAGACCAGCCAATGTGAGCTTGTGAACGTTGTGAGTTCGCAGCCAATCACGTCCCCGCTATTCACCCATCGCGGATCAGCCCTCAGTCTGGCACCCTTTCCGGCGCGTTTTGCGTCATACTGCTGGGGTTGAACCAATTTTCCAACCCTTGTGCTGCAGAGCAGAGAACTCAGAACTCCAGTCGTTCTCCACAGTTCTCGTCGTACGAGCTCTCCGAGTAAACACCAACAACATGCACGCCATGTTGACCTCTGCCATGGAGGCCGCCGCCAACCACCACTTGACCACCCGCGAGGCCCTCAGTGGCATCTGGGGCTCCATCAGCCTCTGCGCCTGGATCTTCCTATTGGTGAGTCTCTCCAACCTCGAGACCCACATCTCGGTCCCTCATACTGTGCAACCTCGAGCAATTGCCGTGCAGAGGAACATGTACAGCAATGGAAGCAGCTATTGTCGGGTCGCAGAAGGTACAGAAATCTGTGGCTACCCATATTGTTCCCATGCGACCTGGGATACACATGTTCTGAGCTTATCTGAAGACTCACGCGACTACAGTCATAGCTCTTAGCTAACAGCACCAGGTCCCTCAATTGATTGAAAACTACAAGTCCGGCTCTGCAGATGGCATTTCACTGATCTTCCTTGTCATCTGGTTTGTTGGCGATGTCACCAACCTTGCTGGCGCACTCTGGGCTGGCCTGGTGCCTACCGTCATTGCGCTGGCTATGTACTTCTGCGTCGCAGACTTGGTATGATAAGCCGATTCATGCGAACTCCAAGTCATACCTGCTTACCTTGCCTAGATTCTCATCGCCCAGTGCGTGTACTACAACACCATCAATGCCCGCCGCAACGCCCGCAAGACGTCGACCCAGTCCACAAACTCCGTCGAGGCACCCCTCCTTGGCCGCCGCGACAGCTCTAACGTTGGCCTGCCTGGCTCGCACAGGCGCGACAGTCAAGCTTCGCGCCGCCGTCGCGCATCGTCGCTGCCTACAATCCTCGACGTAGACGAGGAGCCGAGTGAATGGATGCAGAACGCCCTTAGTATCTTCGGTGTCATGGCCGTTGGCGCTGCAGGCTGGGCTATTGCGTGGAAGAGTGGCGTGTGGATTCCTCAGCCCACCGACGAGTCGGACATGGAGCCTATTGCGCTCGGTGCTGAGATCCTGGGCTACGCCAGCGCCATCTGCTACTTGGGCGCACGCATCCCGCAGATCATCAAGAACCAGCGTGAGCGCTCGTGCGAGGGCCTGAGTCTGCTCTTCTTCATATTGAGTCTGCTGGGCAACGCCACATATGGCGCCGGTATCCTGTTCCACTCTACCGAGAAGGAGTACTTCCTTACCAACCTCCCTTGGCTTATTGGTTCTCTTGGCACCATGGTCGAGGACGCCATTATCTTCGTGCAGTTCCGAGCTTTTGGCAATGGAGAGGCATCCTCCGCTCTTGAGGCGTAGAGACTCTCTCTATCACCTTTGTATCATGTTCGGGCGTTAAGGCTTAGCCGCATTCTGGCTATCAAAAGTGTGGATTTTGGGTAGACGATTTGGCTTAGACGTATAGCGTTGCGTGTAGATACCCAGTCAGGCGGCTTTAAAGGGTTCACTTGTTGTATGTGTATATGTTGTACGACGTAGAACAAACCATCATGACATATATGTACGGCTTCGACTGGTATGAAGCCATCTTGCAGCACTTTCAGCATTTTTAGTTGACGCAACATAAAGCTAAGATACCCCAACCCGACTTTCCTCATCACATATGGCTGCTCGGATCCAGACAGGCGCAGTCTTTAAGTCTCGAGGCGTTATTTGACCAAAAAGATCGAAAGTAGCATCGCACAAGCAAGATGAACATTATTGTTTCGAGGTATCATTGCATCGTCTCTACACGACCATGATGGCCGAAGTGGAGACACTTTCTTTGTTCAAGCAAATCTATATGCGTCCAAACCACCCAGAATGTGGAAACCCTATAGCTTTTTTTGTGAAAGCGAGTCGAAGAAGCATTGCGAGGCCATGGAAACAAGGATCGACCAACCATGCAGGGAAACGTCTACTCTGCGTTCTTGTACTTCTGCTCGTGAACACCGATGGCACTTTTAATACGTTAGCTTCGGTTACAATATAGTATGAAGTGATATCACTCACCGGCCAGAGGGATCAGTCTGTTTGCTCCAGGTGGGAGTCCAGCGCATGACTGTGCTTGCACAGCTGGGAGGGAAGTGCTCGTCGAACATGCAGCGGTACCAGTACGCCTCCTTTGTGTCAGGGATGTCGTTGCCCCACTCAGGCTTAGGGTTCTTGAGCTGCTCGTCAGAGACCTGCTGCTCGGCGGTGTCCTTGAGCGCATCGATCCACCCGTATCCAACACCATCAGAGAACTGCTCCTTCTGGCGCCACAGGATCTTCTCAGGCAGGTACGCGGGTACGTCGGGCTCGTCCGAGGTGTCAAAGGCCTTGCGCAGGATGTATTTCTCGATGCGCTCCTTTGTGATCATCTTCTCGGCGGGATCGATGTTCATGGCCAGCTCAAGGAATTGCCTGTCCAAGAAGGGAACACGGGCCTCGACTCCCCATGCCGATGTCGACTTGTTGGCGCGCAGGCAGTCGGCCAAGTGCAGGTTCTTGACACGGCGCACGCACTCCTCGTGGAATGCAGCCTTGTCTGGCGCGTTGTGGAAGTAGAGGTAGCCTCCAAAGATCTCATCAGAACCCTCACCAGAAAGAACCATCTTGATACCCATAGCCTTGATCTTGCGAGAAAGCAAAAACATGGGTGTCGAGGCGCGAATGGTGGTCACGTCGAAGGTCTCGAGGTGGAAGATAACATCTGACAGAGCATCCAGACCTTCCTCGATGGTGAAGGTGAATGTGTGATGCTTTGTGCCGAGGAAGTCGGCAACTTCCCGTGCGGCAATAGCATCAGGGGCGTTGGGAAGACCAATGGAGAAGGAGTTGAGCTGACCAAGAATCAGATCTGTCTGGAGCTCGCCCTCGGCGTCAATGCCGACAAGCTCGCTGGGGTCTGTTGTTGTGCCGTTGGCCTTGGCCTTGTGCTCAGCAGCACGCTTTCTTGTCTCCTCGTTCAAGCGGAGAGTCTCACGCTGAGCAATCGAGGCAACCAGAGACGAATCAAGACCACCAGACAACAGCACGCCGAAAGGCACTTCGGCCATCATGCGCTTGCGCACTGATCGTTCGAACGATTTCCTGAGCTCCTTGAGGTCAAGCGGGGTGGTAGGGATGTTGGAGGGCTCAACAAGCCACTTGGGGTCGAAGTAGCGAGTGAGCTTGTCTGTCTTCGAGTCGTAGACATGGCCGGGAGGGAAGGCCTGGATGTCGTCACACACGGGGTGCAGGCACTTCAGCTCGGAAGCGAAGTAAACAGCGTTGGGAGTTTCGCTCGACCTGCCCATGTAGAACGTTGTGACACCAATGGGATCGCGGGCAGCAAGGAGTCGGTCGTTCTCCTTGTCGTGGAGAACCCACGAGAACATGCCGTCGAGGTGTCGGGGCGCATCGATGCCATGCTCAAGGTACAGAGGAATGATGACCTCGCAATCAGAGTGTGTCTTGAATTCGTATGGCTGCTTGAGGCTCTTGCGGAGGATACGGTGGTTGTAGATCTCGCCGTTGACGGCCAGAGAGACGGTTCCCTCCTTGTTGACGAGCGGCTGGGCGCCAGAGTCTGTTTAGTGTGAGTAAAGTATCGACCGGCTATAGTAGAGCTGTCGTGTGACTGCATACCAACACCAACAATGGACAGACGCTCGTGGACAAGGACTGCGGCCGGTCAGTACTCAATTAGGCTCCAAATCTTCTTGCGCGCTTACTTGTGTCGTTGGCGATGTGGTTGCCACCTATGAATAGTCAGCTTTCGTACTCGTCGGCGCATTGTCTATCTGTTGCTCACTCCAATCCGGGCCCCGATGTCGGATCCTGCGCATTATCAGTCAATTGAGCTCACCACCACGGTGCGAGGGAAAACGTACTGCTTGCCCATTTTCAGGGCGGTAGGCTTGAACTTTTGGACATCGGGATGTCTGCGCGCAAATTAGCATTGATCAGAAAAGTTGAAGAGGGGCAATGGCAGGTATTGCGCAGCTGTGACATACCTGTAGCACGCAAAGATACCACACATTTTGGCTGTATGAGAGTGAAGGTTGGAGGACAAGAAGGACGTCAGTCAGAGGACGTTTGATGTTTTCAATGCCGAGCAATCTAAAGTTTGAGTCACTTCATCAGTGACTTGCCTCCGGCGACGGCAAGCGGCGAGCAGACGGACATGCCCCACTAGCCCACGTTCGATGGGCGCGCGCTCTAGAGCCGCAAATGGCGTCTAGCGATTGGAGCCCGTTATCGCTTTCCAGGGGAGGAATGCCGATGACGCGCGCGGGGGAGGCATCCCGAGGAGTGCTGCTGTGCACGAGTGGCCGTAAAGTTAAGATATGATGAGCATCCATGTGCGCTGCTATTGGCGGATGCACACCACGCGAGCACTTCAATTGCACCGTCGCTTATAGATGGACTCGCTGAACACGTTCAGCATGCTTTCTGACAGCTACTAAAGGCCATCTTTACGATGCCTCTGTTGCTTGACGGGCGTGGCCGGCGCTCCCGTGGCTGAAAGCGTCAGATCGACGACATACATCAAGACGCGCGAATTCAGGCTCTTTCCCCACATGCGATTCGGAGACCATACACAGCATAGCCAGCTCTCGAATATGCATGTGTCCTTGCTTGGCCCTCAGCCATGACGACCGGTAGCGAGTTGGGCGGCGGGCGTTAGTCACTTTTGACTAATATTCGCATGTGGACGAAGATATGACAAGTTTAAGCGAATCAGGTGTTGATACATCAAACGCCCTCGTGCGACAGTAGGAGACATACGCCTTGCCCGTGCCGTGCCTAGCCGTACTCAATTACATACCAAAAGCCCTCCAACGAAGTAGAAGTCAAAACACAAGAAAGAGAGAAACCGTCGAGCCACCCATACATTACGTGTCTACGCTGCCCAAACGCTCATTGTACTCATGCATACACCATCTGAGTTCCTAAAATCTACGTTTCGCTAAAGATCCGGAATCGTCACTGGCGCAAGGCGCATGGCTTTTGTGTTCCTCTCCGGGTATTGCAGCAACGCTTAGAACAAAAAGTAGGCAATGAGGAAGCTCACTAGACACAAGAGTGCTGTGATCTGGACCGAGACGCCGGCCGCAGGGGCTGTCTGCTGCTGAGCAGCGGTCGAGAGCTGCTCCTTTGAGCCGCTGGTTGCGTCTGGCTTTCGCTGGCGGAGGCCCTCGCTGGCCTGCTGTGTCAACCGCGCAATCTGTTGCTTGGCCGATTCAAGCTGGGCTTGGAGTTCCTGCGTGGTAGGAAGGGCATTCGAAACGCTTGCCGCAGTCGCGGCTACGGTCTGCTGAATGCTGGCACCGGCTCCAGAACCCGAAGCAGGGTTGTATGTCTCGCGCTCGATTTCGCCAAGATTCTTGCTACCCGCTGGACGATCCTCTATGCGGGAAGCAGGACCCTGAGCATGCTCTGTAGGACCACGCGCAGGGGTAACGGCAGCTTCTGATTGGGGAGACGAGAGCAGCGAGTCGCGGCTGACACCGTTTGTCCTTGCGGGTGTGCCATCGGCATCGGCGGGCAGAAAGAGAACTCTAATCTTCTTCTCTTGAATGGACGACTTTGAAGTCTGTTCGATATGTGCCCACTATAATGCGTTAGCTTGAGTCGCGTGAGTTACTATTGAAGACGCACCAGAGATCCAACGTTGGTAAACTCTTTGTCAGCGGTGACAAGGACTGACTGAACGAGGAACTTGTCACGGCACTTAGCGTCTGGCGGTGGGTCTTCCTTCATAGCCTGAAGAAGGACTACGTCCACGGGTCAGTAAATCGTTCTTATGCTGCGTCGGTGCGCCATTGATTGGAGCGTCATACTCTGTACTTCAACATCTCGCCCTGGCTCGATGCGCCCACTGTTCGGTCGTACGCAGTATCTGGGAGGTCGTTTGTTAGCTCTCAAGGGAAGAGCAGGGATGGTCGGTCGGGACGTACTGCTTGGGGGCGGTGGTTTTCACCTGCAATCATCAGTTTCAGGCTCAAAAACTTTACTCTGCGTAACATAGCAGCGCGCAGGCATGTGCTTACCTTGAAGGCAACGGGGTCGGAGTGCGGGTTCTTCAGACGGAGGGTCTGCGACACCTCTTGCTGGAAGGGGCCTACCGCTCTCAGTATCCGTACACAGAAACGTGTGCTGGCATTGCTCACGCTTGAATCCGAGCTCTACGGGGTCGAGTTCGACAGACATGGTGGTGCTATGCGGTAATGGCGGCAGGCGGGATTGGTAATCGTGGCTGTTAGAAGTCCCCGGTTACGTCGTACGGCGCATGCGACGGAGGCGTGTTTTAGATGCACGTGTGCGATCTGCAGGGACAGATTAGAGTAATATGCAGGGGTTGTGGGTTTTCGCAGCTGTGCTGGTGGTTGAGATGCAGCAGAGGGGAGGGATTGTAGGGGAGGGTTGTTGTCTCGCTTGTCGATGATGAATCTGGCCTGGAATCGCGGCAGCGCGACTCTCCGTACGTCACTGGCAACAGAGCACACCTCGTCATACAGCGCTCCGGAACAGCGGCAATCCAATAGCCCGTGAGCCTGCAGCCTGAATTGTACAGCTAACTAGCTGTTGGGAGTTGAAGCAAGAAATTATTTAATAAAATCTGTCCTACGGGCACCCAGCCCTGGCTTCAAGATCTACCATACCGTGGGAAGGTGCGAGAGCTCCACCGCGGCTGTGACCCTGCCTAACCCCACTACTACTTGAGCTCTCACTCCACAGTAGCTTCTAGGTACCGACTCTCACCCATTTTCACTCAACACCTTACTTTTTTCCCTTTGCTTTCGACTAAGATAAACAAGCGCAAGCAAGCCTGACTACATCCAGCCAAAGCCGCAGAGTCTCCGAATCTCGTCAAGTCCACGTTCCCTCCACCACATCGCCACACCCGCCATGTCAGACCAAGAACAGCTCGTTGCCATGGGCTTCGACCCCGAGCGCGCTGCTCTCGCTCTCAAAGCTAGTGGCAACCTCCAGGGTGCTCTCGACTGGATCGAGAAGAACCAAGACCGCCCTCTGGACGAGATCAAGGCCGAGCAAGCTTCTGCCGCCGAAGAGCCACCTGAGCTGAAGCCTGGCGAGGAAGCCAAGTCGCTCGTCTGTGAAGATTGCGGCAAGAAGTTCCGCTCCGTCGCACAGGCTGAATTCCACGGCAGCAAGACCGGACATGAGAACTTTGCCGAATCAACCGAAGAGATCGCGCCGCTCACTGAGGAGGAGAAGAAGTCGCGTCTCGAGGAGCTGAGACAGAAGCTTGCCCTCAAGCGCGCTGCACAGGCCGAGCAAGACAAAGAAGAGCGCAAGAAGAACGAGCAGATTCGCATGAAGTCTACAAAAGAAACCCAAGAAGCCAAGGAGGAGCTACAGAAGAAGGAGCAGATCAAGGAGGCTCAAGCTAAGCGCGCAGAGAAGCTCGCAGACCAAGAAGCCAAGCGCAGGGTTCTGGCGAAGCTTGAGGCAGATAAGCAGGAGCGCAAGAGAAAGGCTGAGGCGGAGAAGGCATTGCGCGCAGGTCAGGCTCCTCCCCCAGTCAAGCAAGAGACCGGTCCCACCTCTTCCGGGCCTACCACAAGCAAACCTGCAAGCGCATACACAGAGGCAAGATTGGCGTTGCAGACACCCAGTGGCCGTGTGATGAAGACGTTTCCCGTCGAGACGACGCTGTTCGAGGTGGCACACGCGCTGGAACAGGACGGTACATCCGTCAACACCTTCACAACCAACTTTCCTAAGAAGACTTTCGACAAAAGCGACTTCGGTATGACGCTGAAGGAGGCTGGCATGGTACCTAGTGCTGCTTTGATTGTCGGCTGAGCAGAATGGACCTCCAAGGTCCCTTTTGTCTCACCTTTGGCACGCCGTCTCTTGTTGAAGCTGCAGAGGACTGACTCACGGCACGCTATACAGCTACACGACTATTACGAATGGATGCATTGGAGGCGTTTAGGGGGTAGTGAAATGGTACTAGTGCGCAACATCTTTGGTAGTCAGCTTCACATTATCTAAGACCGAATTACAGAATTGGATATCTTGTTTGCTGTTCGTCATGACGCCTCTGATGCTATGCATATCCTATCCCGCATGTTGTGCCTAATCATACTCATCGTAGCCACCGTCATATCTGCCCATCTCCCTCTGTGTACTGCACCACTCTTCGCTCGCGAGTCCCTTTTCCTTCCGCCTGACCAGTGCCTCCGCATCCTTGCACCAGTCACACGCGAAATCGCACGGTGGAACCTCCTCGTCAGCAAAGTAGCTCGCAATAATCTTATGCCGGCACTTGTTAGTCGCCTCGCAGTAGTCCACCAGAGCCTGCAAGCTCTTCGCTCGATTCATCATCTGCTGCTGTTGTGCCGCTCTTCCATCACCCTTCGTCGGCTGTCGTGCCTGATCGCGAGCCATGAGCGACGCCGCACGATCGCGGTCCTCACGCCCATAATATAATATGCACACACTAGCCTTACCATCTCGACCTGCTCGTCCCGCTTCTTGGTAGAAGCCTTCAAAGGATTTGGGAATCTGCCAATGCACAACAAAACGTACATCTTCTTTGTCGATGCCCATGCCAAAGGCTGTTGTGGCGACAACTACATCGTAGCCCTCCTTGTTGGCCACCCAGCCATGCAGGGTGTCGGTTCTTTCTGTGTGGGGAAGACCGGCATGATAGGGCTTTGCGCCGATACCGTCGCTGCAGAGACGTGCAGCAAGAGACTCACAGTCCTTGCGGAAGAGCGTGTAGATGATACCGGAAACGTTATCGGTACGTTGCTGCTGCGAGGCTAGTTGCGTGGCACGTTCTGAGTTGGCGCGACGAGCATGTATGTTCTTGAGCCACGACAGGAAATCAGAGTAGGGATCGTCTTCGTCGCACTTAAAGCGGACTTCATAGTGAAGGTTTGGGCGACTTGTGGACATACGGAAGACGCGTAGTTTGAGAGGATCAAGGGCCATAGTCTTGATTATGTCGTTCCGTACACGGGAGGTTGCTGTAGCTGTAAGACATATAATTGGAACGTCTGGAAACTCCGTCTTGAAGAAAGAGAGTTGTTGGAAGGCCGGCCTGAAGTCATGGCCCCATTCGCTAACACAATGGGCCTCGTCGACTGCTATACGCGCAAGCTCCTTCTGAGAATATATGACCCGAAGAATCTTGCGGAAATGGTCGGTGGCGCAATACTCAGGAGTGACATACAGGAGTCTAGTCAAAGGATGGCCGCACTGGAGGTCAGCAAGTATTCGCTCCCGGTCCTGTCGTTGAGTTGTACTGTTGACTGTCTCTACCTTGATATTCGAATTACGCATAGATGCCACTTGATTGTTCTGAATGTGTTAGCAATGTGCTGCATCTTCAAGCATTACGTACGACTTACCATGAGTGCTAGCAAAGGAGAAACGACGATAGTGACTAAATCTCTCAGCAGCTATCATAAACCATCACAATACAATGCGAACATACTGCCGAGATCGACAACAGCGGGTAGTTGATAGCATAAGCTCTTGCCAAACGAAGTGGCTGCCTGCAGAAAGACATCTTCACCCTCGAGAGTGGCCATGATGACTTCGCGCTGAAGAGGCCTTACCGCTGTTAGCAAACCCCAATAGAATGGAGCAGCTCTCACGTACCGGAAACATGGTTTCTTGAACACCCTTTTCAATGTAAATTCGACGTTTGAATATGGCCTCTTCCGCTTTCCAGGCATATTTCGAGTCACTTGAAGCGTTAAGCTTCTCGGAGATCTCTTCGGCGGCCGAGTCTACCGCTCGATGAAAGTGGTATGCGAGATTTGTTCAGCTGACGTGCTAGGCATCATTGTTTACTGTCTCTCCTTTCGAGACGGGGGCCACTGTGAGCAGGAGAAGCGTTGGACGCGTCGCAGCAAGCAAGCGCGAATCTTCAGCGCGCAGTCACCTGTTGCCTGCCGCCACAACCAATCAAAGTTTTCCAAGCCCACTTCTGACCTACACTCCACCACAAACGATAGAGTGACAATCGCAATCCCTGAATACAGCGATTATCGAAGAAAAGTCGCAAAGGATAGGGGGACTGTCTGTCACATCTATTGCCGTCACACAGAAGCGCGACATTCTGATTAAAAGCCCTTCGTACAGCACCTTGTCAGTTCCGAGTAGCCACTAGGAACTTCTCAAGGATTAATCAGGAAAGTAACAGAGTTGACAGATCCAATCAACTGTGCAGAGACTTGGAGACCTGCCCATCGACTCAGGCTGCACAGTCACCCTTGAAGAACTTCCCAGATCGCTGCCTTTGCCCTTCCTGCTTTTTGCCAAGTGTCTGCTTGGTGCACTGAGAAGGGATGTCGGCTGCGAATTGCGCAGTTTCTATGCCGTCAGGTGTCGTTCTGCAGATTATCACTGCATGTCCGCCAAAAGATCGCGAAGCTCTAGCAATTAAGGTGGCTAGGCTCGAAAAGAGGATTTTCCCGTCAAGCGAGGCGTTCGACTACAGCGTCGAATTGAAGAAGAAGAACATAGGGCTTGTTCTGGCTTCAAAAGAAGGAAGCCAGGAGCTTATCGGTTACCTCGTGTTTCAAAGGCAGAAGAGCCTTGCCTGGCTACACAAACTGGCCACCATCGAGCAAGAGAGGGGCAAAGGTATCGGGAGGTGTCTCATACATTCCCTCTGCCATCAGATGAAAAAGGGAGGCTGTCGAACCATTGTACTGTGGGTTGATGAGGCCCGCAAACCAGCCAGAGCTCTCTACGCGTCCTGTGGATTTCAAGAGATCGAACGGCTCCAGGACTACTACGGGCCTGGGCGAACAGCCCTGAAAATGGAGCTGGCTATCACAGAATGAACGTGATCGCTCTGGATTTATTCAGCCACTTCGTTGAAGGTCGCGATAATGCTGATGTGGCAGGTCGGGTCTCCCTTGCAGTTGCCACCCCTCTGCTCTTTCGTTACTCCCACATTCCACTGTCATCTCTGGGACAGCACGTAAGGCGGACGGAACGCCTACGCGACCACGCGTTCGAGCGCGACGACGAATTCCACGGCCCAGAAAGAGATGGCTGTGAGTGACGAAAGGCTTTCAGCATGTCTACTCCCGAAGTCTGCACTCCCCTCTGCGAACACCAACGCCTGTGACCTGCTGCCATGGCAGCATCACTCTTGTAAGTGATCCAAGGGCTTCAAAAATAATCAACTGACAGTGTTATCAGCGCAACGGCGGTGCGCATCGCAATTCTGGCTGCTTTGCTCGTTGTGGTCGGTGCAGCACCCCAAATCGATTACCCTCTAAATTCGCAGTTCCCACCTGTTGCGCGTGTTGGAAAACCTTACCTATTCCAATTCGCGTCAACGACTTTCAACTCAAATTCGGAAAGTCTCTCGTATTCTTTAGAGGACAATCCTTCCTGGCTGTCTATTGACGCAAAGACTGGAGCATTGTCTGGAACACCCGGAGCACGCGATGTTGGTTCGGCGTCCTTCACAGTCATTGCAGCTGGAGAAGCTGGAACTGTCGCAAACATGGCATCGAAACTGCTTGTGACCAAGGATGACGGCCCTAGACTTGTCGCGAACATCTCACAAGCCCTAGCAACGGCAGGCCCTTTAGCAGATCCGACTACCATTGCTATAAAGGCCTCGCAGGATTTCGAGATATCTTTTCCCTCAAATATGTTTGACTCGGATGAGAAGTTCTCATACTTTGCCACTCTTTCTGATCATACACCCCTTCCTGCATGGATCAGTTTTGATGCGTCCACGCTACGCTTTGCCGGAACCACTCCACCAACGAGCATACCACAAACGTTTGGAATACTTCTCATAGCTTCCGACACTCCTGGATATGCCGCGTCCACAGTGCAGTTCTCACTGTCGATCGGTGTGCACAAGCTCTACTTTCAGCCTGCTATCCAGACTTTGAATGTCACAGGTGGTAGTGCTGTGCATATTACAGACCTGAAAGGCAGATTGCAGCTGGATCAGTCGCCTATCAATGACAGGGATGTACGTTCTGCATCCGCTGGCCTGCCGGATTGGCTGAAGTTCGAGAGCGACTCGTTCGAAGTTTCCGGGACAGCCCCCACTGACGTCTCATCGCTGGATTTGACTGTATCGGCAGAAGACATATATGGTGATTCTGCCCAGTATACCATTCACCTGAACATCGTATCGGAGCTGTTTTCTGGCGCTGTTGGCACGTTGAATGTTACAGCGGGAGAATATGTTAAGGTCGGCCTGCCACGGTCGGTTTTTGGTCAAGACGACGAAGTCGTCACCATCGATTTTGACACACTCTCGGAGTACTTGCGCTTTGATCCTGCAACACTAACGATATCCGGTACGGTGCCCGGAGATATATCCCCAAAAATCGTACAATGCACCATGTCAGCCAGCTCCAAGAACGGAAGTCTCAAGGAGGATCAAAAATTCAGCATTGCGCTTTTGGAGAGCACCGATCATAGCGCCAATTCTACCGCATCGGGTCATGGTGATACTTTCGATACTACGAGAACCGATGCAAGCGGCCAACGTACAGGTGTCGTTGTAGGCATCGTGCTTGCATCTATAATCGGTGCTATATTGCTGATCGCGCTCATCTTCTGTATATGCCGAAGAAGGAAGCAAGTCAAGAGCTACCTGAGCCCGAAACCTGCTAGTCCAAGGAGCCCACGGAAGTCAGAAATCTCGCGACCAACTTTCATACCGATCGGTTGGCCAGACATCGAGGAGGAAGATCTTGAAAAGGGCAAAGAACACGAAGAAGATCTCTTCGAACGCACTCCAGAGCATGCTCCCAAGCTTGATATCAGTCTTCCGCACGAACATAGAGACAGTGCGTCCGCAACGGACTCCATTGGCGATGCTGATACACGAATACTCGAAGACTTCGACGAATCTTCGTGGGGTTACATCCGCAACGACTCTGCGCCATCCGATCGACCACACGACTCGATGAAGATTGCTGTTGAGTTGGCTAAACGGTCATCGCAGAACTCCTCAAACTCGTTCCGAAAACACACACGCCGCACTACGACTGTGTATCGAGATCAGATTCACCGAAGTTCGGGGCTTCCTGTTAATCGACGGATAACAGGCATGGGTACGTGATTGACACTGCTATCAAGACTGAATGCTAACGTCTTGGTAGTAAGCACGCGTTATTCCTGCTCTCATCCATAATCGTTGAGATTGCCTTAACACTCTCTTTGATGGAACTTTACTGACGGCAACGGTTGCAGGGACACGGTCGCCACACCTACTCCCCATCGAGGAGTAACAACTTTGGTCTACTGCGACGCGCTATGAGCTCAAGCTCTTTCTCGCGGCGTACTAGCAGTCTTTCGACGGTTCCCACAGCTTGCCCACAAGGGCCTACCACCCGCTCACGACGCCCCAAGGTTACAACGCCGACACAGGAACGGCATAGTATCCGTGTTGTGACTTCATCCACTCGTAGCAGTCTTGCGGATCGACGTACGATGGAAGACAAACGTAGCTCATACATACGGAAACGAGCTTCTGCACAGTCACCTTTTTTCAGCGCGGGATACCGTGCCTCGTCCTCAAGTTACAGGTCACCACCTGCTTTCCTGGCGGAAAAACCGGAAAGGAAAAGGAGGTCACGCAATTTTCTCATGCCTTCGAGAGCAAATACCATTGTTAAGCCAGATGACGAGGTCGAAGAGGGCAAGGGAAAGGAAATTCCCAGTGATCCTTCTGGGGAGAAGTCGGAACCCAGATTTCCAGGTAGTCTGCGTAAGCATCGATCTACGAAATCTCTAGCAAAAGAAGCCGGTAAGGCCAAGTCTCCACCTCGGCCCGCAACAACGATCGCTACTACAGGTACTGGCATGGTCCGACGAGCGAGCACGCGGAAGAGCTTGCTTGCATCTGAATTGAAGGCCAGTCTTAACGATCTTACGGGGTCAGAGATCTACGACAATGCCGACTTGAGCGAGAGCGTCTACACAGACGAAGAGGAAGATATTGACGACTACAACAAACGAACTACAGTGAAGCCCGGCCAGTTCACACTACCGCCTCTGAACCTCGATTCGCGAAGAAAGGCCACACGAGAGAATAGGCGCAGCAAGCGTGATAGCCAGATCAGAAACAACGATCGCGAGATGAAGCGTACAAGTGAACGCGAACCCACACCTCATTACCTGGCGAGAGAACATGGCGGTAAAGAGAACATGTCATCTACGTACACGCTCGGCAAGATTACGCCCATTCCCGAGGCAAGGGTGATCTCACGAGCTGCCTTGTCACCCGTTCGTGCCAATGTTGCTCGTCACTCACAGGCCACTGCTATCCCACGCAAATCAATGCTCCGCGATGTCCAGGCTCGACCCGTCTCAAGCGCTGGATCTAACGCTGGCTCTACCAATGAGCGCCACTCACGTCGGTCTCTTCACTCTCGTCAACAGTCTCGCGCATCCGGCACCAGGCAGACTCCACGAGGGCATTCGCGCTCGCAGTCCTCTGCATTTCCCTTCTTTGATCCCACAATCACTGGAACAGATTCAGAGAGTATTGACCCAGTCACTACCCCCACACCAGCGGTTAAGGCGAAGCAACAAGTCACTCGTGACTTGTCAGGCAACTTGATATACCACGGCGATGAGACTTTGGGAAGTAGCAGCATGGTTTTTGGTCCCCCTTCAGGCCCGCCGCCACGTAAACGTGCCTCCAATGTTCCTTCGGGGGTACCTAGGCAGCAGAATGTGGGACTGGGACTGTTTCCACAGGGTTCGAGTGCAGCTGAGCTGAATGGAGAGAGGGAACGCAATCCACTTTCGGTTGTCGGCGCCAGTGTCGACGTCGAGAGGCCCGAGTCGCCGGCAAAAGGAAGACGAACGTGGGGTGAGGGACTGAAGAGCATGATCGGCCGGAGCAGTGTGTGGGGATGGGACAAGGAGAAGGACGATGTAAAGGTGTTTGTGTAGGGGAGTGCGTGATATTGTTCTGGTGTTACCTGGTTGCTTGGTAGCTTGATTGCTTTTTGATATCCCTGATAATAGCCGGCAGCAGTACAATGTAGTTTTTAGATAAGTGCACCAATATGTAAAATCAGTTATGCGTTGAGAACCATGCGGTGAAGAGATTTGAAGGGTAGCCAATTTTATTTGCCCAGCTCTGAGCGGCCATTCAAGATGACGCGAGATTGGGTTCTTCGGAGGATTCAATGATTGACAAGCGAAGAGGATGAGGAGCGAACAACTTTTATCAGCCATTCAAGTGCTGTAAGTCTACTTGGACTGCATCGATCGGCATTGAAGGGGTCCAGTCAAAGCGCAACACGTCCGCTCTCTGTGTTGTATCAAAGTTATTATAGAAATCGGCAAAGCGCAATACAGCAGTGGTCTGAGATGATGAGGTCACTCGAATGCTCGATGTTGACAATGTAGTGTACGAGAAAAGGACCCTCTCGGTATCAGTACACAATCCACTGGCTCAGCGTATTCTTTACTTCTTGAATTGTAATGTTTTGGTGATGCCGAGTAGCTGCTCACAACTCGCACAGCGTAGTATGTGTGTCGTAAAGTTGATCGTCATGTTTCGTCTATATGCAAATGCGCGTACGCCCGCCCGTTAACGGCGCCACTGAACTCCACCCTGTCCGTATCGGAAGAGGTATGCCCCAAACGCCATCCATGCAAGTATTCCAAGCCCCGTGTCTACAACTGGATATCATTGTTGAGCAGCCTGACCTCCTCGCCAGGCTTGAATGCGGGCAGCCCGATGTACGGACATCCGTCGCATCTGAAGGCATCGCCGAGGGCACAGTTTCCGCAGCTGCCCACCTTGCCCTGTACTGTGAAGTCAACCTCGTCGAGGAGGTCGTCAGCGCCAAACTTCATCGTGTTGAGCGCTTTGTCGGCGGTTGCGCGCTTGGCGGCGTCCTCGGCCTCGAGCCTTTCCTTCATGCCGCAAGTGCAGTCTTTGCAGGCGCGTCGGCGCTTGCCTGGCTTTGGGCGGCATTCGAGTGCTGTTCTGAATTAGTATGCATTCGGAAGCAACAAGGAGGGGGTGTACGAACGTTGGATGACGGGGCGGGCCATGTCTTCTTCTGTGATAAGATCGTCTTCGTCGATCAAGTCGTCGTCTTCGCCGGTAATTATGGGATCGTCGAGGTCGTCGCTGAAGTCGACGAAGCCTACACCGAAGGGCTTCGCAGGGACGGGCTCCGGCGATGGTCGCTTTCCATTCAAGTTGATACGGTTCAAATTCAGAGGAACCGAGCCGTCTGCGTTGACCTCCTGGACAGCACCATTGGACTTGTTTGTGCCGTTTGTGCCATTTGCTGCTGCTGCCTTCTTCCTGCCAAACTTCAGAGGAATGGACACTGGCTCCTCCTGTGCGGGCTTTGTCATGCCCTCTGCGCCCTCGACAAGGCCAGCAAGGATAGCCTCTGTCTTCTCTGAACCCTGCAGAGCGCCGTCCTGGCTCTTGAACACACCGCCGACCTTCAGCGCATCAACAATCTTGTGCATGACATCGCGGACGAGGAGGGCGTGGCTTTCACGCGAGGTGCCGGCGGCGTCGGTCAGGAGCAGCACGGTATCGTATGTGGAGGAGGGGAGACTGGCCAGACCTGCGGCAATGCGGTCGAGCATCTGCAGGTCTGACGAGGCGCGGTCGTGGATCTCATATACGCTGTTCAGCTGCTTGGGGTGCGCCGCGACTGAGGGCGGCGCAATGATGAGTGTGCGTGAGGTCATGGTGGGGTAGCGGGGTGGGCGAGAATGGGCTGCAGCGGCCTTCAGATTGGTATCGTGAGTGAGTGTTGGCAGTCACAGCTGAATAGAGGGGCACAGCAAGAAGAAAAATCAAGAAGGTATCTTGGACGCTGAGCAATCAACTTCGCGACATTGCCGCATTCGACTAAACTTCGCGATTAGCACTTCCGGCGCTCGGAGAAAGCACTTCAGTGGCGCGTCACAGTCATCAGTTACGCGATTGGCTGATAGCGGGCCGGTGACAGTCATCAAGCGTGACCGTCAGGCGACCTGGCCAGGGCAGAGTCGGCCGCCCTGGAAGCATTCCGCCGGGACCCACTCTGCAGCAGTAGTCAAACCTGGGGTAACACCGAAGCACCACCACCACGAGATGGAAGCATCAGTCCGGGCCCGCACTTCTCAATCTGCGTGAGGGGTCGACGACTGGGCTGGATACCCCTTCATCAATGCGGCAAGTCTGTGTCGTGTCTGAGGGGAGAATTGGCTAGAGACAAACACTGACTCCCTAAGCAAGGTCCCTGTTCACTCCACTGTTGCGTGACGTAGAGCCCGGGAGTCGATCACTCCAGGTTCAGGAACCCGCGACATGCCTATCTGAAGTGCAGACGGTTGCGCGGCAGGAAGTAGGAAGGAATGTCGCTCACTGCCTGCCAGGGGCACTGCAGTTTCGATCCGCTTCCATGGCTGTTGACAGGGTCCGACTGCTAACGGTGATATAAAGGAAGTAACGCCTGACCCCGCTCCAAGCTCGCGTGCTGCTTCTCTGATCTCACCCCTTATCACCTAACCAGCACGCAATTCTAAGCAATCCACTTGACTGTGACTCCCAATTGCTAGCAAAGCTCTGTCCATTGTCTGCATTGCGAGGTGAGTGCTCCCGTCAAACGCCGATCGCAGCTACGCAATAGGCATCACGAGACCATTCTTACGTGACCAAACAGACCCACCTATAGCTTCAGCCCCCGAGCTCCCCGTACTTGACTACTTCAACCTCACATTGCCCGCCTCTGACTCTTCTTTCTTGCAATCCATACTCTTTCATCTCGATACTCACTGAACAGTAAGTTGACACCTCCCTGCTGCCTCTGCTGGAGCATAGCGGTGATGGAAACCTCTCCTTCGCTTCGTGAGGTCCTTGATATACGCATTTCAAGTAGAGACAGTTTGAACCTGTCAGTAACACTCAACAGTGACTCGCTCTCACAAGTGGACTGACCGTGACCACGCCGGTATCGCCGACGGCACTGCTGAGCGTGAGGCAAGACTTCCTCGCTATTTCGCCAAGCAAGGCCATGCCGACACTGATCCTACCAAGACCAAGAAGGACGGAAGTGGAAAAGGCAATTGGTAAGTTGACCCACTTGCATATCCGACTTTGATTGCTCTATCGCCATACAAACATCACCAGCGCGGGACTGACTCAATGCTAGGGGCCGAAACGGCGACGAAGTCGAAGACATGCCCTATAACATGAACAATGCACGCCGCCGCAGCAACTCTTCAACTCATCAGCTGAAGGACTTCAAGACCAAGTTCGAGACTATCGAGACTGAGCCCGTCTTCGAAGAGGAGCTCCACGGCCCCATCGGCGAAGAACTCGAGAAGCAGAGTACCACCTCTAGCTCAAACAAGAGCATCGATGACGAGGATCACGATAGGAAATTGTAAGATGAGTGTTGACCGTGGCTCTACGGCTCAATCCCGAAGGGAAGCCCATAGCTGCTGTACGGTGTGACACACGGAGACATGGCTGCATACCAATCTGGTTGATTGGTCTGTGGGAAGTCGTTGTCTGTAACTGAGCGTAAGAAGTGTACAATGAATGAATAACGCGAATATGGCAATTTGTAGCAGATATGGAAAGAAAACTCCAATGTAAATCAATACGATATATCATCTACCTGTTGTTCTCTCAGACATGCGTCACTCAATCTTACGAGGCCTCTCATACGGTGCAGTCATCAGGATCTTACCAGTCTGTGCAGGTAGCTGACATTGCTCGTGAGAAGCAAGATCTAGCTTTGTTATTCAATTAACTCTTTGCCCTTGTTGTCTGAATACTTGGAGATTATTTGGACCGACGCTTGGCCAATCCGTTGACAGCCAGTTTGCATAGCTCGGAAAACACAGAGCATCACCTCATCCCTGTTGACTCCTTGCTCTTCATCGACGGAAGCCTCATAGATGCCAAGTCGCTGTCGATAAGCAGCAAGGTACTCTATCTCCCCAGAATGGCTGCAATCGTCAAGGGCTATACTCGTTCCTCGTGATCAATCAGAAGTCGCAAGCAGCTATTCGAGAATGGCAAAAGGCAGTACGGTACGGCCAACTCCGGTGAGAACCGGACATGTCCAGGGTTGTGTATTATTGAAATAATCTATCTCCCAACGCCAACGCTATGCCAAAGAAAAAAAAAACACGTCACGCACCTATAACGAGGCGCTTACTTCCTTGCTCTCTTCTCCGTCGGCTGGCTCCCCTCGCTGAGCTCGCTGGCACTCCTCTTATGACCGGCACCCTGACTGGTTGCACGACTCGTCTGCGCGGCGCTCTCATCCTCCCCCTCGGCATCGACGTCGTCCGCCGCCGCGTTGGCAGGCGTGTTCTGCGCTCCTGTGTCGTCCTCGCCTTCAGCGTCGTCGTCGTCGTCGTCATTGTTATCGTCGTCGTCTTCGTCGTCGTCTCGGTCAGCATTTGCTGGTGTGTTCTGCGCCCCTGTATCGTCCTCGCCCTCCGCGTCGTCGTCATCGTCGCCCGCATTCGAGTCGCCCATGGGCGTGTCCTGGTTGTGCTTCTTGTCGTCTCCGGAAGCGTCCGCCGACGCGTCGCCTTCCTGCTTCACGCCTGCGGTGCCATCGCGCGCCGCCTTCATGCGCGACAGCACGCGGCACTCGCCCATTTCCTTCTCTTTGACCTTGCGCACATCCAGCAGACGGCTGACTTTGGCGACGAGCTGCTCAAACACGTCGGCGACCTTGCTTGTGGGGATGGGGATGATCTCTGGCACACCGAGCTCCTGCAGCGCTGAAGCGATTTTCTGCGTCTGCACGTTGGACTTGGCTTGGCGCATCTTCAGCAGCTTGTCGGAACCGAATGTGACGCCTGAGGTGAGTCTGTCGTGGGTGCTGACTGCGAAGCGGTGTTCTTGATGCGGGCTCAGTGTCTTGACAGGCGTTTGGCTCGGGGCGGCGGGCGGAAGGGCCATCGAGGTGCGGCGGTTGGCAGAGTTGGAAGCTGAAGGTGTGTTGATCATGTCGTTTGCGCTCAGACTGAGACGACCGGGGCCGTTGTTGCCACCACTTGAGCGCTTCTTGCTGCGGTCTTGCTGGAAGAGCTGCTGGAAAAGGGCCTGCAGTGCTGTGCTGGAGGTAAAGCTTTGCAGGCCTGCAGCCGTCGAGGTGTTGGCTTGTGGCGCTTCGAGACGGGAGCGGAGTTCCTCGCGTTCGGCATCGAGACGATTTGCGGCCATGTTAATGCGCTGCAGTTCTGTAAGGAGGAACTCTTCTTCCTTGACTTCGTCCATGTTGCGGTTCATGAGGGCTGTGGCGAGCATCTTGCGGTTGCGTTCCATGACGGGATCAAACTTGGCCAGGGTTTCGTATAGGCTGTACTGATCGGCATCCATCTGGACCTCAGGGATGCGGAGTTTCATGAGCTTGGCGGAGATATCGTAGAAGCGCGCCTTCATTTCTTCGAGACTGCGTTCTTTCTCGCGTGGAGGCGCAAACGGGAGGGTTGCCAGAGCACTCGAATCCGCATCACCGTTCTCTTCCTGCGCAGCTTGCGCAAGCTGCCGTTCCCGCCTCTTAATCGCGTGCCATTCGTAGCGGTCCCAAATCACGGCCCATCGATACGAGTAGTCCTTCACAATCTCAAAGAGATAGTCGGTCTCCTCTCGGCTCCAATCATCGCTCCGTAAGTGTGATTCGTATTCCTCGTCGGTGAAATCAGGCATGTCAACCGTGATGTTGTACTTGACATAGTCGGCGCAGTCTTCGACGTACTCGGTAGGCTCGGTATCCTGCATCGCTGCATCGTCGCCTTCCTGTACGGGTGGTGCGGCCGTAGGTTTGCGCCGCCAATGCTTCAGGACAAGTCCGTCGTTGCGTGCTGGGTTGGTGAATGGCTGCTGGATCCTGCAATAAGTCGTCAGGTCTATCCTCTGAGGTCGGATTGGGATATCCGTACCATTTCTTTGCAGGTCCAGTACTCTGCCTCTTTGCACGGTACGCCTTTGACTCTTCGTAGACCGCGACGGGTGGTGGTCGCTCACCGTAGAGCGCCGCAACCTCACGCGCAACACCCTCTGCCCATGCATATTAGCTGCAGCTCTCCGACAATTTGCGCATGCCCTCAGAACGTACGAATTCGCTTTGTTTGCCCGCCCTTCTTCGACTTCTTGCTCGCTGTCGGGGGTGCAACCTCCCCGACAGGCAAACCCAGCATGTCGCGCACATCGCGATTTGATGCCATCGCTATAATGTATCAATCCGATCTGGCGGCGCGAAAACGTTGGGAAAGGACCGCGTTGATAGTTTTGCAGGGGTGTCGTAGACGTGTAGATGCTGGTTGCGAAGTTCGCGGTTGCGCGGGCGTTGCACGGTGCCAAGCTCACATTCACAGCCCTCAGTTGCCTTACCAGCTCCTGTCACCTGCAGCCACTCAGCACCTTGCAAGGTATCAGTTTAATTCCAAAAAGTGAAAGCGGCAAAAGGCGGAGCAATCATAGAGAGCTATTCAATCACATCCTCCCCACTGCTTGAATTAAAAAACTCTGTTTTAATTAACCCAGGCTTGGGCAACGTGGTAGGCTGCACTGCCACGCGCATCGTCAATATCACCCTACCATCACCAACTATTATTGAGTGTCTTGTGCAACTACTTATTTTGTCTCTAATTGCTCGCTTTCGTCTAACTAAAACACTAAACCCATCGCTGACTGAACAATACTGACAGGTCCTAGCAAAAGAGACTCCTTTACATGCTATGTTTTTCTCCTACCAAACAAACATGAAATGATAATGATAATAAATCAGATGCCAACTTCGTACCGCCAAAGACGCAACGCCACATACGCCAGTGTAAATGGCTTCCGGAGGACAAGCTGCTGTGCAGGTGCTGCTTATGCTGTCGAAAACCGCAAGTGAAGAAGATGATGAAAAGAAGAGATCCAGGCTGGCGTCGAGGCGGTTCGGTCGTCGTGAGAGTATTACCTAAGATACCGGAAGGAGATTTCGATCCCGTCTATCAATCATTACAAAAATACCTATACAGGAAAGACGTGGCCGATAAAAGCTCGCTCAATGAACGAACTCCGTGATGCAACGCAATACGCAGGAAATCAGATGGTGCAGCCCCCCTAGTTGCCGCTTCCGCCGCAGCAGAGAACCCGGGTAAGCTTCTGCATGAAGCCCTCCTTCTCAGGCTCCTGCCGCCTCTGCTGTTGAGTGTTCGGGCTTTGTGCAGGTGTTGCGCGGTTCTGGGTCTGATTCAGATTGGGTTGGCTGTGCTGGAACTGAGCTTGGTTCGAAGCTGCGTCGGGCGGTGCCAAATCGCCCTGGCTCTTCCTCTTGATCTCGGCCCCACGTGCTGCTTGATCTCTTGGGCTTCTTCCAGGCTGGGCTCGCGCCGCTCCGGGCTTTGGGAGAGGTTCGTTCAGACGATGGTGATCGACGGGCAGATGCGTCTTCTGCTGCCTGTGAGGCTGGCCGTGGACGTTGACGGCGGTAGAGGAGTTCTGGTGGACGTTGGAATGGTGCATCTGTTGAATTGCCGAGGGGTGGGATTTCATTACCTCCCAGCCCTTGCCATTGTTGAGCTTCATCCAGTCGTACTCGCCATCTTCAACCTCCCCGGTGCTCTTGAGCGCCTGGGTGAAGAGCTCACGCAGGTAGTCGTAGTCTGGTGTGTCCTCGAAACCGAGGTTACGGACATAGCTCAGGTATTTGTTGAACTCCTCTGTGCAGTGTTAGCGACGCCCAGTAAGATGAACAACATGTAAGCGTACCTGGGAAGCTATCGCAGAGGTCCTTGATGGGAGTAGTCTGCTTCTTCTCGCCAATCTTCTCGTACTTCTGCTTGTTGGTTGCAGCCTTGAGACCTTGCCACGGAAGACCGCCTCGGAGGAAGTACATGAAGACGTGGCCCAGGGCTTCCAGATCATCCCTACGAGACTGTTCGCGTCCAAGATGAGTGTTGATACTCATGTAACGCGCAGTGCCGGAAAGAGACTTGCGCTCCCTGTAGGGAATGTGTTGCTTCGTCTTTGGGTCACGGTATTGCTTAGCCATACCAAAGTCGACGACGTGAATTACATTAGCGCTCTTGGAGCCTGGTCGGCCGATAAGAAAGTTGTCAGGCTTGATATCACGGTAAATGAGGTTCTTCTCGTGGATAGTCTGAACTCTCGACAGCTATGATGTTGTTAGCGTATCGAGCTTACAACGGTGATTGGTGCACAAACCATCTGCTTGGCGACCATGACTACAGTCTTGATGGAGAACTTCCTGTTGCAGTGATCGAACAGATCCTCCAGACTGGGGCCTAGCAGGTCAATGACCAGGATGTTGTGCAGACCCTCCTGACCGAAGTAATAGACATTAGGGATCCCAGCTACGATGCGTTAGTTGAGTCCGTGCATAACTTGGTCGTGGCTCGGTTGGCAGGCAGCGGTGTGTACTGGACGGCAGCAACGCGAACGATCCGACGACAGCATCAAGTGAATTGCATCAGATGTATTCGCTGGGCGTTGCAGCACGCACGTGTAGACGCACGCCCATGGCAGCGTTCAGCATACAGACCGTGCCTGCCCTCGCTCGAATGGGCGACGTGAGGTAAATAGGGGCAGCGAGAGAACTTACGGCAGCCCACAAGGATCTTGTACGTGCGGTATTCATCGCGCAGCTGAGGAGCGTCGCTCTTGCGCGGCTCGAACTTGATGGCAACCTGCTGCTGGTTGAGCAGGTTGGTGCCCTCGAAGATGACGCCGAAGGAGCCCTCGCCGATCTTCTTGCCGACGCGGTAGTGGACGCCGACGACGTTGGAGGAGGTGTTGCCGCTCGCCATGGTGGGTGAAGGGTAAGGCGCGGATGCAGCAGCTGCAGGTGCAGATGGGAGACGCAGTAGAGTTGCGGTGCGGTGCGGTGCGGTGAGGGTCGAAGGGCGTCGTCTCCGGAAGTCGGCTGGGGCTATGCAGGCTGGCAGGTCGTCTCCGCAGGCGGATCAAGGGCGTCTATAGGTGCACTCCACGGGTGGACGGCGGGACGGCTGCAGCAAGCAGCTGAGCAAACGATGCAGAGTATGGCTGCGCTGGGAAAACAATGGGCGGAAGTGAGGACAGGAGAGCAGCCGACCGACTCGCGATAGGAAAAGACCTGGGGTGCGAGCAGAACACAGGCGGCTGGACAGACAGGCGCTAGGCCCGCTTCAGTCACAGTCAGTGCGCGCTGGACACTTCCGCTAGCTACCACGGATCCAGTGTGCCAGGAGACGGTGCGGCTTTTGCCAGGCACTCCCCGTTGCCAGGCTCAATGGCAAGCCCGCTGCGAGTGCTGCCCGCTCTCGCGAGCGCTCGCCGTGCACTGCAGTGCCTGTGCCTGTACCTGTGCCTGTGCCTGTTGTTGTTGTTGTGTTGCTGGCGCGCCCCGTCGTACCTGCGTTCTCTGGCCACTCCCTCGGCCGCACCCTCATTTAGGAAAGAAGGTCCTACGAATCGCGCTGCATCACGCCGCCGCTGTGCAGCTCGTACACGTGAGGCCTCAGCACCGCCGCAGTATTGACGTGGTCAACTTGCCGCCTCGCCAGCGTGGCCGCCTCCGCATGAAGTCGCTGCGCTGCATTCACTCGCCTTGCCGTGGTGCGACGCCCTCCTCCCATGTGTGATGCAATTCCGCTGCCATGCCGGAACCTGGGCAAGTGGACTGCCTGAGACGAAAAAACGGTCAGCGGCCTTGATTGGCGCGGCTTGCCTAAGCCACATCCTGCCCTGAACGGGATAAGGCCCACTCGAGAAATGAACTGGTTCGCATCGGTCAAGGGTCTAGAACCGTTGTGCAGGCCGTGCAACCGTGCCAATGACTTTTGTGAATGTACATATTTCTGTCAATCGCGATGCAATGTGCCTGCTTCAGGAAATCGTCTGAGATCATTTGAGATTGGGACCTGGTGTCCGGAAGAACACAATGTTTGACCACCATGACGTAGGTGCAGGGTGTTTGTCGATAGCTAGTCGGTAGATTCCCGCGTGGGTATTTTGTATGTGCCCTTTCAACCTTTCCCGCCAACGTGGGACGTGCTTCTGTGTACGGCTTATGTAGCTATGTACACGAATCGTGATGCAAACAACGAGCGTGCGTTTCTCATGGGAATAAGACAGCTGCATCGGCTGGCTCCATGCAAGCATTCAATTCCAACAACATAGGACCATGTACAACTGTCTTGCCAGCTCCGAACGGGCGCTTGGCGTGATGCACGGTTGGCCGAATGGACGTAGCAATTTGAATATTGTTGGTGTTGCCTCTCTGAGGAAACAAGATCTTCATAATGGCTACGCAGTCTGTTGGCTACGATCAATCGTCTCTTCTTGTCGGTTGAAATGTCCCACGGTGCTGGTAAGGCACAGTCGTCGCCATCCATCTTGTCGAGTAGAATCAGACCACAGGTGTCTAGGGACTCTGCTGCCAGCGCATCTCACGAACCAGAACTTCATGCTCAAGTACAGTCGCATGCTCCGCATGCAGGATGGGTGTTGCTCATTCAGTATAGCTACAGCGCTCAAAACAAAAAGAAAATCAAGAAGCGCCGTTACGGGTTTGCTGTACTCTTTTTGAAACGCCATGCCCAATGCTTCCCCATGCAATTCGCCCGAATAAAACAAGACTTTGCCTCCGCATCCTTCCGAGTGGTCACGCAATGCTTATGATTCCTGCATCTCTACATCTTTGACTTGGTCGACACCATCAACTGTGTCACCCTCGACGCCTGAAGCCTCGGCCTCAGCCTCAGGTGCCGCATCCTCCTCGCCAGATTCAGCTTGGGCAAAAGAGCCTCGTCGCTCCTCCTTCTTTTCTTTCACCCATGCGTTCTTGCCTGCCCTGCAAGCTGCCTTGAACCATTGGTCCAATCGGTTTTTGTCGAGGTTTTCTTGCAATAGCTCGTCGTCAAGCTGATTGTCTTTTATGATTGGCTCACGGAGGTCTTCCAGAGGGAACCGCACGCAAAGCTCTCCATGTGTACCGCCTGCACCGACCAAGGCTGTCAGCTGCTTAGGCCATACTACGCGGTTGTGCTCATCACTATCTGCTCTATGTTAGCTATATCAAACCGGCAGCGGCAGATGGCAGGATACTTACCGATCATCCTCATAAGTCCTCTAAAAGTCCAGCCAACATGAGTTGAGGCGAGGAACTCTTCGAGCGTTGCGTCAGAGATGTCATTCGTCTTGTTGATTTCAGCCCAATTGTCTTTGTTACACAGACGCTTCCAAATCAACTTCAGAAGTCCATCCCGTGTTGTTCGGTGGATGCTGTGCCAATTGGCAGCCAGGACCCGTAATGCGAATGTGAACTCATTGGACTGTATCATCGACGTAGGCTCCTTCTCACCGGCGTCGTTCATAAGAGTTAGGATGTCAATCATCAGAGCAGGATCGATGACCTTGTGATGAATGAGGTTTTCGAACCCTTCGCGCAGTAGTGACATGTGTGCTGGTCGTGCCTCAATGGGGCCTTTCCCATATTCCTCCATCAGGAGATCCACGGCGACCTCATCATCCAGTGCTTTCTCGAAGGTATTCGACAGGTGATCGTACAACATACCTTGCACAGTAGCGTATTCCCACTGGTCTTCGACGATCTTGTAGTTCTTTTGCCGGATCTTCTCTGCCTTGGATGGCTCCTGAGAGGGGCTGGGTTGCGCCTGGCCAGGCTTCTCTTCCTTCTGGCTGAGCATTGCCAGTTTACATAGAGACAATTCGACTTTGTTGCACCACACGTTGGTTTCCTGCTTGCTGGCGGTTTCGAAAAGAGCTTCGGCAGCCATCTCGTAGTCCTTCTCACCAGCCACTTCGTTGATCCACCTGAGCCTTGCGCGAGATGGCTCAGCGCGCAAGAACTTGCTCAACGCCGCCTGGTTAAGATGTTCAGGCTCAAACATCTGCGCTGCCTTCCCTTCGCTGATGTGCTTCAAATAGAAGGCCTCTGCCCAATCATCCCCGTAATTATCGAAGTATCGGTTGATACGCTCCTTGATCTTCTTCAGCTTCACGGTACTCTCAGCAATTTCCATCTTGCTCCTTGTTTCTGCTTTCTCCTTCTCGAGCCAGATGGTCTCCTCCCAGATGAGTTTCACAAGGGTCGGCATATCGCGGTAGTGTTCAGCCAAATTCATGCCCTCGGTCGCCAAGCCAAGTTCCATGAGACCGCAGATATGAGTGGGGCGCACCTTGTTGTTCCACTCATCTTGAAGAATACGCCCATTGTCACGAGACTTCTCGTCAGCCTGCTCGAGGGACCACTGGAAGCGTTCGATGTGAGTCTGGCAACCGATTTTGACCATGCGAGGATTTTCTTGGGCAATCCTCTTTGACAGTATTTCTTGGAGGCCCTCCTCGTAGTTTTCAACAGCCATGTTGCGTCCAACATCTACAAGACTGCGGACAGAACTGACGATATTGTGCGACGACGTCCAAAATGCTGGGAGCTCGTCATAGCCCTGCCCAGGCTTCAGAACACCATCTTCAAGAGAATCCGAATCGAGGCCATAATACTCAACATTCGCACGACGGAAGTTGAATGCTGTCTCGAGGGTCACGAGCATGACGTCTGAACCTTCACTGAGACGTTGCATGACAGAGGGCTGTTCCTTGTCCCCTTCTTTCATATAGAAGGTGCGCAAGAAGTTCCAGCCCCATGGGATCAATATGCCAATGGAGTCGATGTCACGAAGGAAGTACTGTCGCACGGGATCGGTCTCGCCGAGGTCTGGGTTGATGGGTGTCTTGTATCGCTCGTGCATTGCTTTGATGATATCGCTCATCAGTACCTTCTCCGGATATGCATCTGGATGCGCTTGCTGGTCCTGGAGCTTTGCTTCATACCAGTTCCACAGTTTGTGAGCAGCTGCGAGCTTTTCAGCATGCCATAACATTCGCCACTTTGTCAGGAAAGGCAGCGCAGGGTACTCCGATCGTAGGCTGCTCATCAAGGTTCGCAGGGCAACAGCGCGGGTCTTGAATTGTTCGTCCATGGAAGATGTGACCTTGTCCAGATAGTCATAGGATGAACTGATGATGCCCAAGCTAACATCAACTGCTGCTTGTGCTGTCTCTTCCTCGGTGAAGGAGAAACGTGACTTTACGGAGAAGTCAATGACATTGCCGGGTTTTGAGCTGAAAAAAGTGGCTTGCTCCAGCTTGCTCTGGGCTGTCACCTTGATCCTCTCCGTATTCGCATCATCCTCGCTAGGCGGCTGCGCACTGAACTGTAAGATCCCAGCTCCGTGTACAAAGATCAATGCAGTAGCCTTCCTCTCTTTCCGAGTCGTCGCCGCAGTGGACAGTCCACATACTACGACATTCATCTCCTCTCGAAAGTATATTGTGTCCTGGAATGGCATAGAAGACCTTCCTGTGTCCGACAGAAGTTGCATCTCCGGACTCTCTTCTGGCTGAGCCAGAGATGCGACAACAACTGCTCCAGGAACTTGAATGAATGCCGTATGTCCGGGCTGTGGAAGCAATAGTGCACCTGTCGGTTCAGCGGGCAAGTGCTCCTGGTAAAAGCACTTGATAGGAATTGTCCTGTTAACGGTGCCTTCGGAGCCCGCAAGATCCACCTCCAACAGCGAATAATCGAGCGTCTGGCGACCAAACAGAGCTACGAGGGCTAAGCAACTGACCGACCCTGGTGTTCGTGGTTGTTCTGTGATGGCGAAATCTAAAACTTGAACGTCGGTCTGCGCGCGCAATTCGGGCGATATTCCTGCTTGTACGGCTGAGAGCATCTCATCGTGGACATCGACCTCATGCTTGAATATCTGTTGTCCTGACCAGCTCAAGTCCCACAGCTGGAATATGCCGTTCTTGGACGCCGTGATGACCTCCATTTGACCCTTTGTATCGGAAGGCCGTGCCTTGACAGAGGCAATCGATTTGCGGATCGCACCTCCCAGAAGCCCTCGTAGGCTGAACAGACTGCTGCTGGAGGCATTCGGATTGTTAAGAACAGTTGTGCTGACACTCGGTCGTCCTTGTGAATCGCGCAAAGTCAATTGAGCAAGCCTCCCGCTACTGAAGTTGAGTATGAACCCTGCGTGCTCTATGTCAACCAGATCGGTAATCACTTCGCCTGAGTATACCCTCACGGCTCCATCTACTCCTTGGTGCCGTTGAGGGTATAAGCTTCTAGCCTCTGCGTTGTCGATGTTCTCCCAGAATGTGATTTTTCCGCTCGATGGAGCAACAGCGACCACGCCGTAGTCATTTGTAGGACCATTCCGGACAATTGCGCCAAGAGGGAGAGGATCAGAAGGCCTCAGATCGAAGGGCAGAGGAAGTGTAATGACTTTTGCAGGACCTGCAGCATTACCGTAGTCCCAAATGAGCGCACGATCGGTCGTAAACGCGAGCGCGAGACCAGCTGACGAAAGTGCAGAAGCTGTATAGGGGATGCGCGTAAGTGCTGATGGGAGGCCGGGAAGCTTCCTCACGCTATAGTTTGCGTTCTTCGTCTATGCTCAGTCAGCTGGCTGGTTCGGATCTGATTCTTACATAGGTTCACTAACCAGGTACTGCGTGCTGTCTTCTTTCAAGATGCGCTTTGGCGCAGGCTTCTTTTCGCGAACCGGTATGTCGACCATGACGAGGGAGCTGTCTGCGCTCTCATGACCCGCAGCATATCCGTTCATACTGGTGTTTCCATTTGCCTTGGCCTCTGATCCAGCCGTGATTTGCGATGCACCATCTTCTGCAATCTTGCTACGCTTCCGTCGAGGCTGATCATGGCCATTTGAGTCGCGCTGGCGACGACGATTGCCGCGCAGGGAGCTTCGCGCGCTCTGAAGCGATGCCTCCGGCGAGAACATGACGATTAATAAAGGGAAGTCGAGTCTTATTGACGCAAGAGGCGCGCCAACGATGGTGGTGGTTGCGCGACGGCGAGTTGGTTGACAGCCCGTGTGTACCTCATGTTTTGAGCTCAATGACAGGGATGCGCGCGCACGCGCCTTGGCGCCTTTGCGGAGATAAATGCCATGCCCGAGCCCGCAAATACACTTGACGTCTCCACATCGGAGCATGGCAGGACCTGTAGACAGCGATCTTTTTGAGCAGCTGTGCAGTCTGGATGTGGTGTTGAAAAGCATGGCATTCTGTCACTTGTGCAATATCTAGTCTCTCAATTCACCACACAGGACCTTGCTATGCGGATACCCGAATGCAAAATGCACGCGTCTGTCTCACTTGCTCATCCAATAACATTCATGTGCAAGACACTTGGTAACACTCTGGGGGTTCTTGAACTTTGTTTGCCAGCGCACGAAGGATGGGAATACTACAGCGCCTTACCAGCTCCGGGGAGAGGATGTAAGGAAGACATTCTGATTAAGGTCTACTTGATGCAGCCTTAGTAGGTGCGAGACTCTAAAGGCATAAGTACGAACATCGCCAGTCCTGCTAGATTGTTGGTCTCTTTATTCAAATACTCCGATAGCGACGAGCGTCTTGGCGAAGTCGGGAAGGCGTACTGTGATACTAGCCATGTCATGAAGCCATGGCATTCACAGATGTGCATTAGATGCATCGACAACATCGCTGTTTGACACCACTCAACTGCGTACCTTCCTGGTTGAATCTACAACGCAACCTTCAGATGAATCAAATTGAGTGATTCATCGCATTCAATGTCAAACGCTAACCTTGATATCTTCCCAACGCCGGAGCCTACAGTACAATGCCTCGGTGCATAGAACCCAGCACACCTTCCATCCCTGTATGATATTGCCTCTTCCATGAAATTCTTCCTGACTTATACAAGCTTCTGCTTGACAAAGAAAGCTCGCAGATGCGTCAGCTGCCAAGCGCAAGTGACACCAAGGACGGCAAGCTGGATCAAGGTCCATCGAACGACGCGGGAGTTGGTGCTCTCAGACTGGTCGCGGAACTCGGCTTCGCGCTCCTATACGCTTGTTAGCATCCTCTGAATCTGCTGGGCACAGCATGTGCGCTACAAACAACCTACTCTTTGAAAGATCTGCTCGCGCCTGACATCCTGCAATCTTGAGTTCAGGTCCTGGACCTTCTCAACTAGCGTCTGAACGTGCGCCTTGTCTGTGCTCTCAATCCTGCTCGTCTCTCCAATAGCCATATCGAGTGTGAACTTGACGGAGCCGTGAATACCATGGCCCATCCATCCTCCACTGGGAACATTCTGGGGAGTGACGCAGATGCGGTGTTGTCCCGAGTCGGCAGCGCTGAATGTGAATTTGCCCTCACGGTTACCACGTTGGGCGACAATCCGATGGTTGTTGTCAAATGTCTCCTCGACGGTAATGAAGACGCCCGTATCGGGGCTCGATATAAAGGACTTGGTGGCATCGCTCCATACTTCGGCGTGGTAATGTCCTGCCCGCTGGTTAGACTGGTTCAAGATACTGCTACTCTATCTGCAGGCGTTCGTACCAACGACTAAAGTGTCCTTGGGCAGCTCCTCAAAGAAGCACTTTTGGACTGCGCCATCAATGAAGAAGTGTAGCGCCTGGGCAGGGACTGCCAGCGCGGCAGCGAGCAAAACTGTAGGTTTCCACATAGTGATTGATTTGCTCCGCGCAGAATTGGACGGTCGCGGAGTGTGTGGCTTGTTCGCTGAACGCTCGTGAATCCTGAGACCGCAGTGTCGCCAGGTGGTCGATTACACGTGGTCCGTGCAAGGCGCCGCCCTCCGCAAGAACCGCGTCCACATGAGTGGGCTTTAGCCCCCACGCGACCAAGATTCATGCCAGAACAGCGTATATTCGCCAGATGCGCCAAATGGAGTTACAATGCTGGTCGTAATACTTGGTGTATTCTTCGTCGGATGTTCCATATGGTAAATGGGGCGTCTCTAGCATGTAGGATCTTCCGCTCTACCTCTTCAAATAGATGCACGCGCCCAACTCTCAGTATTGCCCTCACAAATTGCTGTCTGATTGACACGACGATGTTAAATCTATCTCTGAGCTGTTTGATGATCGAGTCAGTATCTTGTCAGCTCAACTCCGCAAAAATCTACCCCGCAACGGCAAGTCGGTAAGCGTAGACATCTTCATTTAGTATATTCATGGCCGAACCGAGAGCCACCTTGCGGTTCGCTAGGATGCAATAATATACGAGTACTTAACCACGTCCCCATACCTTCAGTCTTTTCTGGGTAGCTACATCTAGGCTTTTCGCTCCGTACCGAGACTCAAGTTAACAAAATCGAGCTCTGTAATGTACCTCGGCCCATCTCACATCCAACACCACAGACCTTGCGATACCGTTCTTACCACATCGACAAATACCTCAAGATGACACTTTTTGAGCCTGTGAGCCAGAACCTTACCGTGCTCAAGTCAACTCCAAAGACCATTGTCATTACAGGCGGCTCCTCCGGAATCGGACTCGCAACAGCCCAGCTACTGTCCGCTCTGAATCCAGAACACAACCTTGTCCTAATCGATCTGAATCCACCACCCAAGACATTCAAACATAATCCTTCGCATCTTCTTGTCCATACCGGTAACATCACTTCCTGGACCACGCAGCGGGCAGGCTTCCAAGCTGCCTATACGCGCTTCGGTAGCATCGACTGCGTCTTCGTGAACGCAGGTATCGCAGAGCACGGCGAGCAATTCTTTACAGATGATCTGGATGGCGATGGGAAGCTGAAAGAGCCAGACCGCCGGGTCTTAAATATCGACATGGACGCTGCAAGCGATACAACGAAGCTCGCTATCCACTACCTAAGGAAGAATCAAGAGGGCGGCGAGATTGTACTCACAGCGAGTCTGGCAGGGTACTTGGCGAGTGCTGGTGCGCCACTGTACAGTGCTGCTAAGCATGGTCTGTATTTCCGCTTGCTACTGATAAAATGGATATGCTGACTCGCTGCAAAGGTGTTGTGGGACTTATGCGCGCTCTGAAGCAGGAATGCGCCAAATTGAGAATCTCCATCTCTGTCATTGCTCCAGGCATTACGGTCACCCCTATCTTGACAGCCAATAACAAGCGTCTCAGCGCACCTCCGGATGTATATGCAAAGGAGATGGCCGCCAGGGGAGTTCCGATAAACAAGCCTGAGAGCATCGCGCTAGCGGTTTGCTGGCTGTTCAACGAGCGAAACAAAGCAAACGGGGCTGGTATATTGATCCAAGGGGACAGGTTTGCGGATCTGGAACGAGGTTTGGCAAAGAGCAGGGAGCAGTGGATGGGCACGGAGATGTTGCATCTATTCAGGGGAGGAAGATCAGCGCCTTTGTTCGATCGGTTGGGGCCAGAAACGAAAGCAAAGATCTGAGGGGCATTTTGACTACGGGAAAATCAAGTTGGCCTTATGATTCCTGGCATTTCAGGTGAAGTAACGCGTTGTTTGAATCTACTGAACGCGCATCGATGTATGGAGCTGTAGATTCGTTCGCACTATCAAGCCTGGAAGACACTGATCAGAGCGCTATCTTCTAGCTCTCCTGCAATAAGCCAACAATCCCCTGAGAGCTGATAATGCGCAGTAAGCATCACACCACAAGGTGCTGCTAATAATATGAGAGCCTCCACCTTGCGCAGTGCTCGTTGCGGAATGTCACAAAAAGCCGACTTCTGCAGTGGATATACATGTGCTGTTGCTGCCTGTGGCAGACCGAGCGTGGAACCTGTGCGCTGCCTGAGGGACCTACTTACTTTGATTGCAACATGCAGGTGATAGGCCTGGAGGCAGTTGCGATCACCGAGATTTGGCAACTAAGATCCAGACGATGGGGACCAGGTGAATGCAGCTACCACATAATAGATCGGTTGAAGCTAGATCATATATGCGATCTGTGCTATATGTGCAACAGCTGATCTTACAAACAGATGGATCACATCTATACATAGTAAGTAGAGTCTTTGCATACCGTCACAGCCTCCATGATTTCTGTGGAATTCACTTGATGCGATCGTGGCAGGTGTCCACGGGCAGGCAGCAGCCTTCACGTGATCCCGCCTGTTAACGCGCCGCGCTAGTCCCTCGCTAGCGCGTTAGCGCCTCCAGCAACACATAAAAACCTGCCGTCCCTCGCCCTCCTCTCTTCTTCTTTAGCTCTCTTTGCCTTTTGGCTTAGATCAAGTGTAGTATCTGTTCTTTCTAGTTTAATCGCTAGAACTCCTCTACGGAGGATTTACGATTATTCTACTTTTTGAAACCAGCCGTCGACTCCCTGGGCTTGCCTATAGTCTTCGGCACAGTGTCGCCGGTATTGCACTACCTCCGGTGTACGCGAACCCTCTTTTCATTGAGACGCCAGCCTTGTGCTGCTGCTTGAGGAAGAGATAGAAACTGTTCTTTGCCGCCCAGAACTCTATGTCCCCCAGTACCCGGTTGCAATCGCGCAATCAACTCGCGACGCTCAACCACGTAGACTCTGTCGTTGAATGCAGGGGTTAACGACCTTCACCTGAGGCTCGCAGGCCAGGGTACTGCCGAATTTGTCTGCACATGTATCCTTTGTCGCAGCTTTCTTCGTGGTGCGTGTGGCTGTAGGTGGCGAATTCTGGAAATGAGTTGGCAAACACGCTCACTGTCAACATCAATGACCGGCCTTGGTGGGTCAAACAAGGACACAAGAAGGGTCTGGAGTACGGAAATACGGCATGCCTAGTAGCTTGAGCCGCTGTGACTTGCTGCGAGAGGATTTCGTACGATTCATCACTCCGAGCGTTCGGTGGAAAGTCTGCACACCAACAGCCAACCACTTTGCCAACTCATAGGTCGTTAACAATTGCCAAGGGATGTCAAATCTGCAAAATCATCATCGGTCTTGTCTGATCAGCCGGCACCCGCATACGGTCACAACTCCCGTAGAATCCATCTCGTCATTTACGTTCCTGGATTTTAAAGGAGACCTGCGCCATTATCTTCGGATGCAAGAGCTATGCGATTTCCCTAACCTATTATTCTTGAGGTTAGTACTGGCATGGTCTGATGTGCACCTCGATTCGCACGGAGCTCAACAAGTAGTCTGCGTAGCTGCAAGGCTACATCGAAGGCTGCAGTGGTATTGGTGAAAACAATGGGCAGGATATCGTCATGACCATGGTTGCCGCTGACCATATCAATGTCGATAGGGCTCTCCGGCAGTGTTCCTGCCAGTGTTCACTGTACAAGCACTCACGTATGTGTCGTGGCGAGGTACACGTAAGCTTAAGCTATGCTATAGCACTTTCGCTGGATCCTTGCAACGTGGAGACAGCATCAATGCCTTTGATTGCTTTCCCGACTTCGCTGTCTCTGCAGCCAAGCAACTGCGCTTAACAGCAAGCCAGAACTTAGTGTTGGAGTTCATGCTACAGTGCCAATACAGCTACCCTCTGTCACTCAGTAATGACTCGTGTATCGACTCACTGCCTGTCGTACTTGCCTCACTTGCCGGCTTCGCTTTGCAGGATCGTGGCATGCGCCGTCGAGGCTGTTCAGGTAACAGTCTGGCTGTCGAACCTCAGGCTACCTGTACACTTTCCTAGGAGCTGCTCCTCTGAATACGGAGATTGCCTTTTGGGAGCCAAAGTATTTCAGTCATTACTGCGTATGGGTACTATAGTCCTATGCCTGCAGCAACTACAAGAGACATGTGATAAATAGGTCAAGAAGCTGCGCGACAGCATTGACTACTAGTAGCTCTTTAGGTAGTTCACCTTGAGCAGGCTTTACAGCAGATCTAGATTCAACAGATCGACATACAGTAACGGCGTGACTACGTTAAATCTGTTGCCGACACCGTTGTCAACCTTATTGGCACCGTTTTCAGGCCTGATTACTATAGTAGGGCACCGCAAGTATGGCACCCTGCAAGCACGGCAGATGTTCGCGAACGTGACACTGCGCTTGACAGTGACGATCCCTGTACCTTCATAAAAACTAGTCCCATTGGGGTTCCCCGTGCGAAATTGCTATTCCAGCATAGGTATTCCTAAATCTCAATTTCCATACCTCATCAGAGCATCGAACCCAACGTCAACGTTCAATGCGGAATTTGAGGCGACACTTGTAATGCATGGACAGCGCAAACGAGACCCTCATGAAACCCTACTCAGTGAACTATCGTATTGACGAAGAAGTGCAGCGCAAGCGCAGGACATGCTCTCGCACTTGGCCAAATAGAGCTCAGTGAATTCTCTCAGCAACTGCATACGCAATGGTTGATGTGGAACAAGTCGCCACATACTCATACGTAGCGCTTCCAGCAGCTTCGACGATTCCTGTACATGGTGTTGGCGCGGATATTGAATCGCCATGCATATTCACAAATTACCATGCCTTCACCTACACCCTGAAATCAGATGCGAGGGCGCCGCTGGCGTAAGTGGAAGCCTCGGTAGTTTTGGAACCCGTTTTTGAGTTCTGTGTTGGCTAAACAAGATGGTTGTGATTTGCGGGTATATCACCTCCGCGGGGAATGCTTTGCTGAGACCCTGGGGCGCGTTTGTTGCCGGACAGCCACTGAGCACCCGGAACCACATTGCTTGTCTCCTAGTCTATTCTAGTGTACAGACCCTGGAGAGCCGCCCACCTGGCGACCGCATTCATCTATCGCAGTCACTTCCTCATACGGACAAGCCTTGTTTTTTCTTTTCAGACGGCTTCGAGGAGCGTTTTCACAAAGAAATGGTGGTCTGTAAGCAAAACGGAATATGGAATACCGAGAGAAGACGGGGAGCAATGTAGAAGCCGATTGATTGATGAACTTCTGCGCATACAGATCACAATACACATGGCTTGCTATTCTTCCAGCTTGGAAACGAGTCCTGCGCTGATAAAGAAAGTCCTGTAACATAGACTGTAGCGCTCGCCAGACTCATTTTTCTGAAGCTATTCATGCAAAAGCCACAAGTCGCCTTTCGTAAGTCAGTCTGGTGGTTTACCCACACCAGCAATACGCGACGTTGAATGCGGAAGTCTGACCGGAAGCACTGCGGCCAATGGAATTCCACGTTGTGGGTGCTCCTGTCAAAGTAAAGGTGCGCTTGCTGGCGAATAGTTTGGCATGTTTGTACGGTTTTTTACCATTTAGGAGGGATATTTTAAATTGTTGTTAGTAATCACGAGAGACTACGTCAGATGCTACCAGAACTTGGATCCAAGGAGCATCCTCGGCGGTGAAATGCATCACGCGCCATTGGACAACATGTCACCCCGCATTTCGCCATCTCGCTTTCGCCAGACTGACACCTACCCTTCGGGGATAAGATCGTCGAAGGGCACGCTAGGATGCAGGAACCTCCCTTCTTTGGGTGGTACCATTAGGTTAGTTTATGCGGAGTCTAAACCTTCCGCCAGTGCGACACAGCCTCGGCCACTGACCTCGCACATCTTCGGGTCAGCGATCATCAACGCAATGTGGACAGATGCCGGAGTGACTAGTAGGTATCCCCATGGCTGGAGATCTTCTCCATGGGGTACGTCGATCACCCGCAGTGGCGCGTGCGAGGACACCACTCTCCTTGTATTCTCCAATGACAGCCAGCGGATTTGTTCTTAGTGTACCTGCACACTGTGCATGCAGACGGAGATGGTCACATCTGCCTCGGTCGTATGAAGGAGGAACCAAGAGCGAAATAATGTGGAAGCTGGTATAAGTAGGACCGTTCCCATGAGTACAGAAGGATCATCAGTTTCCGATCATACCTTAAAGCGACTCCAGAAGCACCACAGCACCTGAGCGGCTTCATATTTTTCAACATGCAGTCTCTTTCCCTTATTCTCCTCTCGGCTTCTGCCGCTACAGCATACCCATGGGTTGCCAGGCAGCCTGGTGTTGATTCTTCTATGCTGTCCAGGGCTCAACCTGTTAAGAGACAGGACACTTGCCCGTTCAACGCGAACCACCAGCCTGCGGCTCCATTCAACAGCAAGTTCCCATACACCGGCGCACAAAATGGTCTTCCCGGAACGCAGGTCGGTGGAATCAAGGTTCCTGCCGACGGTGACACCGCACACGCCTTCCAGGCTCCTGGCCCTAATGATATTCGTGGCCCATGCCCTGGTCTGAACGCTGCCGCGAATCACAACTTCCTTGCCCGCGATGGTGTCACAACATTCGCTGAGCTCGTCGACGCTCAACAGAACCTGTACAATGTTGGTTACGATCTTGCAACGCTCCTTGCTACTCTGGGTGTTGCCCTCGATGGTGACATTGGCACTGGAAAGCTCAGCATTGGTTGTGATGCTACTTCCCGCACGGCCTCTCTTGGAGGTGTGCTTGGCCGCCAGCCAGGTCTCAACGGACACAACAAGTTCGAGGCTGACACTTCGCTCACCCGTAACGACTATTTCCTTGCCAACGGCGACAACTACTCCTTCAATGGCACCCTTTTTGGCAACATGAAGGCTGTTGCAGACCGAGTGTCTGGTGGTAACTTTGACCGTAACGCACTCGCCGCGTATCGCAGCCAGCGATACGATGAGTCTGTTCAGGAGAACCCGAACTTCTTCTTCGGCCCCCTCTCTCTTCTGCTCTTCGGTGCCTCCTCTTTCTTGTACGAGCTGTTCCCCAGCTACGGCCCCGAGGGTGTGCCCGACCTGGCAACGATGAAGTCCTTCTTCGGTACTTCGCAGGATTCCAACGGCAACTGGCAGGCCGGCCCCGAGAAGATTCCTGCTAACTGGTTCAATCGCCGCGCCGCCTACACCAACAATGACGTTACTCTCGAGATTTTGGCCCAGTACGTTCAATACCCCAAGCTGTTCGGTGGCAACGTTGGCACCAACAACTTCGATGCTCTCTCTACACCATTTGGCATCATTCGCGATGGCAAGCTCCCCGACGACGCGACCGCTGGCGACATTCTGTGCTTGCTGTATCAGCTCGCCACCTCATCTGTTCCTTCGAGTCTTACGACTGTCACCAACATCCCGCTTAGCCTCATCAACTGGTCGGCCGGCAAGCTCAACCCAAATTTCAAGAACGCTGGATGTGCCCTTGCCCCCGATCAGACTTCGTAAATGCGTCGATGCCTGAATAGGTTGAAGAGCTTATGCGCTCTCCCTGTTCGCGTTGATGAATGAAGATGATGAAGATGAATATGTATGATTGGAGCTTGGACGATTTACGTGGCGGGACTTTCGGCATCATGACTTTGCGAAGTCGATATATATTTTACTAGTATTCTAAAAATTCAAGTTCAACTGCATAAACTACCAAATTGCTCGAATCAAATTGCCCCTCTCTGCACTTGTGTCTTTCTCCTCCACGAGTTTAGACGTGGCGTCAATGCTAACCTAAAAGAACATTCCTAGTCAACGATAATGAGATTAATTCAAAACGACACCTCAACCGCGGCGATCTGCCCCTGCCCGATATTTGCGAGACTGGCTAGATACCCCGACGTGCGTCGTACGCTGAGATGATGAAGTAGGGACGAGAGCGGATTACTTCCTCGAATGAACACGGAAGACTCCAATAGTTTAATACTCTCTAGGTTAACTCCAGGCTCGTGTATAACCTGCACAGCCACTCAACCCCCAGACGACCAAACCGCCACCGAATCGTATGCAGGCGGCGCTTCATATTTGGGAGGCCTATTCGGGGTCGTCGAAGGCAGTCTCGGCAGCTCTCGACTTAGCGGCGCCCGTTGCCTTCTCCAATCTTCCGTTGTCAGACTTGGAGTCGGCGGCTGAGTCCTAGGGGGCGGCGTGTTTGAGTCTGTCGTAGGCAAATCCGGTAATGGTCGACTCAGCGGCGCCCGCTGTCTTCTCGCATCAGGCGTGGCTAAGGTCCGAGCGGGTGGTTGATACATAGGGGGCGCTGACTCCCAATATGTATCTCGCTCCTCCCATCTGGTCTGCGTCTCAGCTCCACTCTCCCACGTGCTGGAGGCTTGGGCTTCTCGGGCCTCTCGCGTCTGCCTTGTTCGTCGCTCAGCAGGTGTTGCTCGTCCTGGCTGACCATGCCGCCTTGTATTTGGCTGTCGTTGCTGCGCTCGCTGTGCCTCAAGGTCGTGCGCTTTGTTGCCTTTCTTGCGGATGAGTAAGACCACCGTGGCGAAGAAAATGCCTGCGAGAACGAATACACCGACAATGATGATTGGTGTTGCTACATTTCCACTCTGGTGATTTGCTCGCGAAAAGAGGTGTGAGTGTGACATGATATCGGTCTGTGTTGCAATATATGCTTCGCTGATACGATGCAGCTTGTTCAAGAGCATATTATGGAGGTCGGGTGTGATGTCGGAGTTGGAGATATACCCAACAGTTGCAATGCTGCTCCATCAAAGCTGATAGCTGGTGCGCACACATGATGCGCAACAAGTGTCTTTATGTACTTCACTGCACAGCCATGAAGTAGGTTCCGATATATTGGTGGCAACATGATGCCGAGAGATGTTCGTATACAGTCACCGTTGACAACCCATGCTTTGTAGTACTCCTAGATGTCGTTATGGGTTGCTATTGGTCCTTCATTGCTCACGTGCCTGGGGTTGGGCTGAGGCAACGGCTATGCGGCTACACCATGGGACGCCTGATGATTTGTAGGCAGGGTCCTTTTGTAAGGCTGATGTGCGAGTCATGGTCTTTACATACTGAAAGAGATTCAGTAATGCCTAAAGAGGTCGAAGCATATAATTGTTCTTACAATCATATCTGTATCTGTAATAGTTGACTGACAAGGAAGAAAGGAACCGTCGAAGGTCGCACTAAAATAGAATTGGTCTGCCAGGCTGCCGTACATGGTACCCAGCATGACACCAAACATAGCCAAGCCAAGACTGATTACTGTTCCCAAGATCCCAAAAGGTATACCGCCAGCTACGTCACGCCAATATCGCATGGGCTGGAAGTTATCATGCGTAGCTGAACAGCCACTTGGCAAGATGCAGGACAGAATTGGGCTCCTCAGGATTGATACTTTCGCTTGGAGTCTGCATGTATGCCAAGACTGAGGCATCTATTGCTACTTGAAAGGTCGTTCATTTTGCTTGGTTTATGTTGGACGTCTCTGAAGGCCGGCTGGGCAAGTCAAGACTGATAAGGCACAGCCCCGAGGTCCAGTCCATGCCCAGGTCCACGTTACTCACAATCTCACGTGACAGGGAGGTTCAGAACTTCACTGGAGGCTGAGATTACGACCTCTCTGACTCAGATTAAGTTGTCCTCCTGGAAGTCCCCGTGATGAGGTCGCTATGGGAGCGTGGGATGGTGAAGGCGAGTCGCGGACAACAAAGGTGGGATCGGCTGCCTGTGCCTGCCAAGGCCGACGCGACCTCCGAGTGACCGCATAGCTTCCCCAAGCTTCAGCCTCCAGCCTCCACTTGCAACCCCACCATCGTGGGATCCAGCTACCTTGTATACTGCTTGCCCTAATAAATCGAATCGCGTAGCAATTCTGCACAGGCTTTCGCGCAGGAAACGTCTGGATATTATCTTAGGCAGCGACAATGGCCTCACGACTGGTGCTGGTCCTTGGTGACCTGTTCATCCCGGATCGTGCTGCAGTACGTCCTCATGCTTTGAAGATGCAAAGCTAGACCTCACAGACTTACAGGCTACGTAGGATATTCCCGCAAAGGTATGAGCTACCCCAAGCGGCAACAGCGACCCCAGTCCACCTCCTACTGCCGCTTGAGCCGCAGCTTATGCTCTTCTAGTTCAAGAAACTCCTGGCGCCTGGAAAGATAGGGCAAATCCTCTGCCTCGGCAACATCACAGATCGCGAAACCTACGAATTCCTGCGCGGCATAGCCCCTGACCTTCAGATCGTCAAGGGCGACTTCGATGTCGAGGCCCCTAATCTTGCCCTCTCCAAGGTCGTCACACATGGATCGCTGCGCATAGGCTTCACACACGGCCACACGATCATACCGCCTGGCGATGGTGATAGCTTGCTGATCGCAGCGCGGCAAATGGACGTCGATATCCTGCTATGGGGCGGCACCCACAAGTTTGAGGCATACGAGATGGAGGGCAAATTCTTCGTTAACCCAGGAAGCGCGACAGGCGCCATGACAACAGGGTGGTGGCCAGAAGATGAAGATCCGACACCGAGCTTTGTGCTCATGGACGTAAGTTCAGCTTTTTGGTGGTCTCGCTATTGTGCAACAGTCGGTTAACAGCGCAGCAGGTTCAGGGCGACGTGCTTGTGCTGTATGTCTACCAGCTACGCAAAGATGCCGAAGGGAACGAGAACGTTGCAGTGGAGAAGGTGTCATTCAGGAAAAATGGCGGTGGTGCAGCATAGTGATGGATGGGTATCATTAGACGGCAACAGAGCGGTAACAATGCATTGTCAAATCGCACAGCGGCCTCGCTCCTTCGTAAACGCTAAAAGGTGTAAAGCACACAGCATCTGGCTTGTTCACCCTGCGAATCAGCGAACATTTCCGAACAGGACTTGTCGAGTCCCCACGGCTGTGTCACAGAAGCTGCACAGTATATTATAACGGTAAGGTGCAGCATCTAGCCCGAGTCTGTTGCATTTCTTGCATTAATACAGACACGTAGCCATTGCGGATTCGTGCATGTCTTGTGTCCCCGGACTCGTCAGTCCCCTGGAACACACCCTGGAGCTCGCTCAGCTGAGGCGCATGCGAGCGTCCAATTCAGTCCTCCCCACATTCTAACATTCCTGCTGTGTCCGGACAACGTTGAGCAAATGGCATTTGTCGTGCTTGTGTTGCAGTGGGACTTGTAGTGGGCTGATCATTATTTGGCATTGCAGCTGAAACGGCTTCACAGTTGTAACGCTGTCCTTGGTCTGCTGTTGGTACCTTAGCAGTCCCTCTATCGCTCTATTACCCTGTGAACCTCGGGCGATTTGCTCTGAATGCCTCCAGTCTATATGCAGCCCACTTTAAGATGGTCTGACCGTCCGGTGAGGCTCTGTGGAACCACTCAGCCCTGGTTACACATGCGTGCAACTTGGCTCTTCGTCTCGCACCGCGTGGGAATCCTCCCGATCTGCATTTCATTTCAAATCACATCACTGTGCTCTCCGAGCAAGAACTTCATTCACGGCCCGTTCCACCTTCTCGAACACCGATGGTAGCGCGGCTATCATGCCGTAGTTGCGCTCCCCTGCTATGTGACGGCCCTGTGCAAAGTCGATGTCCCCACCATTGAAATCTCTAATCACACCACCGGCTTCTGTGTACAGGATATGGCCGCCAGCGTGGTCCCAAACACACGTGAATCGGTCGGCTGTTTTGGGTATCCGGACCATGACGTCTGTTGAGCCCAGTGCGAGTGCGACATGCTTGACCTGCTGCGCCCAGATGACAGTTCCTGGCCATTGCGCACCAAGCTGTTCGCAAACAGCTTTGTGTTCTTCTTGGGAGAGACTGGTCTTGCCCAATGTGCTCTCCACGAAGTTGAGCTCCTCAAGCTTCTTCTCTGGCAACGTGCTGAGGTCGACCTTGCGACCATGACCCCACCCCCTCTCCGTCATAGACCTCACGTATGTGCCCTGGCCCTGGACTGCAGATAGTACGACTCCATACCCCTCTTCGTCGACCAGGTCCTCATGCACCCTGCTTTGCCCCAGCGGACCGTCAACGTCAAACGCCAGGTTCGGACACCCGATGACACCGACCGCTTGCTTCCCATCAACCAGCAAGCACAAACACACTGCGTACTGCTGGCCCTGCATAAACGTCGCGGTGCCGTCGACAGGATCCATAATCCACACCCTGCCACGCCCTGTCTGCGTTCCCTTACCGCCACGATCAATGAGCTCGAACATGTCCTCTTTGCTCTCGGGGAACACAAGCGTCTGTGCAGCAGGCATGTCATATTCGTTTTGACTCTTGTTTCCGCCCTGCGCGGCACCGCTTCGAGATCGGTCTGCATAAAGTGCTTTTGCACGTAACACCAACTCCCAGACACGGTCGGTAAGCGGCGCATTGTCGCGCAGGGCATCGGCACTCTCCTCGCCTAGGAACCCGTCCTCGGGAAAGACTGCGTGGATTGCGCTGATGAGGAGAGCCTGGGCCGCGAAGTCGGCGATGGTCACGGGCGAGGAGTCGGCTTTGGTCTCGGCAGAGACGTTGTTTTTGAGGCTTCGTAGCACCGATTTGGTCAGGATCGAGGCGTTGTGCACCGCGCTGAGGGCGACGCTGAGCTCCGCGGCGTATGGCGGGGGTGACATGGTGGCCACGGCTGTTTTTTGTTCTGGCGGATCAATTGGTAGATGCAATGGCTACGGCTTCGCGATATGCAATGTTGAGGGTTTTGTTGTTGGTGAGGTGATGAACATCATGTGCTCGGCAAAAAGGCTCTTGATTGCCCGAGTTCTTCATGGATCTGCTCGATCTTTTTTCTTGTTTGCTGCACTCAGCGATGTTTTGCGAGGTACAATCTAGTCAATTGCTCAACTGGCTCGTGCCCGTTGATCTTTCACGGTACCTGACTAGTGATAACGCATGTGTGCATGCCGTAGGTGCAGTTCGTCTGGTAATCGCTTCAAACATTGGCAGCAAAAGATGATTACTCCAAGACCGAGTGCCAGGCTTGAAGCTCTAGTCTGCGTCGATTGATGTAGCCAAGTCCGCGCTCAGGGATGCTCTTGCTTCGCGCTGTCAGGGACGCCCTTACAACGGGAGCCGGGACGGGAATGATGAAGGAAGCTCGGCCCGAGTCGGGAGATGCACGCTACAGACAAAGCTGCGAGGCTGGCTATTGATTACTCGAACTGGACGGCAACGATCCGTGCTCCAATGTTTGGTGGTACTGTTTTGGGAAACGCGTTTACCTATGCTCTCCATGTGCAAGAGATAGGTGCCGCTCGCTGTTCCTCAAATCGCGATCGTGTCGCTCAGGCACAGAATTGACCGTTACGATGTAGACTATATCCTTCTTCCTTCGGGACATTGTCAATGCAAACATGTATGTCCGCTGCTTCTCTCAGCTTGCGTAGCCGAGTTGAGCAAAGAGTAAGAGAGATAATGCAGCAGTACGATTCCAACGGGCGAGGCTGAGGCACAAAAGTGGCTGTTCAGAATAGCTAGCTACACTCTTTTTGGCCGTCTATATCCCCTATGCTTTCTCTCGATCAAATTCCCAATGTGACTTGACTGGCTAGTCGAAGTGAGCAAAGTGTAGTCAATCAATAAAGCCGGCCAATAAAGTGCAGATCGTTGTAAGCCCGATCTTTTGCATAAAAAGCGCCGCGGGCCTACGAAGACTCGGGATCTCATCAAGGAGTCTGATCCTTCCAACATCTGCGTCCGGCCTCTTGTAATATGGAAACATGGAAGCTTATGCTTCTGTGCAGTGAGATTACGCGCATACAGTGCCTCCACGGAGTGTACAGATACGGAGGCCCAGTGTGTTGGAGCTTGCGCGCTGCAGCAGACGCAGATTGGACAATGTTCGCCAGTCAGCCTGCTGCAAGATCGCCATGTCCAGTGATGCCCTTCTACGTTTCAAGAAGTCGTTGGTGGGTTCAAGCATGATTCCCCACTCGTATGCTCCCAGCCATGACCCAATCAGACAGGTGGCAGACGGATTCTGTGGGGTAATGCGTGATGTTCACATCGGTGCATCCTCATACCGTTTCTTCTGGCAACCGCGGCCGACATGCATCTCTCTTGCATGCGCGCCACGCGGTCCCTTCTGAGTCGTGTCACGAATACTCTGGCGGTCCACCTTGTGTAAGGGGTCCGCGAGTCGTGAAGCTGGTTAGCCGCGATCAATTGATATCAAGATAAGGGCAGATTGCGTATACCGTTCCTGCAGCCTGTCGACATCACGACGCTTCCTGTAATGGTTGCGTGTGAACCTTGTAGGAGTAACGTGGGGGTTTCTCAGCAGTCGTCTGCTCCGCCCTCGTATCAGACGGACGAATGAGCTTTCCGAGCTGACCTGCAAGTCACTCTGGCGTTCCTGTGGGAACTAAACTGTGCAGGCATTTGACAAGCTGCAGGGACAATTATCGCTGCGCACTTCGCTCCTTTGGTCAGAAGGCAAGGCCTCAAGCATGATCGTTATCTCGCTTCCTGAAGCGAACTGTGCTCGAGGCGCGCTGGGAGACTAGCATCCGGACAAACTTGATAGCTGTGCACGGCGGCGAAGCCCACCAAACAGGCGTTCCTCGTTAAGCAACAATCCTTTCTGACTACCGATCAATACTGCTTCGCCCACGCCGTATTCCCCATGCGGACAATGAGGGTCCAAGCGAGTCCGGATTGGTGAGCCTGGCCGTCTCTGATGGCTTCGACATGATAGCCAGAGGAAGATCAGAACCTACCCATGTGCCTGAGGCGCTGCAGATTTTTTTGCTGAGGCAGCAAACATGCTGATCTCCACGGGAATGGGTGAACATTGAAGACATTGGAAGACTGTTGGGTGTGGCTCGAAACGGCAGCGGGACATGGCGCGTCCAGTGCTGATCTTGCGGCGCAGGCTAGACGCACCCAAATCATGTGCTGCAAATAACCACGGAGCTAGTCTGGCGCCGAAAGCGAGCATTGCCGTGTGATGGCGACAGGCATCGTTAATCTGATGAGTTTTGATCGGATGTCGCCATGGTTGCTGGCCTGAACGCACAAGGCTGAAAAAGTTCAGCGCACATTCCAGCAACAGCAACAAAATTCGTAGCTGACGAGAGACTGGGCGAAGCTGGTGAGAAGTGGGACTCTGGCTCAGCTGCAGGGCTGAGACAGGTGAGTGAGACGGACGTCCCTGCGTTTACGGACGCAATTGCTCGCCATGATGAGTAAAATGGCGAATAGCGGAGATCATGCAAAACGTCCTCCGAGGGTCCTTCAGCAGGACGACGGCACGGATAGTCCACAGGCATGCACTACATGGGGACTGTCGAAGGCTTGAATGGACGGGTAATGGATGCCTTGAGGGCAAGCGCGCAGTCACCCCACGGCGGCTTGCGAATGCACGAACGTGAAGCAGACCCATGACCGCAGCGCTGCGGAACTGATAGCTTCTTGATCCTCTTTTGGGAGCATGGCACTTTGGGAAAGACCCCAAGTCTGCTCGTCACCCGCCATGACCGGAAGCGCAGATGACTAGCGAGTGGAGACTGCGTCTTCGTCATTTTGGGGGGCTGGTCGTGCTCCGGTCACGCTTTCTGGCCGTGGTGTCACACAAGAGAAAAGCTCTCATTGTGGTGTCTGCCCATCACTGTGCGCACCAGCACCGGGTGGAGCTGCCCAGCGCAGAGTTTGACGGTGCGCAGCACGCACATGCTCTGCTACGTAAAATACCGCGAAAGGCAGCGAAAATGCCTCCGTTGAGCGAATCAGTCCCGCTGCGCCAGAGCGTGCTGCCAGCACCGTGGTGGCCAAGTTGCCGGCTGGGCGAATCGCAGGGCATTGCTCAGCACCTGTTTGATAGAAACGCGGCCTTTCCCCTTTGGCGCTGGCGGGCAAAGAGGGGTGCATGAGCAAGCGGGCTCGCAAGGGCACAGCTTGCGGCGGCTCCTTGAGAAATGTCTCCTTGGCCTGCAGTGTGGGTGGGCCCATGCTCACGCCTGCATCCTGTGCGGAGATGCCCTGTCCTGCATGACTAGGGTCTGATAGGCCGTCAGCCGTGTGCTGTGTGCCTGAGCGTCAGTTAAGACCATCCTCATCGCCTGCTCCCGCAACACCCGTCTCCACAAAGCTCCGCTGAAGGTTCCAATCTCCCATGACTCCTGTCTGAGGACTCATCACTTCATAAGCCACCGCTCCCCCATCCCTTCTGAGCACATCCACCACCACCTTACCCCATCCAATCGCCGACTACCCTACATAGTCAGCGTCTGAGCCTACTGTCCCAAACATCGACACAACCTCGACCTCACATCACATTCACAATGACTTCCCAGATGGAGTGGTCCCACGACTTCTGCCTTTCCTGCGACCGCCAGATGGAGGGCGGCACCTACTGCTCGCAGGCCTGCAGGTTAGCCGACCTGGAGAAGGCTGGCCACCAACAGACGGCACAGCTTTCGTCGTCTGCCTCGTCGACATCATCTTCCAACAACGGTTTCTACCTGCCTCCTGCTGTCAACTTCTCCCAGTACAAGGCTCCATCGCCATCACGCGGATTCGACATGGGCCCCTCTAGCCCACACCACTACTACACCACTGCCAACGGCGCGTACTTTGCTCCACCGACTGCGGGGCAGCGTAGCCTCACACCGTCATCATCACGATCGTCACTCTCATCTGCCTCGTCGACTACACAGTCAGGCATCACCGCCCAGGCGGCCTCGCAACTGAACAACTACATGCGATCATTTGACCAGACACGAGAACAGAAGAGGCGGTACACTCAGTACTGATTGGTCTTTCTTCTTTTTCCTAGTCTTTATTGAGCAAAATGGTCTCCTCATTTTCTGGAGTTTGGATTACGAAAATCACGGACAACCGGATGACTACGATCTTCGCATACATACCCCTTCCTTTCCGGACTGCATCTTGGTCTTGCTTTCGCGCTCACGATCATGGGACCCGGCGAGGTCCTTGGCGTTTTCCCTTTCCTGATCACCGCTCTGCGTTTACCATTGTATCATCTCCTATCTACGCATGGCGGAGCGGTGTACGATCAAAAGCACAGATATCCACCTCAGCAGGTTGCGGCAGGTGCCGACACGAGGATGTTGTTTATTTACGAGCATTACCAGCCTGGTATTTGGCATGGCATGGCATGGATGATGGATGGCTTAGACACGCTGCATAGCGTGTTGGTTGGCGGATATCCCCTCACTCATATGGGCGTTCGATGACGCACCACGTTTCTACTCTAGCATTACATGTAGTCACTGCTTCGGCATTCCAATGGAAAGCACAGCCTTGAAATTGATTCAAGGCGCAGTTTGAACACACTACAAACTTTGCACTCTTGTAATTTTGTGACGTTCTTGTGACTGCCTTACACAGCCGACTGTGCGACTTGACCATCTCTTACTGTCATTACAGACCCGGGTAGAACTCCGCACGTGATTTAATGGCTGGAGTTGCGAGACCTGGCCGTTCAAAGACGCCCTCAGAACTGGGCCAGGCCCTTTCACTGCCGTCACATCTCCGCCCCCAGCTTGTTGAGTTTACGGGACTGCCGCGACGGGCAAAGTGGTGGCTGCGGCAACACAAGCATTGTGCCTCCTATCTCACAGACCAGACCAGGAAGATTTTTCGCGACGATCCAGGCGTTCAGCACAGCTCAACGCTTCTCACGGGAGGCAAACTGGCGGACTGGCGGACGCCCTCAACGAGCCAACACGGGAGGCAGCCGTAGCAGCCAACAGCGCCGTATCTCTTCCGGCACGCTGGGCCCCAAGAGCTGCAGTCCCTTGACGTCGCTGGTGCGACCCCCATTTGTAATGTGGGCCGCGTCCGAATGGTCGGCGCCCGGCGCTATTGTAAGGAAGAGGGCCCGTTCGCCATGCCATGAAAGGCGGGGGAGACAGGGGACGCGATGGCCCGTCGAATAGTGTCGCAGGAAGCAAGCACCCGCAGCACTCATCCCACGCAGCGTGCAGCAGCAGTCATTCGGACAAGTTCTGAGATCGGCACGGGCGTTATGGCGCAACTCGAAGCAATGTTTTGCTTTTCAGATCACATCACGACCAACTCCCGAGCATGTCCCAGTGTCCCAGCAGTCATGACAACATGGACATGACAGCTGTGCAGCCTCGCAGAGATTTTCCGGTGACTCCTGGAATCTCTCTTGCCTATTTCCGGGCTGCCAGCGCAGGCCAGCTCCACTTGGTCTCAGCAAGCGCAAGCGCAGCCGAACCTTGCACTTCCCCGTCGGCTTCCGAGCCGTCACGACACCTGAGCTCCGCTCCTAGCAATCCCGATGCATTATGTCATCGCAGGTCCTTGGCTTGCTTGCTGCAAACAGGGCAATCGACTGACAATTTTGAATTTGTGCGACGCTGACAGATCCTGGCCCTGGTGCCTCTGACCATGTCGGCGTGATTTCATAGATGCACAGTAGTACCAGTCCTTCGACAATGTAGGAGTACAGGGGCTCGGCGGCTGCTACCGAGTCTGATGTGCCCTGATGTGTAGTCACGATCACGATCAACGATCCACACATGTTTCGACAGTTTGAACTTAATCGTCATTCAAGGGTCCACCATGGTGCTAAGGAACCACTCAATTGAGTTGCTGGGAGCATGCAGTCACGGAGGACCTACGCGAACAACACTTCCTTCACGGTGCACGCAGCTCTTGCCTCGCCGACAGCGGCCTTGATGAGCTGAGACATGCGCCGCATCGGAGAGCACAGGTCCCTCCCCGAGCAGCCTCGCTAAAAGTCAATATGGCGTGCTGAAGAAGCTCAATGGCGGTCAAGTCAGTCAAAGGGGCTCAATGCGCATCGACGCAAAAGTGATCCTGCCTTGGAAAATTTTTGTTGGCGATGCGCAGCTTCCTGTCGAGCACAGATCCAAGGGTCCCTCAGTCTCCTGAGCTGGTCAGCACGTGCGTCCGCTACGGCTTCTCAGCAACGGGCGTCGCAAAATTGCCTGAATGTGCTGTCAGGCAAGTTTTTCCCAACAACACAAATTGAAACAGGCATTACTCGAACGTTCTCTCATTCTGCGCTTGCTGTTCCATATTGCCTACATGCACAGACCGTTTCTCGTATCGTCCGGCCAGGCACCATCGCCTACATGCATTTCTGCTCGATGACATCCTGTCGGGGCAAACGCCCAGCCAATGGATATTCCTCCTGCGTCGGTATACGGTGGTTTTCTCATTTTTGCAAAACGTGTGGGGCTCGCCAAACGTCCAACGTAGGTTCTGGGCTCACGGCACGCTCTCGCCACACAATCAGACGGAAGTAAATAATGTGCCGGTTTGAGAATCTAGCCATGTGTAACATCCACAAACCGTCTCCCCGTCAGATCTCCCCCACTTGCCTTTGTTACGCGATCCCACTCTATGGTCCACAATTGGGTGCTCGCAGGGTCAGGCGAGTGGAGTGCAAACGGAAGCTGTGTGTACAGAATGGATGCACGGAATTGTCCCCTTTCTTTATCTCTCCAAACACTTTTACTTGTACGGGAAACGTAATTCTGGAAATACAGCACTTTGTCAGCTCCAATAAGAAATTTGGCAAATTGCAAGAAGCCATTTGGACTGAATGATTTCAAGTCTAACTAGCCACTTGATATTTTGCCATAGTCATAAAAGATCACTATTTATCTAGCCAAGGCTGCTGAGTTCTTGCTCTTCAAGTATTGAATGTTGCAAGTTTCAGATGTCTCGTTAGACTGGTGAAGTGATGTACACGTCCGAAAATACTTATTGTAAATTTAGAGTGCTGCTCATATAAACCAACAAGGGAAATATATATGGATGTTGGAACCCCTTAGTCCAGCTATGATGAGCTGCCTGCGATGCGCAACAAAAGAGGAAAAGGAAAATCGACGATTACTACTTGATGGCTCTCCTTCTGTGGACAGCTATCTCTGCTTTCACCTCTATTTAATTGTGATCTTCCGGCAATCTATAGCACCTTGCCAGCACCAAGTAACCACCTGGTGTGATGCGACGTATATAAAGGCAGCATTTATGAGAGCCCTTTACGGTTAACTGGTGCAGACTTTAAAACCCGATAGTTCTTGGGATGACTACAGAAATGACTGGCCATCTGGCCCTTGTGCTCTTGTCCGAGTGTATCTTTCATGGTTGTCCAGTACACACTTGGAGCTGGCAAGGTGCTGTATCTTCACGGCTCGATTAGGGATAACCTGCAACTAGTATCATCTTTGATTGTTTTTGTATCGAGAAACATCCATGGACCCTGCTTGCTTGAGAACGTCACAGTCGAAGCCAGGCTTTGACTTACTCCCCGACTATTTCACTGGCATTGTCCATTGAGTTCTGGGATTTACTGGGGTACCATGCGAGCGGCAGCTTGGATGGTGGGACAGAATTCATGGCTGACGTTAAGATGATGATCCAAGAAATGCAAAGTACTGGGTATTATTTCGGCCATATTCAACTAAATTCGGCTCCCTTCGGTACCAGCACTACCATGCAGCCCTGTCGTCACTGGTGTTGAGTCCAGCTCAATCGGTGGGACAGGCTTCCGGCCTACTCTCATCATCCCACCCAGCTCATTTACCTGACCCACGCCTGCAGGACTTGGAGCAACCGCCTGAGTCCCACTTGTTGATGGGAACAGACTGCCTTGAACTGCCATGTATCGCCTCCTCTCAGCCTCCGTGGCATCAAGTTCCGCATTCCATTCTGGCGTTTCATGGGTTGTCTTGCCAGGAACGGAAACCGACACGCCTTTCGAATCTGTAAACGTGTTTCGCGGAACCTGCTCGTAACTTTGCTTCGTATCGTGCCCATCGTTGAGGTCCTTTGGCACCACGGCAGCGGCCTTTCTGTGCTTTCTCCTCCGCCAAAGCAAAAATGCTGCCAAGGCAAACAGTATGAATGCTAGAGGAATCGTGGTCCCGATTGCAGCTTTGGCTCCAGTTGAGAGCCCTTGCTTTCCTGAACTAGATCCCGAAGGACCACTCGTACTTGTGTTCGTACTCAAGCTTCCAGACCCCGTGGCAGTCGCACTGGCACTGGAACCAACATCGCTGGGCTGATATCGCAGCTGCAGCGCCGTGACCTGTGCAGTCACGCCGGCCGGCCACTGTCCGGCCGTATATACTACATTCTCGTTTTCCTCTGCATCTGCTTCTCCACACCTAACCACAGGCATTGCTCCGCTGGACCCAGGATTGCATATGCCTCCGCCTCCACCCACGAAACCTGGTGGACAACACTCCAACGCCGTTTCGCCATCGATCCAATCGCTTGCACCGCTGGCAGTTGTGCGGGTTGACACAGCACTCCACGAAGTCGGGCACGCGGTAGCGGGGGAGTAGAATGCGGAAGGCGTTGGGACGGAGCCGGTGGCCCAGGGTAAACAGGCTGTGTTGATGGGGTTTGGAGTTGGGTCGCCGTCTTCTTCGCCAAAGACACATGTTACACCATATTCGATGGTGTTGGACAGAGCACGAAGTGTGGCGCAGGCAGATGGTGGTTGATTTTGGAATGCCGTGACCCACTCATGTTGGTTGGGCCTCGTGGAGGTCATTCTACCAAGCTGATTTGAGCCTTTTGGACAATTCTGGCGATTAGAACGTTCTCAAAGTGGCGAGTGGTGCAATCCTTCAACGAGGGCTTTGTGTGTAGGGTGAATGTGAAGAGGCCGGAAACCCCAGTCGTGTATTGGGATCGCGATACATGATGTATTCCGATATTCTACCAAGAAAGCACAGCCTCCCCATCAAGTGCCGGACTGGTAATTATGCAAGGTAACGCAGTATCGTTGTCGCGAAGTCGTGGTGTCATAGGCCGAGACGGGAATAATACCCACATTTCCAATGTACCAAGACGCGGCTTGCGTGCTAGCAATCTTGGCTATGATTATCAGAGGCGAATGTCGACCCAATGCCATCTTCAAGAACTCGTTCCCGCTGTTGGAAGCGTACTTTTTAAAATAAGGTCATCAGTGTCATGTCGCAAGCCGAAGCTTAGGCCCGTTATTCACAATTGGCGTGGTGGTGACCCGGGGTTGGATGGATAATACTATTTATGGAGCAACACTCAGTGCAACGTCTATCTGCAGCCGAAGTGGTTTCTAATCGCGCAATGTATATACAATATGATCATAAATGGGATTTCTTACATTTACACCTTGTGACCGACCTCTGTCAATGCTTCCTTCAAGCTCTCGATTGCCTTGGTCAGATCCTTGCGGTTTGGATCTGTTACGCTGACGCCCATGTGTCCGCATCGGATGTACTTGGTTGCGATCTCCTTGTGAAGTCCTCCGGCAAAGATGACACCCTTCTTCAAGAGATTGGGCAGGACGTCAGGTGGTGTGACGCCTTCTGGCAGGTAGATGGCGGTCATGCCATTGGCCTGGTTTTCAGGCTTTGAAGCGAGCTGCTTCAAGCCATAATCTGCAACGGCTTGCTTGATCTTCTTTGATGCAGCCTTGTGGTCAGCGAAGCGCTGGTCCAAAGGTCGTGACAGGATCTGCTTGAGGGCTGTGTCAAGAGCGTGGACAAGCTGGGGCGACGGGGTGGCAAAGTACGATGCCTTCTTGGCTTCGTAGTTCTGCATGACTGTACATTTGTGAGTGACTGCAACCGTGGTCTTGTACTTCCATCTGACTTACTTGGTAGCCAGTTCTTCCATGAACCGAAGTAGGATGTGGGTCTTGTCTTCCTGTTCTTGAAGACCTCGATGGCCTTGCCAGACGCCATGAGGATGCTGAGACCCGCAGGGCATCCAATGGCCTTCTGTGACGCGGTAAGGACAACGTCGAGCTTCCAGTCATCGAAACGAATCTCCTCGGAGCCAACACTGCACACACCGTCGACAACGAGTAATGTCTCGGGGCTGACCTTCTGAACAAGGTCGCTCAATGGCTTGAGCTCGCTGAGCACACCGGTGGATGTGTCAACATGTGTTACTGTGACAATCTTGTACTTCTTCTCCTTGAGAGCCTGCTCGATCTCATCCAGCTGTGGTCGATCACCAATAGGCGCCTTCAGCTGAGTAACCTTGGCACCGTATGTCTCAAAGCAGTCGGCGAACGAGTCGGCAAAATATCCTGTGTGAAGTACGAGAACCTCATCACCGGGCTCAGCCAAATTGGCAGCGACCTGGTCCCAACCAAGTGTACCAGAGCCGGAGATGACGAAGGGTTGCGACGCAGGGTCGGTGGTCTGAAAGAGCTTGCGCAGGTTCTGGAGAACTTCACTGAAGCAGTTCACAAATGGCTGGCCAACATGGGATTCGCTGAGGGCTCATTAGCATGATGCAAGATGCAATTGAATGCGCGAATTACCTGTAGAAGCTCATGGACTTGAGAACTTCGTCATCGAACTCAATAGGTCCGGGAATCATAAGAGCAGGATGAGGGGCCTGAGTGGATGCCATCTTGGGTGGTTCTTCCTTCTTTGGTAATTGCTCTGCGTCAGGCTTCTTTGTCTCTTGAGGCTTGTTGCGTGGGATGCGATTGCCTTGTGCGTCTTCGAGATGTCCGCTCCGTTCAGTGGAAAAGGGAGTGTTCAGCTCGAGATATGGCTTAGAGTCGAGGTGCTTGGAGAACAGATTGAGGCGGGAAGCCGCCGACGTCCGTGAGGTCATCCTAGATATGGTGGGGTAGCTCCGCTTACTGACGGAGCTTAGAATTGTGGACAGTTGCCTCGCGGGGTAAGCCAGCTTGCCGGTCTCGGAGATATCGCTGGGTGTGAAAGCTGCCGGGAACAGTACCGATTGCCGCCTTGTGCAAATACACAAAGTCACGAACAATCACCCAAAAAATTGATGCAATTGGAATGTAGTAAGAGTCTTTCACTTGAGGTTGCCTCCCAAAAACGCTTGGAATGGCCACAATCAAAGCAAAGTGTGAATCTGCCTTGGTACAAAGAGTTTGCCAAATGAATGCGAGAAGTCGGACGGTTTTTGTCGAGAAAGGACTGGATTTCAGTGGTCGTAGTGAGAGAAGACGTCGCACGGGAGCGCCTCCGACCTTCAGATATGGGGCTTCGCAGCAGACCGGCAGATGGCTTTCGACGCCTTTGTCACGGAGCTTTGGCCACGTGACGCGCTTTCCGACAATCGCGAACTTTGCGGGCAGCTAGTCCGAATGTGGTCATTTGTTTAGATCGCTGGAAACACAGCTGCGACACTGAATATCGACTCGAGAGTTCACCATCGTTACCTTTGATATCAACAGTACAACCAGCGCTTTGTATACATGTCTTTGACGGTCCTAGAGTCACATTGATACCTCACTTGCCACCGATCACGACTTTTGGAGATATACAAATGCGCGTCACTCGCGCGGCGCAACGCGCCCAGCAGGATGCTGAGGAGCCTGTCGAGGCAGTCGAGACCAAAGACCGCGCCCTGCAAGATATCGAGCCGAATGCGACGCCTTCAGAGCAAACAGAGGATTCACTTCCCGTGAAGACACCAGCGAAGACACCCGCAAAGAAGGGCAAGGGGAAAGGCGCGAAGAAGGGCGCAAAGGCTCGCAAGGCCAAGACCGACGAAGAGGATCTCGCGCAGACCGTGGAAGAAGTTGAGCAGCACGTGGCTGTTGACCTAGACGCGGAGCATGAGCACATGCATGGTAAGTGACTGGGATACCATACTCATGTTACAAGCAGGGATCAGTCGCTAATGATGTGTGTAGATGTCGCCGAGCACCTTGACAACGACGAACAACCAAAAGTACCGCAAACACCAGCAACAAGACTGACACGCCGCCAACTAGCGAAGCTCGAGGAGGAGGAGGCGCAGCGTTCAGAAGGCAACTCTCAAGATGTTGCCGAACAGACGACAGAGCAAGAAGAGACGGCTGCCAAAGACGACATCAATCCAGGTATACAAGAAGCGCAGACGAGAGCTGAGACACAACCCACACCCAAGCCTGTGCGACGCACCCGCCGACAGCAGACAAAGGCCGAAGAGGAGGAGCCAGAACAGAAAAGAACTGAGGAGACGGCAGGGTTGATCCCTGAGCAGGCTGAAGTGTCTGTTGCTGTGGAGGATGCAGCTACTTGTCAAGAAGGCGAGGCACTCGATCAGCAGGACCGTACAGAAGTCAATTTAGAACCAGCGCCCGAGACGAAACGTTTGACACGAAGGCAACAAGCGCAGCTTGAGAAGCAAGGCCAACAGCGGTCTGACGAGCAGCACACAGCGCAACCCGAGCCAACTGAAGAGAGAGTCGTCGAGGAAATCGTCACAGAGACACAAATCGATGCAGCCGCTAAGCACGAGCACGACCTTCCAGCACAAGATGCTGTCAACATTGACAACAACCTGGCATCAATGGCCTCAGCAGAGCAGGGATCCAGTACTCGAGAGGAGGCTGACCCAGCGCCACAAGAAATCGAAGCGGATGATGCAAACTTGGAAACCCCTGACAATGAGCGAGTGGCTGATACTGGAGGGTCTGGCGTTTCCAGCCCGGAAATTGTTCAGCTCGAGCCAGTGGAAGAGAGGCCAATGACCCCAACCGATGCCGAGTTCGAGGCAGACTTCGAAGTAAATTCTGATGTACAAATGATCGATGCATGCCACAACGAAGCCTCATCTGCCACCGAGGATGCGCCACAAACAGAGCCAAAGATGCTGTCTTCTGAAAAGCCAGTCATCATGACCGCGTCCACACCTGCAAGCCGCAGAGAATCTATTCGGCGTATCTCAAGAAGCTCAACAAGGTCTCCTATGTGTCTCGAAGAATCAATATCTGCCATTGACAGACTCGAAGAGGACCTCGAATCTATTGGCGAAGCCATACCAGATCTCAATCATTCGGAAGAGGAGAAATCTCCAAAGAGTTTCACAGATTCCACTGCCTTCACATCTGCAAAAGCGAAAACTACAAGCAAAACCGGAGTGCAGACACCTGCCAAAGCTTCCGCGCGGACTCCAATGAAGGTAGCGAGTAAGACTCCAAACAAGACCCCAGCTAAGGCACCTATTCTGGCCAAGACATCGGTCCAGCCGAAGGTATCAGCAGCTGCGAAAGCAGCTCCGCCCAGCAGGATTTCGAAAGTGCCAAGTGCGGCCCCTACAGGTGTGAAGCCTACTGGAACATCTCTTGCACGCGCGTCCAGCGTTCGTGCTGCACCGAGCAAAGAGGCTAGGAAACCTTCGACAGACACAGCCGATTACCTGGCATCCAAGCGTCGCCCTATCAGCTTGTCCTTTCCAACGCCTCCGCCACCTCCCAAAGGCAGGGCACCAACGAAACCGACATTCCAGTTGTCTAGCGATAATGTCGCAGCGAAGCTCAAGGCACAGAAAGAAGAGCGTTTGAGACGTGAAGCGGAAGGATCAGTAATTCCGAAACAGCGACCGATCAGTATGCCACCACCACCTAAGTCTTCGAAACCACCCACGGTACCAAGCTTCCAGCTGCCTGGCGAAGCGACGGCTGCGAGACTGAAGGCCCAGAAAGAAGAACGACTTAAGCGTATGCAAGAAGCCGGAGGATCTGAGAAACCTACTACGCGACCGATTAGCATGCCTCCACCACCAAAATCGACGAAGCAGGTCACAAAGCCTACCTTCCAGCTGCCAGGCGAAGCAACTGCGGCAAGACTAAAGGCACAGAAAGAAGAACGACTCAAGCGCATGGAAGAGGCGCAGGCCGCTAAGAAAGCTGCCCTTACCGCGCCCAGTCGCAAACCCATTGCTCACCGACCCCGGAGCTCAATGCTGGCCAAGGATGCCCCAGGGATCAGCATTCCGCCACCGCCACAGAACAATGGTCCGCGGCGGGCGACGTCCACAAGTTCGGCGAACCGAAGTAGCGTCATGCCTGCAGAGAATGGCAAGTGTACAGTCACTCCCGCCGACGCCGCTGCATCGAAAGTCAAAGGCAAGCAAGTCTTCAACCGTGACAAGGCAGAGAAGGAAGCCGTCGAGCGTGAACGAAAGGACAAAGAGGAAGCCGCCAAGAGGGCGAGGGCAGAGGCTGCAGAAAGGGGCAGAATTGCGTCACGGGAATGGGCAGAGAGGCAGCGAAAGAAGATGATGGGCCTTTGATTAGCCTGATATTGCCATGGAAGGGGTTTGTTTTGATCTGGTGTTTTGGCTTGGGTATATCCGACTGGGACTTGATGTGGCGTTTTTGCCTTGGCCATGTCATTTGACACTTTGAAAAGTCAACAGGAGAATATAAATCGTGTAGCCGGCTTGAGAGCTCAGTCCAAGCTTTCTATCCAGAGACTTTGCTAAGAAAAAAGAACTGCGTCTGGTAAGAAAGACGTTGATGCTGTTTTTGTTCCTCATTTTGTGCCCGCTAGTCGATTCTTACAATTTTTCTTTCCGAGCTTGATGACATACTTGAACACAGGGTATGTGGAAACACACTGAGCTTAGCCTACGTGTTGGCAAGTGTTTTACTTACATGTAGTTAACAAGAAACCTAGCAACGCTACGGTTGTCGCGGTACAGTCTATAGAGTATGCGAGGTCCACTTCAAGGACTGGTCATCGAGCGTCCACGAGATGCCAAGTATATCGTCAACGATGATTGTTGCTGCCATAATAAGCCATGACCGCATAGGCAAGCCCGAATTGGTGGATGCTGTGGTAGTGGAACGGCATCAGCAACTGGGATTTGTGCTTGCCAAAGCGCGAAATCCGATGATTTTCGCAGCCCTTGGAATGTGCTGCGAAAATGTTGCGAAGGATTCCGCGGCATTTATTAGAGCACCTGTAAGTCACGCGGATCTCACTGAGCCACTGAAGAGCGTTGACAAAAGTATTGAGATTGGGCCCTCGAAGCACCAAGGGCAAGAGAGATCAGACACGGTTAGGCTCTGAAACGTGCTTCTGACGTCCCGTAAATGTATTCGATTAAGACTTTACCAGTCATGGCGATAGATTCTGGCCAAATCGCAGCCCCCGGCTCTGTGTGGACTCGTTACTAGCAGATAGACTTGAAGCACACTGATCGGCAAGCCTTCCTTGCATCTTGCTGATGACCTCATCGGAGCTGAAGGGATGCTGTAGTGACCTTCGAACGACAACCATGCCGGTATTTCCCAGAGTTCTATCCCTCTGCCACACCTGAGCGTCATCCAAGATAGTGTGTCTGAAAGTGGTCCGAGAAGATATGCAGGCGCACCCGAGCAACGCAAACATCCTCACTGGTTCCGGGAGGAAGTGACTCTGTACATTGATATCTGGTCAAAAGAACCAGATACTCCTTCGCAAACATGAGCAAGTGGATACTGAGGGGAAGGACCTGCTTAGTATTGCAACCAATCGGCTAAGATGTGCTATAGATCCCGCAGAGCTCGATGGTGTCCTTCACAATGTCAGTGTCTCCTTACATCCATAGTGCAATCTGTTGCATACGTCGTCGAGCAAGCTAGGTGCCAGGAGGTACCACCTGTGAAATTTGTACTAAGAGTATAAGCGTTGTTTGAAGAAATTATGAGCTGTATGGCATACTTTCAATTTGTAATTTCCTTTTCCGAACCTTTCTTTGCATATTTCCAGGAGCTTTTCGTCATCAATATATCTGTTCTCAATGATCTGCGGAACACCAAGGAGGGTAGTGGCGGGAGGAGACGACAAAGGCGGTAGAGTGGTGGCCGTCATGTTTCTAGTCAACATGGCAAGAAGCCTTGTTTGTAATCACTATGCTGAAGACTCAGAACATGAGGTTCAAAGTATAGTACCTAGTAGTAGAAGTAACCACCTTTCCAGCCATCGATCAGACCACCATCGTATGTCACGCGGCATACATCAAGCACCGCTACCCGACGGCTATGTGAAAAACGCCCGAGGGGGAGCCTACCGTATGCATTGCGCTGCCACGTCTGCCAGACCCACCTAGAGCGCCTTATCCTCCATACTCGCATCTCCGCTTCGCCTCATTTGCCTGACCTTGTCATACTAAACAAGAGTCGCGGGACTGGATGACAAAGCCCATCGCGCAAAGCCCGGCTTACCAAGGCAGAATGACGCTCTTTTGAGCTCTCATGGAGGTAGTCCTCGTCGCTGGAGACGTTTCGTCAGGGGAAAGATGACTCATATCGTTCATTATATCCATTTATTGGCTCGTCGGGGAATCGTCGAGCAGCAACGATGCGTTGGCGGTGCATGATGCTCATGCAGCTTCCGAAGCTTCCCATACGCTCCCAGCCACGGAGTCGTAATCGCAGACGCCAAACAGAGATCAGCTTCGAGCCCTTGATGACGGCGAAGGATCGGTATCGAGGCGGCGAATTCTTGGGATGTGAGTGATAAATGCTACTTGACAGCATGCTAGACAACGATGATGTTGGGTAGGCCGCCTTGATCGGGTTAGTCCGCATTTGCCCTCTTCTCCACTCGTGCCCACAACGCTCCATGTGCAGCACCGGAAATGTTGCCTTGTCAATTTGCAGCCTCCTGAATCCTACAGATGTATACATATGGCTGCGGCAATGATGGAAGCTTTCACTATGCGCCTTCGTTCAGTCGCCAATCCCAAATATGGAGTCGACTCAGTATTTTGAGCATACGCTGTTCTACGACTGCAATCCCACAAGCGTTGAACAATATACCACTTCCACAGGGTACATATTCGAACCAGAACCCTCAAAACTACGCTTGCCGGTCTTTGTTCAAACCCAAAGGCTTGAGGCACAGCCTAGGAAGGATGAAGACGTATCGCTCTTGCTCAGGCGTAAAAGCCGAGTCGTCGCTCAGCGTGACGAGCTTGAGATGCCTCCTCGTCAATTTAGTCATAACAATGGACTCAAAATTGTTGAAAGTTCTTCTGTCTCTGGAAAGGACCCCGAAGAGACTTTGTCCACCGCCCTGGACCTTCACCAGGGCTACTCGGTTTCAGGCTTCCTTCAACAGCAGAAACCTGTTTCAGCCCTTGCGGGATACGCTGATCTCACATTGAACGAGATTGGGTCTTTCGTAGAACGCACGAAACACGATTTTCGAGTATTCTATCTCCGGCAGACTAGTTCATTCAGCCGGTTGCTCGTTACCAAAACAATCTACGAGGCGTTGATAAGCTGTTGTCACGTCTTTCCGCGATTCAATGAATATCTAATTGCATTTTATCGGAGGAACAGCGACCCTGAGATTGGACCAGCTCCGCTCAAATATCGTCTGTTGTACACAGGACATAGCAAGGGTGGTCCTGGTTTCGGTGAGTCCGATCAGTCAAATTCTTGTTCGAAATGTACTTATGCCCTTTGCGTATCAAGAGTGCGCATACATCCTACGATATGTAGAGAATACCAATCGTGGGCCTCGAAAGAATCCTTGGTCGCTACGACAATACGGTGTCTATCATCGCTTCAAACCAGGAGGCGCAGGCTGCTCGACAATGATCCTTGTTGGGATACTGGAGCGAATGGAGAACCTTGTCAGTCAATATGCGAGTAGTGTGAACGAGGTAGCGGCTGAGAATCCCTTCGAATTGCATGTCATGTTCCTTGACAAAGCCCTCGCGAGTTGGAGGCCGTATCTAGTCTTCATGACGCACCAAATCTCGAACATGGTAGCCAACCTCTACCCATTCTTGATATCGTCGCTGACTACTTACAGTCAAACAAGGCCGTAGGTGTGGGCATCAGTAACGAGGATGACGACGAGAATTTTTTATCCATTACAGTCGAGGATCACCAGGAGCTGAAACAGATCGAAGACCAGGTGGCTGATCTTCTTCTATGCCTGGACTCGACCTTTGATACTTTGACTACATTTCAAGAGATGTACGCGCAATACATTACCTATCAGGGTGTCACAAAGCCGGCAGGCAGAATGGATACTATCGCTGTGTCTCTCAAAGAAAAGATTCGAGAGACCACATATACTAGGCGCAAGGTCGAAGCGCTACTTTCGAAAGTTCAGAGTACCAGAACCTTGGTATGGATCCTCGAGCACATCTTGACTCAATATACTAATTAGACATTCTAAGATCTCCTCGCTGCTCGAAAGACAGAGCGCACACAACATCAATCACCAAATACGTGCTCTCCGAGAAGGTAACGTAATAATGCAAGAAATTGCCGAGAAGAACAGCAAAGACTCTTCCAGTATGCGAGTCCTCACTATTATAACAATGGTGTATCTCCCTTGCACTATTGTGTCCAATTTCTATTCGACACAATTTGTCAAGCAGATCGAGGTTGATGGCACCTCTACACGGCTTGGCTATGCACAAAACGCTTGGATATTTTTCGCAATCTCTATTCCCTTGACGCTATTCACATTCTTGGTCTGGTATACTTGGATCCATGCAGAACACACGCGAAACTGGCTTGCTGCCCAAGTGTACACGAAGAAGAAGGCTGAGCTACCAATGTGACTTACGTCATGCATTATTAGGATTTACAGGGCTTGAACCTGTGGGGCGCAGCGAGAGGTCACAGCCTGTCATGCTGCATATGTGGCTGTAGCGCATCATGCAAGACTATCCTCGAAGCTCGTGCAGCCTGGCTCATTCAGGCTGAAGTCATATGCGCAGCTAGTATGTCTGTCTGCACCCATTGCAAATTCTCCAAACAAGGGGAGAAAATATCATCAGGTTCGTTCTGCACTTTGCAAGTGTCCTCACTCAAGCTCATTGTTGTTGTGGCAGCCATCGCGACTGACCCCCGATTGGCCTCTGCCGGATTCAGTGAGGACCCCCACCTGCAGCTCCTCTCCGCATCCCGTCTTTGACTTCCCATCTCTCTGACCGGTTTTCTTGCGCCTCGAAATATAACCTGAGGCAGCCAATGGAACTGGTCTTCCACCCATCATTGGGAGCCACCTTTCGACGAGCAGACCTCTCACAGGGCGCGCTGGCCGGACGTAACCGGGGCTGGCACGCTATGGCTGACGGCGTCAGACGGCATAGGCCAGATCTGATAGTTACGTGCGCAGTCAGTTCGTGTAATCTCGTTGCCTGTTTGCCTGCTGTGTGCTCTTGGAGTCAGAGATAAAGGCTTCCGCTACCACCAATACTGCGCAACTTTTTCCAACGCCTCAGCCTTCTCTCAGCTCCTTGAGCTGGGGCGTACTTTCACTAGCGCACTACGTTTGTAATTCACTTCTCATCGCTGGGTCCTACTCAACCCGCACGTCCTAGTTTTGATGCCAGCGCCTTTGAGAAACCACGGCCAGATGGTCACAGCCATGGCCGATACCGAAGAGGCTCGACTCCAGACAGCCAGACAGGTAGCTGACTATATGGACGAGAAGATGGCAGAGATGATGTTCAGAGGCGAAGAGCAAAGGTTTTTACCGAAACCCTTCTTCGACATCGTCACTTCAAAGCGTGTCGTACGCCGTTTGATATCAGCAGACGATGAACTGAACCTCGAGGAAAGAGAAGCCAAGGCTTTTACTGAACAGGTCTTACACGATGGTCTGAAAATGTATGCCACATGCATCTTCAGCGAGATGTCCCTGAGCTTGGTCAAGAACCTTTTCGCCATAGGACTCACGGACAAGAAATTCCCTTTAAAGGAAAAAGACTGCCCGAAGCAGTATCAAATTCGCAGCTTCCGCAATGGATTTATAATGCACCAGAAGTTATTTAATCCGGCGTTTATCTCCCCAAATTCGGAACTCAATTGGGACAAATGCATTGCGAAACCCATCAACTTCACTGAGGACGAGGAGTCTCTCCTCGGATCAGGAACTTTTGGGAACGTATACGAAATAGAGTTACATTCTAGTCAGCATTCATTGACAAGTGTGAGTTATGGTTTTGTGAGAGGGATATTGCGCACTGACTAACGTTCTAGGGATGCAATAAAGATGGCACATTTGCGATGAAAGTCACATCCCTCCAAGGAACGCGCGAAGTTTCTTTCCACCGTGCCATGACAAGCATTCCACCACACAACCATCTCCTCAGATGTCTCGCCAGCTTTGTTTTCGGCTCGAAATACCACATGATCTACGAGAAGGCGGACAGTGACGTGGAGAAGTTCATGAAAAGTCATCCAGACCCACAGCGTTCTTCGGGTATGACAGCCACCGATCTTGCGCAACAGCTGTTTGGACTAGTATCTGCCCTCGCCGCCATTCACAATCAAAATTCGGTCAGCAATGAGAAAAATAACAATTTGCTGAGTGTACCTCCGTTGCACACAGAGAAGGCGGGCTACATTCACGACATCAAACCAGAGAACATCCTCGTCTTCGCCTACAAGCAAAATGAAAGAAAGAGATCATGGTTCCGGTTGTCTGACTTCTCTTGTGCCAAGATAAACGACGTGCAAACCTCTGTCAGTGGTAATAACAGAAACAGCTGGAAGACGAAGAGCAAATCAGGCACTCCCATCTACCGCGCACCTGAATCCTATGGAAACGGGGGAACATCTCGACCGTACGATCTGTGGTCCCTCGGATGTGTGTACTTGGAGTTTCTTGTTTGGTTCCTAGAAGGCTATGCATCGTTGGACGCCTTCCGCACTGCACGGGAGTGTGAAGTCAGCCCTGGTGGTCGCGAAGATGAGGGCTTCTACTTCAAACCAACCGAGAGCGATGATTTCAGGCTACGAGACGTCGTCTTGAAGAAAATCACAAGCGTCAGGAAGCTTTGCCGAGGACCACTCGTAGCGATTGCTGACACTGTTCCAAAACTTCTACAAATCGATCCTCGACAACGACCAACGGCTGAAAAGCTGGTGAAGACCCTTCAAGGGACCATCGACAGCGACGAACTTCCGAGCTCAGCAAGCCGATTCGCTCATGGCAATGCGTCTCGGAAAAATATTCCAGCTGTCTCAACCTATGAATCCGGTTCGGAGCCAAACGTGAATGTAGGCGGGCCGGTGCTTAATATTGTCGCTCCTTCTTGAAAACAACGTCGGTTTTGCTCCATTCGCGCGTCAGTTGCTTGTATCTCACAAGAGTAGTCCTCTACTCGTCAATACCCTTCTATATATTTGAGTACGACATAAATAATTCCATGACATAATGTACAGTATCACGCAGCTTAGTGTCCGTCTCAACGTCATCACACATTCTTCGCAGCGCCTGCAAGAGCTACCACTGCTGATGATTTCCGATCACATCTTCGAAATTTTGGTAATTTGTGTTCCTGTGTGCATGGTCAGGTCGCGCCTTCCTTCTACAAAAGGAAGCAAATTTCTTCACCCTGACAGTCAAGACTAAGCACCTTCGATCCAACATCCGACATCTAACATCTGAAATCCAGGGTTACTGCTCATCGCACAGCATGTGAGGATTGGAAGGAGCTGTGCAAATCCAGGTAAGGTCTCTCACGCAGACGTCAATACAGCTGCGCAGCTCATGCCAAGAGGAGTTCCAAGCCACCCAAACCTGTCACCTTGGTATCAGCCACGAATATTTCACAGGGGATCATGGAGCATGTATCAACTGCGGCGTGTTCTTTCAGCTAGAGGATTTCAATTGGCACCGCAAGCACTGCGTGAACCACTGGCAGCCTCCACCGCTTCCTCGCCTGCGTTACAATATACACGTCGGTATCCACAGCGGGAAGACATGGAATGCAAGGATTTCTCTGTCCGACCGATTCGTCATCCAATTCTCGTTGGGCGATGATTCCGAGATGTCCCTCCCGATAACGATCGAAGTAGATGGCACGATTTCGCTGGGAGATCTAATAGCACTGTTCGAAGGAGTCCCCACAATAAGGCAGTTCTTCACCACAATTGGCGACCACGAGAGGGTGAAGTATCACCAAAAGCATCGTTCAGAAGTTCAGTTCTTTACGTTTGCCAACGCTCCCTTTGCCAAAGTCAGCATAGGCGACGCGAAAGCACTGGCTGCTGAGCGTGGCATGTTCGGCGGTCTTCAGCTACTTTGGGCCGCGCCGAATCGAAAGAAGACGTATGTGAGCTGCGGTTAATGCGGAGTCCCCATATATCGTACAGAGCGTCATATCAATGTACATTGGCGGAAGCACTGCCCCTTTGACGAGAGGGTGGGAGATGTCTGTACTCGGTGGATGGTACTTGGCTCAGCTTCTACGCAGGGGAATTTTTTAGGTGTGAAGAGATGTTCTTTGAGGACAGGGCGTATGATGCACTCAATCTCAGCTGTCATGGTGTTGTTGTTTCATGAGACGAAAATACTTTCGCGACTCAGTAGACATTTATTACGATACTTCCGCTTTGTTCAAACCTAAAATTCGGAAAAACATATGCGTGCCTCGCATCAATGTCAGTCCAGTACGATAGCGACATACTCTAAAGCCTTATTCAAAAGCAGCATACTGTAACGTACTGCAGAGCACCAAAATCACTCACTCACCGCGTGTACAGGCTTGCAGTGACAACAATGCTTAAATGGGGTTTACCGAAGATGGCAGGTATGTTGGCTATACCATGGGCTAAATCCTTTCCATCGTCCTGTGAGATAAGCTACCACTAGTAAGGGTTTTTGCCGAGCTTGTATCGCATAAACCTTGTCTAGTCCCCGCATAAGCAATCAGACATGCCATTTAGACACTAATGTGTAGCAAACGCGGCATCCTTCAATGACTGCCGCGCGTCACGTAATTTGGCCGGATATCGCGTGCTGATATCGTTCATAAGTACTTTGTCTTCCATCCATAATCAGGCCCTAATCAACCTCCACCATGGAGTGCTCCTCAATGTCCGACAAGACCTTTGGTCCTCAATATTGTGACAAATTCGATTTCACTTTGTTGTTCGAACAAAGTTTCTTTCAGATCGTGCCGTGTGCTCTACTTCTTCTTGCTCTCCCAATTCGAGCCTCCAAATTGCGACAACAAGAATTGAAGTGCGCGAACTCATGGACGCACCTCGTCAAACGAGCTATCATATCACTCTTGGCTCTGAGTCAATGCGCTTTATTGGTTTCTTGGGCCCTGTCAAAGAGCACTAATCAGATTGCTTTGGCAGCGGCAAGTTTGTCCTTCTTCGCTTCCCTGGGCCTGCTTTGGCTCTCTTCTCTGGAGCACACGCGCTCTGCAAGTCCCAGCGATACAATCAGCGCCTACATCCTCGTTTCGATAATTCTGGACGTCCCACAAGCTCGCACTCTATGGACACGCCACCGCTCAGACTCAGCTGTAGCAGCCCTTTTCACTGCTTGTCTAATCATCAAGATCTTCATACTCTTCCTCGAAGCACGCTCTAAGAAAAAGTGGCTACTACCTCCATATCAACTCCACGCCCCAGAGACACTTGCCAACATCTTTAACCGAACTGTGCTCTGGTGGCTTGGCCCACTCTTTCTACTCGCCTATCGGCAAAACATCAAATTTGAGGACTTGTATGCCATAGATAACAGCCTGTTGTCTGTTTCAGTGGAACATCGATTCATGAATTACTGGTCGCGCTTCCGTAAATCAAGCTTACACGTGCTCTTGACTAGCATCTGACATATGACAGGTCAAAATCATACTGATAAACGCCCCCTACTGCAAGCAATAGTCTTGACAACCCAGTGGAGTCTTGTTGCGATTGCGCTGCCACGTCTATGCATCAGTGCAATTAAACTCTCCCAGCCTCTCCTAATCAATAAAATCACAGATTGGCTTAGTGAGAACTCACGGAAGCAGGATGTTGGAAAAGGTTTCGTTATCGCAACAATATTAATCTATATGTCTATGGCTCTTATGACTGTGGCGTACAGAAGACAGGCCGACCAATTCCTTACAACTCTGCGAGGCATGTTGTTGTCTGCATTGCACTCGCAGAGCCTCATCCTCTCCAGTCACCAGCTATCGGATGGAAGCATGCTCACTCTAATAGATACTGATGTCCTACGCATTGGTATGAGCTTACAACGAGTTGGAGAGGTGGTTGCCGCACCATTCGAGATCGTTGGTGCAGCAGCCTTGCTAGCTCATCAAATAGGGTTTTCCTGCATTGCCCCAATCGCAATTGGGATTGCAGTACCCATCATCAGTGCTCTCAATACCAAAAAAGGTCTACCAATGCAAAGGATCTGGCTCGATGCGATTCAGCGTCGTATCGCATACACGAGTGCGGTGCTTGGGTGCTCCAAAGGCTTCAAGATGCTGGGATTGACTGATTTCCTCTCTCAGCAAATACAAAGACTAAAGGTTCACGAACTTACCGAATATGCTGGATACCGAAAATATGTTGCCTTTAGGGAGACGCTTGCTTCAGTGCCCGGAGCGCTGGGGCCAACACTTACTTTGATGATGTTTACTCTGACCAATGGCAGTGGTAAGCTGACCCCAGGTGTAGCCTTTAGCACACTGTCCTTAGTCGCACTTCTATCTGCACCAATACAAGAGATGGTTTGGGCTATTATCGACTTCCAGCTGGCTGACGCGAGCATATCACGAATCCAATCCTTCCTGCTCAGTGATGATAGTCGCAATTCCATGCCGTCATTGGATTCGAACGCTACTTCGGCTTCTATTGAGATGACTTCGAGGACACCGAATGGCGTCAATCTGGCCGCTGCGACGATACACGTCGGTGGCAATCCTCAACGCACCATCTTACAGAGCATATCCCTTGATCTCCGGGCAGGGTCCTTCACCCTTGTCATTGGACCGGTCGGGAGCGGAAAAACGACTCTGCTTCGTTCTGTCATTGGCGATATCAAGCTGGACGCTGGCAGTCGCACCGTTTCAAACGATCTCCAATCATTTGCCTTCTGTAGTCAAGAAGCCTGGCTACCGAACGACTCGATCCGGAACACTATCATAGGAGAGTCCGAACATGATGCGACTTGGTACAGCACGATTGTCAATGCATGCGCATTGTCGGTTGACATTGCCAGATTTCCGGCTGGAGATCGGACAATGGTGGGTAACAAAGGCATGTCACTGAGTGGCGGACAAAAACAACGCCTTTCTCTCGCAAGAGCGCTGTATTCGCGAATTTCTTTTCTGGTACTGGACGACATTTTTAGTGGACTGGACATTAAGTCACTCAAACATATTGCGGAAGCTGTTTTTGGCTCTTCGGGAATAGCCAGGAGGCATGGTCTTACAATCCTCATGACCACTCATTACAGCACTCATGTCATCCGTCAAGCTGACCAGATAGCTGTATTGGGATGCGACGGGAGAATCGTTGAGCAAGGGTCGTTTCAGGATTTGATTGGCAACCGAAACAGCTTTGTCCATACTATCGAGCTTCGGGAGGAGGATCAATCAAAGAACTCACCAGAAGAGCCGAATGAAGCATTTCAGATTTCGACAGATCCTGCTGAGGGTTCACACAGTACTACAGAGTCTATCTCTGCACGAAGGACGGGCGAACTTTCGATCTATGCATACTGGTTCAGATCGTTTGGATTGAAATTCTGTCTTATGCTCCTGGTTTCAACACTGTCAGCAGGGTTCTCCTGGAAATTCATGGAAGTCTGGGTTAGATGGTGGTCTGATGCAGCAGTCACGACGCCTGGTTCATCGACACATTCTCTCGGATTTTGGATCGGTTGCCATGTTACGCTTGCACTGCTTGCCTTGCTATTCGACTTTGCCAGATTCTGGACAATGCTTGTCTGGGCTGTCCCCCACTCATCAGCACAGATTCACCATCAGATCTTGAGCAGCGTAATGGACGCTCCGTATTGGTTTTTCGTCAAGACAAATTTGGGATCAATTGTGAACCGTTTCTCTACCGATTTGACATTGATCGAGAGCGCCGGCGCTGGTCCTATTCTGCAAGCATTAGAGAGCGCTACAATACTCCTGGGCAGCGCGGCGCTGATACTAGCTGGGTCGAGCTATGCCAGTGTAGCTCTACCGATTCTGCTTGTCACGGTCTATCTCTTGCAGCGATTCTACCTACGCACGTCACGTCAACTCCGCTACATGGATCTCGAAACTCAAGCACCCTTGATCGACGCGGTTCAGGAGACAATGCATGGTGTTTCGACCATCCGCGCCTTTGGATGGCAATCAGCCTCCCACCGAAAATTTCTCGACTTGTTGGACCGTTCTCAACGTCCGTATTATCTACTACTATGCATTCAAAGGTGGTTGAGCCTCATGCTGGATATTTTGACAGCTGTGCTCGCTACCATTGTTGTTTCACTAGCTGTCACCACACCATCTTCATCGTCTGCAGGTTCCTTGGGATTGGCTTTGCTCAACATATTGGGATTCAATGGCCAACTTTCTGTCTTCGTTGTTGCGTGGACAACAATCGAGACATCTGCCAGTGCCGTTTCTCGTTGTCAAAGTTTCGAACAGACGACCCCAGGTGAGCAATCACCCCTGGAGACCGCACCACCAAGTCAAAACTGGCCCGTAGAAGGAAAAATTTACATTCAGAATCTCCGAGCCACTTATGTGCCTGATGGACCGGAAGTCCTCAGTGGAATAAACCTTCGTATCGCGCCAGGGACCAGGATCGGGATATGCGGAAGGTCGGGAAGCGGAAAGTCATCTTTTCTGATTTCCTTATTTCATATGCTTGAGAACATCCCCAGGAACAGTATTCTCATCGACGACATTGACCTGACTACTCTCCCTCGAAGCTCTCTTCGTGAGCATTTGACAGCGATACCTCAAGAAACACTTGTCATACCTGGGTCTTTGAGGGACAATATTGACCCTTTACGAAACAAGAGTCTCGACGATATCAATTCAGCCCTGGAAAAAGTCGGTCTTGCTTCGCTTGTCGCTGATCGGGGTGGTATTGATGTCAATATGGCCGACATTGGCCTATCTCAAGGCGAGCTGCAATTGTTTGCTGTCGCTAGGGCGCTTTTGCGCCCAAGCAAGGTGTTGGTGGTGGATGAGATGACCTCCTCTATGGATGGCTCGTCAGAAAAGAAGATCCTCGATATTGTGAAAACCCAGTTTGAAGACAGTACGATCTTAGCCGTTGCACATCGACTCGCTACCATTGTCGATTTTGACATGATAATCGTCCTGGATGCGGGACGCTTGATCGAGTCAGGAAACCCGCAGGAACTCCTCCAGAAGCCCGATGGGCACTTTAGGAAAATGTGGAACCAGCAAGAATCGACGGGCCGGTAGGGTTCATCAGTCTTGCAGCAGATCCACGGCTACATTGTTCCATAGGCGAAGCTAAGATGCGCAGCAGATAAGAAGATATGTGTCTTGCGCCGTCAGGTCATCTGAAGCTAGCGGAAGCACAATGAAGCAGGACTGCTGCTTTTCATTCGGTTGGATAAACGAAGATGGTAATTGGTGCCTTTCCCAATACGATGAAGACATAGTGGGCAATATGGGTCCTGGCAGCGTTGTGACAAGTGCGACAGTCGTGTTTACGCGCATAAGCCTAGATCGTTGAAAAACCAGGGCAATCAATTTTAGTAAAATCCAGTGCATTTGTCGTGCTGGAACAAATCATCCGAGATCCTGAGGTTGCACATTTTTCAGCGACTGAAGTATTGAATCGTCTCTTGTAAAAGCTTCAAGATTAGCTTCATCTTACAGCGATAGATTGTAACGTTTCTGCCAGCACCGGTGGTTGAGCAGTAAGATTGGCCGTTGCCGAGGTTTGACAAGCGCAGTTTCGGCGACCTCCCCTGAAAGTTCATCACCCAGGTTCTTCACATGATCAGGATGAGAACAAGAATGGATTGAAACTGCGATATGAATTACTAACGTTCTCTCTTTCCCATCAATCATCACCAGCTTGATTACGCATCGGTGGTTTAGTGGTAAAATTAGCCGTTGCCATCCTTCACAGGACAGTTTCGGCTAGCCCCGGGTTCGATTCCCGGCCGATGCATTTTGCTCCCATCGAGGGATCGTGATCACTCGCCGTGGTGGTTGTGTTTTTGCATCAGTAGTTGTGTGGGATCAGAGCTCGCCAATGCGGTTGACGCTTACCGACCGAGTGGGGCAGGGACCCCGTCATGATTCATTTTTGCTTCCCCAAGAGCCCTGAGCTTTGTTCTTTGCGGAAACTAGGCATGTTAAAGACAGGAACAACAAAATCGATATGAGGTCCTCCTATGCTTCATCCTCTGCTCCTTCCCATTGCAACAACTGGTTCAGCTTGGTCAATGCGAGCTAGGACCGGACGAATCGAGCAAAACATCACTAGCAGCAAGTGAAGAAATCCACACTCGAATAGATTGAGAGGTGATACTCCTGGCCATGCTCAAATCGCGAGGTCCATCTGTTGTGACTATATCCGTCAGGACCATACTCCGAACTATACTAATGGCATTGCATAGTTGGAAGGCACGATGTTCCAGTACCCCAGCTGATTGAATGGCAATACCAGGTAAGTACATGAATAGCACAAAAAGGATGATGTCCAGACAATTCTGAGACAGCCCTGCAAGCTTTTTGTCGGCAGCATGCGTAATACCGGCTCTATTATGAGCAACTCGAAAGCAATACCAACTGGCTGCACCCAGAAGAACCCTGCCAACCCCAAGCGAAGCTCGTTCGCGCTCACTATTGCAAACCTCGGTTTTGGTGGCACCAGACCTGCATGTGTGATGCCGCTCAAGAAGAATGCAGATGCGCATATCAACATGTACTTGAAAGTCCTGTGCCAGCCACAATCCACCAATCCGCATTTCGCTGAGAGCCAGCGTCCTGGCTCAGAGACGATATGTCGCATCTGTTGATGCCACCACCGACCCCAAAACCCTCGAATTCCGTGATGGGTGATAGCGGAGAACGGTCCAAAGTGTGGTCGCCAGGTGTGTGGAGACCACCTCTCCGGAATGGCTCCTACCGCGTTCAATATTACAGCGGCAAGCATTGGTGGTAAGAACACCATGATGAGCAAGGAATATGCATACATAGCCATGGTGAGTGGCCTGAGCATGGACAATGGCAGAACTGCCTTTAGTAGCCGAGGCATCGATTTGTCGCCGCTGGTACCGAGCTGAACTGGACGATTTGTCGACCACATTGGATCACCGAAATACGGATCGTTGGTGGCCAGCTGCTTCGACAATGGCATGAAAATAGTCAGGACAGGCAATAGACGCAAGCAGACATCCATTGCAAATTCTGATCGAGTGGGATGCTGGAAGTTCTCCAGTGCTCTTCTGTCATGTCCAGGATTTTGAATGATCCAGTCATGCAGTGGGCGGCTTTGTGGCAGCATTGTAGCCCACACAAGGCGGCCGGAGAGTGTATTCGGGTAGGCCTCCAGGACACTTGCCTTTGATTCCGTGGCATTCCCATCTTTTATGCTTGCGTGTACAAGTGGCGAGTCACGTTCTGGTGACCTGATTATCCTTCTAAAGTCGCGCCGGGGGTCTTTGAAGAAGTACAGGAAGAGGGTCAAATACAGACAATCCGTGGATATGACATCGTTCCCGCCTAGATCATACCACGCGGATGCTGTGGCTAAGATACTGACAGGCAAAATAATTGCACAGAGTTGGCCATGGCTCAGTACTGACGGCGGCACTAAGAGACCTAGCGGAAGAAGGAGGAGTGGAACGAAATAGGTCAAGCTTGCTGGGCCAGGAACAATTGTGGTTATCAACTCGAAGTAAAGCCTCTTCAGCTCTTCAAGAGAAACAGTCATTCTCTGCTCCCCAATTATTTGTTGTGTTGTTTGTCAAAAGACGCGAGATCATGACGTGCATCATAGAAACAGCTAAGGAAAGTGGGGCGAACATTCGTGTCTGCTATAAGGTACGCTTGACTAGTTCTGAACATTAAGCGCTTTCAGAGATCTGATGTAGGACAGGCAAAGAAAAAACGGACGATAATCTGGCTACACACAGAAAGTTTTCCAGTCGCTCATAAAGCACACATTGGGTCCATGAGAGTAAACACTTGCGAGGTAACTATTACCTACACGTGTAGGCCACTACGTCGAGCATTAGAACGACACTATCACCTCTCGCGCAGACTCATAAGTGGAATGCTATGGTACTACCTAATTTCCACATCAATGCACTGGGGCGTAGTGCTACAGTTGTAGACTGCGAACAGCGTTATGGTGATTGCAAACATACGGCAGGAGCAGCCGAGAATGCATCAACGCTCTTATCAAACCAATGAGACGCTCCTGGAAGCTGATTATGCCCCTCACTAAGCTGAGATTAGTTAGTGAGCTTTGCTCAACCCCACCCACCGCCTTTGACACAGCCCTGTGATGCAGCAAGACATATTGAACACCCAAGAGAGTGTATTTGGCAGTCTTCACATACAAGCATTGAAGCCCCTACATGTCGCGCGGTGATGAGCAGGTATAAGACCTGCACCGAAGACGATACTGTGCATTGTCTGTCCCGCCAACAGCACGCAGCTGTTGTACTACTCGAAACAGGGCATAGCTCTACGTCACGCTACTTGCTACTAAACAAACATAGGGCCCCGTTAGGTAAACCTGGGGTAGCTTGAGACGCATCCATAAAGAGGATCTCACTCCACTTCGCGGCTGCGCAGACCCTTCACGACACACCGCCGCTCATCACCACAGAAATAAACACACTGCACTCACCATGGCTACCTGCCCAGTTATCGGAACCACCAACAGCGTGCTGCCACCAAACCACCCAGAGGTCGACCTCAATGTCGACGGTCAGACGGTGCGACTTCCGATCGCTTTACAGAGCAACCTTTAACTGAGCTGCAAGCTAACGGAAACAGTGCCCTGTCGTAGGCGCGACTACCGATCACCACCACAACCTCGACAAGCACCCAAACATCCCCGGCCTCAACAGCACCGAGGCTACCGCCTGCCCTGCACTCAAGTCGGCGGTCCAGGAGCCCAAGGCCCAGGAGCTCGACGATGCTCTTTGCCCCGTGGTCGGCACTGCTACGACGGTGCTCCCGCCTGACCACCCAGACATGCTGAAGGCTGGACCTGAGGATGTCTGCCCGGTTACCAAGGCGACAGTCGGACACCACAAGAACAAGGTCATCACCCACCCGAGCGTTGAGGGTGCGGCAAAGGACGCTGTATGTCCCGTCACTGGCAAGGCTCACTGAAGGATCCGCTGAGCAAATTGCGAGATGCGAGTAACGTTACGGTGTTCTTAGGCGTCAATATGTAAACCTGGTATTGTCTATTCCATCCAGATTAAGTCATTCACTTCTTCGGTGCACATTATGCATGTTCAATCGCCTGACAATGTTTTCCAACCCTGCGCCAGTAGCGACTGCTGCAGATCCCCGGTGCGTAAGGGAAAACATCTCTCCACATATTCTCAAACCCGGCGTCTGATACATCGCAAGTTTTAACATAGTCTCTGTCAAACATCGTTTCATGATACCACACCTGCTTGGACAATAACAGGCCCACAAGCATCGCGCGCTTTGCGCTGACTTCTTGTGTCTGCGTTCTGGCCTGCCCTCTGGTTTGTCTCCGAACCGGACTCCACGAATTGTACATGATATCGCACTCACAGTATTTCTTGCGTGCCCTGTACTCTGCACTGCATGTCCAGCAAGCGGACGCAAGGAGAAGCTACCCGAAATGTGTTGATAAGGCAAGCCCTCGCAAGTGTGTATTGTTCGGCCATTGCCTCGTGATAGACGCAGAATCCCGTCCACAAGATGCTCAAACCCAGGTCAGATTGCGAGGGATATTACCTGGTGATGAAGCACCTTGTCTAGACAAAGGCCGCATTATTAAACGCAACGAACTGGTTACCAACCCATTTCTGAGAGGATTTTTACTGCCCAGACTCCCTTACTGCGATATGCTATGTTACTACCCTGACTCGGTTATATTCTCCACAGATGACGTGCTTGGTCCGCCATATCTGAACATCAAAGCTATTACAAGCGCGCTCCATATTGACAAATAATTTAGGCTTGTCGCAACGGCTAGATCGTCTCTCCGGTCAAGTGGGCTGGACTGGCACGTTCAATCAGACCAATGTACCCCGCCAGACCGGCTATGTCGCGTCCGCAGATAAAGACGGCCACATAGCCACCTGGTAGACGCGTCTGACCGTAAAGCTATTCAACATGTCCAACACACCGATCATAGCATTTGACTACGGTGCGCTGCCTGCCATGAATGTATTTGAATTATACTGATATTACCAGAATTCTCGCCTTACGGCCAGAAGGTGCGCGCCGCGCTGGCGGGCAGTGGGGTGTCGTTCCAGCGCAGCGACCAGCCTATGGTTTTGCCGCGTCCCATTCTCGAGAAGCTTGACATAACATATCGCCGCATTCCGCTGCTGGCACTGGGCAAAGACGTCTACGCAGACTCAGCTCTCATCATCGACGAGGTGCAATCGCGCTACAATGCGCTGCCCACGACCCCAGCGGATAAAGCATACGAAGTCTTTGGTACACAGATCTTCGTCAGCGCCCTGAACGTCATCCCCACGGCCGCGCTCACACCTGAGTTCGTCAAAGATCGCCTCACTATCTTTCCTTCACTCGCAAACCCTAATTATGGGGAGCTCAGGCCCAGCGGATTGGGCGAGATGAAAGCAAAGTTCAACATCATTGAGAATGAGTTCTTGGCTAAGAGTTCAGGATCATTCATTGCGGGCGAGAAATTTGGACTTGCAGACCTCCATGCCGGGTGGGCAGTTGGCTGGGCCCTGAAGGCAATTGGGCTTGGGCAAGAGCCTGGTTTTGGCGAAAAGGACTACCCACGCATCTACAAGTGGTTAGCTAGCTGGCCGAAGCCACAGTATACAGATCTTTCTGAAGACGCGTTGAAGGAGACTCTCCAGAATGCGGCGTATTCGGCGAAGGATATTGGTGTGAATGAGAAGGATCCACTGGGCATCAAGAAGGGGTCGCAAGTCACAGTGGAGAACAGTGACACAGAGCCTGGCGCACATCCGCAGCACGGCAAGCTTGTTGGTGTCAACGAGAAGGAGACGGTGATTGAGTTGGAGAATGGCATTCGGCTGCACTTCCCACGAATTGGATATCTGGTAAAGGAAGCAAAGGGGAAATGAATATACGGGTGCTAAGCAGATGAGTCGAGATTAGGTGCTAGCTTTTTGCTTTTAATTCAAAGAGATTGTTAATGTTGATCAATTCTCAATCCATCATTGACAAAGAACGGAAGAACTGAAGGGTGGTATGGTCTCAAATGCTGCATTTTGTCCCGAGGACATTGCTAGCTAATCTATGGTCTAAATACATCTGGTCTAGGATCCCGCGATGATAATTGTTTATTCTCTTCGGACACTCCCAACTCAAATCTTTAAGACGGAGGGGATGTGGGCTCAGGGACGCCAGGGGGGCAGTGCCAGTGATCGCCATGAGGGGTACAGGCTTGAGTAGCACTGGCAGCGGCAGAAGCAGCACTAGCGGTAACAGAGCTGACAGCGGTTGCAGAAGCGCCGGCTGCGCTTGCTGCAGCGCTGGAAGATGAGGCAGGCGCGGCATGGCCAGCAGAAGAGGTCTCGCGGTAGTGGCCTGGGCATCCAACACCAGGAACGGCGATATCGTGAGCGTAAACCTCGAGTGCGAAGTACTGAATGGTATCGCTGTTTCTCACTAATTTTGGTCAGAGGATGCTCACAGCTTGCTTCATGAACTTGCTATAAGCAAGTTTAAGAAAGACTTACCAGCTTCAGATGGGTTAGACTCCGCGAGTGCAAGAACACCGGGATACTCGTCTGCGCCTCCGTAGTGCTCGACGACACCCTCACCGATTTTCGGAATGTGCAGAAGGCGGTGCAAAAGATCGGAAGCCCAGTAGAAGTTGGTTGCTCCGTTAGCCACATCGTAGCCCAACATACAGAAGTTTTCTAGAGGACGGCGGACCACATAAGAGCGGTCACAGATCACAGTTTCAGAAGATGCGTTGGCGCCTCGCCAGTGGCCAGCCCAGTCTGCGATGTTGTTAGCGCTTTGAGAAAGAGTATACCCTCTGCAATACACTCACTGTTCTGAGTAGCACAATTCTGATCAGGGTCATCGCAACGGAAGAGAACTCCCGCCTTGTCGCCGTCGACGATTTTGGTGAACCAGCCAAGGGGCTCGCCGGTGGGAGCGTTGCCAAAGTACTTTTGGTAAATGGCCGAAGAGTTGCCCCAACGGAGGATGTGGTCGCGAGCTTGACGGCAGATGGTCATAGTCTCGTCAAGACCTTTCTTGATGGACTGGTGCTGAGTGGAGTTGCAGGAAGCGTGGATAGGAAACTCAGTGACGGCACCAGCATCCCAGGAGGCAGTAGAAGCTGCTCCTGCAGGAGCAGTGACTGTCACGGTGGTAGCCTCGCGAGCAGCAAGAGGAGAAGCAGTCACTGCTGCAGCTCCAAGTAGGAGGAAAGATGTGAAGCGAGCCATTGTTGCGGAGGGGTCGATTCAGGTCTTGATGAACAACAGCCGAGAATTTGATCGAAAAGAAGATACAAACTGTTGTATAAAGTTGCCCTGCGAATGATTCTGTAGGCGGCGTACTGCCTTTTTATATCGAAAGACCACCCTCTTCGATACCATCAGCCAGAGCCACCGATCTCGCCCTTCTCCCACCTCAACGCCGAGCCTGCACGGCACGCCTCAATGCTGCATCTGTATGTATTCCACTGCCACTGAAGTCACAATGTGAAGCTAAGAAGGTACAAGAGCGTTCTACTTTCTTGGCCTGCGGCTGGTTCGCGTGGTTTCCTGCACAGTAGAGCCGAAGCTGTGGGTCCGGAGTGTCTAACCTGCGTATTTACTTCGCTGGATTACTCGAATAAGCACACCGAGTACCATGATGGTCTACCACTGACAAAACTTTTCCGCCTACGCAAGACAGAGGGCCGGATGAGTACCTACGAATGGGAAGGCTGATGATCTGACTGCATCGAGCTCCACGCTGCCGCCTCCAGCTTTGGCGAATCATGTTATGTCCAGCGGAACACGATGTAATCTTGATTTCTTTGGGAGGGAGACTATGACTGGGAAGGATGTGCCACGCTTGAACAATAAGTGAAGGGTCGCCAGGAGACGACAGGGTTTGATAGAATCTGGCGTCCGCAAATCCGGGACGTGTCTGGGAAGCGCGCATACCCATAAGACAGTCAGTGTATAAGGCCTCGAAATTGTGGCTCGGCTTAGAGTACTCCGACCTTACTCTAGCAAAGTCACAAGGGCCTGCGAGTTAGAGGTTGCCCGCCCAGACAAGCCAAGATGCATCTCTAGAGCCAAGAGTGCGCCACAGGTCCACTTCTGGAGCTCAAGTGCTGCTCGAAAAGAAGAATCAGTTATCCTGCTGTTAGAGTGCTACTTCTTCTTCCGGAGAATGTTGCAGGTGTAAGGTGTCGCATGGCTGATCAGCACCATGAGTAGAGCACAACGCCCAGTTCATGGGTATATGACACCACACATTGAGACGATCACATTAATCTATCGCATTGTATTCCGGGTCCCCAGCCTTGTTGTTCTTTGTCAGCTGCCTGATTCGATGGGAAAGTGGACTCCGCTGTACTTGGCAGCTTGGCTCTCCATCACGGTGCTCAAATCGCCCAACACGCCCAATTTCGCCAAGAGCCCACATATTACACGGTGGGTGGAAGATTCTGCAGGTCTGTATTCATATCACTCCAGCAAGGTACTTGTGGTCGGAAAGAGTGCCGCCTAAGCATCTGTAGACTTTCCAGGTCGATATAATAAGGTTGCGTTGTTGCGACTCCAACTCGGCATCATTCCATCTGCGATACAAGCTCCCTGCACTATACACTATACGAGAGCACAACATGTCCCCTCTCACGCGTATAGCAGCTGTCCTATCCTTTGCAGTCCTCGCTACTGCACAAACCAATCCGGAGGACCAGGCTTTCTTGACTTCCACGGCCGCTTCAACTTCCGCTCCACCCGCTGGTGCGCGTACTGTTACAGTCACAGCAACAGCAACTATCACACAGGCTGGATCTGCGGCTCCAAAAATCACCGCTGTAACTGATTGCCATGCCCACAGTACTGTAAAGTAGGTGGAAACCGAGACAGGTCTTGTAGAAAAGATTTGCCGCTAATTGACGATAGCTGGTGCATGGCTGGTGACGAAGAATACGCAATATCAGGGCCTACTGCTACCGAAGAGTTCCAGGCACAATACACAGATTGCCATACGCATGGTTCTGAGACGTATGTAGCACATCGAGAAATACTCCTGACAATATTGACCAAGATCAGGTATTGTGTTGACGATGCTGGCGAAGACGTCAAAGTGCTTGTAGAAGCCACTGAGGAGCACGATCATTCAGAGGGGGCTGCCGAAGAGCCGGCCGGCTCTTCTGAGCACTGCCATTTTCATGCTGGCGTTGAGTAGGTCTTCGAATCGCCCGTGCTAAGGCAATAAGCTAATTTATGTTAGACACTGCGTAGGTGGTAGCGAAGAAGTCACATGTGACGCTACACCTCGCGACTACAACATTCCTCTGCGCGTGGGTCTCTTGTTCGTCATCTTGGCAACGAGTGCGTGTGGTGTCTTCCTGCCAATTCTCACGACTCGCTTCAATATCATCTCGCAGACGAACATTATCTTTGTCTTTCTGAAGCAATTCGGTACTGGCATTGTGCTATCCACTGCGTTTATCCACCTCTTCACGCACGCCGACCTCATGTTCAGCAATGAGTGCCTGGGCGAACTGCAATATGAGGGTACTACGGCGGCTGTTTTCATGGCTGGCCTGTTCCTCTCTTTCCTCGCAGACTATTTGGGTGCGCGATTTGTGCAGTGGCGTGCCCAAAAGCACTCTCATGCCGATAGCGAGATCAGCAGCACACCATCAAATGAAAGCGATAAGGCATCGACTCCAACAGGAGCATCTGAGAATGGTTTCAACCGCAGTCACGGTGTTCTACACGCCCATGGAGCCATCCATAACGCTGCCCCTATGGAACAGAAGATCAATGTCCTGAATCTGGAAGCAGGGATCATCTTCCACTCCATCTTGATCGGCATTACCCTGGTAGTGGCCGGTGATTCCTTCTTTATCACGCTCTTCATTGTCATTCTCTTCCACCAGATGTTCGAGGGTATTGCACTTGGAACCTGTATTGCCGAGCTACCCAAGGCCGCCGCATCTACTATACAGAAGTGCATCATGGGCGGTATTTTTGCTCTCATCACTCCAATTGGAATGGCCATCGGTATTGGCGTTCTTAATTCTTTCAATGGCAACGATCCGTCCACGATCGTCGCCATTGGTACTCTGGACGCTCTCTCGGCCGGTATACTTGCATGGGTCGGTATCGTTGAGATGCTTGCAAGGGACTGGCTGCACGGGAGTCTGCTCAATGCTGGCTTGGTCAGATCTGTCACGGCGATGGTTGCATTAGTCTGTGGTATGGTACTCATGAGCGTACTTGGAAAGTGGGCTTGAGTGTTGTCTTGTCATCGTTCCAACCATAGCTTAAGTCGTCAATAGCAAAAATAGGTCTACTGGTACAATTTCCTTTGGTTCCAGAATATCGGATTATCGCACGTGTGTATTAAGAGTACTTGTTCGAGATCTACGCGACAAGAACGTGTGATGAACCCTTGGTACGACCAGCAGGACACGATGGTTCAGGGCGCTGATGTAACACCATTCTCAGAAGGGTGTAGGTCAGCGAAACTGAAGTTCGGCGTCAACGCGCTGTTCACAAGCTCGTTCGGGCTCCATTGTAGCATGCCACCCTCACCAAAAGCAAAATCGTTCTCGATCTGCGAGAACAGGTATTGATTCGCCTCATCGGTGGTCCAAGACCAAGGTGTCATGCCGGTCTCTTGGTTGTTATTGCTCATTTGCTGCATAGTCAACATGGCATCGACATCAGCAGCGTCAACTTTGTCAAGCTGGTGAGCAAAGGGCGTTGAAGCACGCGTCACTTGTCCACTGGGTGCCGCAACACTTGAGATGCCAATGTCATCGGCTTCCATAGCCAGGCGGGCGGCTGTCGAGCGATCGAGGTACTGGAAGAACAGCTGAAGAACCCAGTTTGTGACTTCCCAAGTTTTCTGTAGCTCTTGCAAGCCCAACAGACAGAGCTTAGCACGATGTTCAGCCAATGTCCGATTGATACCCGAAGACCGCCGGAGGTGCGCAACATGTATACACAAGGTGTTGAACAGATTCGTTATGACATGGATCTGAGCATGGCCTATGTTCGCTCGTGGAAGCATGTCCTCCACAATCCGCGAATTGCGGGCGGCAGCTTGAAGAGCCACGTTCGATTCAGTATCTGCGCTACCATCTTCGTCGTTGATGAAATGTGAGCGATATAATAGCATGAGGAGATTGTTGTAGGCAAGGTGAAGCATACTAGCTTGGAAGCTAGAATCAGCACCTGTGTCGACTGATACCCGCATGACTAACGGCAGTTGCTGCTTCCATGCATAGAGTTCATCTCTGATAGCCGTGCGGTCCTTGGGATTCAAGGTCCGATTAGGAAGGTATCCAGCGTCAACGATTTTGCCAAGGAAGATGGCAAGCTGCATCATACCAACTCCATAATCTTTGTACCTTTCAGCATCGATTGGGGAAGCAGTTGGCAAAAAGGCAAAATCATAGTCTGCTGTTGTAAGGGCTTCAACGTCACAGTCCTCATCGCGGATGCGATTAGGAAGACCGAGAGCAGAGCCGCATTGACGCTCGCGAACATAGATAGCCCACCACAATCGTTTTTTCAGCTTTGCAAGCTTCTCATCAGTTTCTCCAGTAGACCGATGTAGAGCTTTGGTTTGAGCGAGGCTTATGGCTGCTGAAAGCCAATGGCGAGCGTCTTTCTCGAGAAGAGCACCGGCGCGCCAAAAGCTCATTAAGAAAACAGCCTGCAGGACTATCAACTTATTTGTCTCGTAGGAAGCGTCATAGATATCCTTGGCTCGAATGTAGAATATGTATCTTGCTCGGTGACGATTTCCCCATCCTAAATTACGCAAAGTCTGTTCCTCGCAATGGATGACACCGATAAAGAGTACGGCCTGCAATAGCAGTGGTGAGATGGTGCCTTGTCGATGCGATTCCCATAGATCGGCTTCATCAACGACAGCGAAATGGGGATGGAACCATTGAAAATAGGCTTCAATTAAAGCGATACGAACATCGCTGGGTGGGAAGGAGAAGGCACCTTCAGCTTGCAGAGCTTCCATCCGTTTCCGACGCCTCTCTGCCTCCCACTCAGGAACCAGAGCTTCAGCTCTCGCAGCATTAGGTACTGCATGACGCAGCCGAGGACGATGAGGGGCAGGAATTGGGGCTGCATCTTCTGTAGTCACATATCTGAGTGAGCTGGATTCGCCCAGGAAAACAGCTGCGTCGTCCTCTGGTCGACTTGTTTCGGTTTGTGATAGGCCAGCTTGAGAGTCTTGTCGAGTCCGTGGTGTGGCAAATTGGAAATCGATGTTGTTATTTGCAGCCTGATTCTCTGCCGGGCTGTGAAATTTTGTTGACAAAGAAGCAAGCACGTGCGACGCAGCTATGTCGTCTTCATGGCGTTCAGGAGTCACCTCAATCTTCGCAACGCTTAGGAGGGTCAGCACAACATTACTTCTGGTAGATCGGACATATTGTGTTCAGAACATACGGGACCGCAGCATGATTGTCGCGCTTGTCGTTATCCGCTTTGGGCTTTCGAGGATGTTTGCCGCGCTTTGACTCGCGCGTTTCGCACACAGCCTGTGCCACTTCGCAATTGTGACATGGTTGGCGGTCTGTGACATCGCATTTTACTCGTCGCGCATTACAGTTTGTACACGCCAATTTTGCGCGCTTCCGCGGACGGTCGCTGTCGTCACCGTGGGCCATGATGCTGGTCCTTGACTTTTGGAGGTGCTCGAGTAGCCGGGAGGAGGGGAAAGTAGCCTATAACTTGGGCCATTCTTAGTGTCTCGGCGTCTGGCGGCCAAACAGTTCCGAATGCGGAGGCAGAGCAGAAGAGAAAAGACGTCGCCGAACACCATAATCAAGTGCAAACACCGTACATATCACAGCTCTAGAGACTGAGAATGGATGGCTTGCCGAGTGCCTCTTTGATCCAGTGTACTGGATTTGCAACCTCTCGGGCTGTAAGCGAATGCGTGCCCATCTTCCCTCTGTGACAACAGGCAAGTGTACACAGATGACGTAATCACATAGTCGGCTATGCTCTCATGGTACCTCAACGCGTTGCCGACCAAGTGTGTTTCCAGTAACACTGACAGCCTTACATCTGTGTTGTACAATCTGCACCTAGGTACTCCGACTCTACTATGGCTTCCATTGCGCGTCGCCTCTTCACGACCTCTGCATGCCGTCGGGCCTCTGCAGCGGAAGCAAGCACCGAGATTTTCGAGCGATTTGGCAATGGAAAGCCCGTGTCGATCAGGAAACAAATTCTGGATGCCAATCAGCTTCAGCTGTTGAGCATCACACTGAACCGAACCCCGTCGTCAAACAACCCGCCTCCAGAAGGTACGCCAATTCCCGCGGGCTATCATCTCGTCTACTTCACGCCAAGTATTGTCGAATCCGAGCTGGGTCTCGATGGCACGGATCGTACGGTCAACCCTCTCGCCCCATATACGCGACGTATGTGGGCTGGTGGGGAGCTGACATGGGCTCAAGATGCAAACGCAATATTAAGAGTGGGGCAAGAGGTGCGCGAAACAACAAGACTCCTGTCAACAGAACCAAAGAAACTTAAGAATGGGGGAGAAATGCTGGTTGTTGGTGTAGAAAAAACATTCGAAAACGACAAAGGGATTGCGCTCGTAGACAAAAGAAGCTGGGTATTCCAAAAGGAGATCACGCCAGACAATCCTTTGACGCCGCCTGTAAAACCCGAAGAGAAAGCCTTGCCATCAGGCGAACATACAAGAGATTTTTGCCAATCAGATGTGACTCTGTTCCGCTTCTCTGCATTGACCTTCAATGGGCACAAAATACACTACTCGCCGGAATGGTGTAGGCAGGTTGAGGGCCACAGAACCTGCGTTGTCCATGGCCCTCTGAATTTAATCAATATCCTCGACTTGTGGCGAGACACAGCCAGGCGCGGAAGTTCAGATGCTGTCCCCAAGTCGATTGCGTATCGTGCCATGTCGCCTTTATATATGGGGGAACCTTACAGGATACTACTGAAGAAAGATGAGGTTGATCAGGCTGCTAAGGATGGCAAATGGAATGCAGATATTTGGGACACTTATGGGAAGCAAAGTATGAAAGGGACCATCCTTGAATAAGGACGTCCGAAGAGCGGCACAAGAACTTCCAAATGAGCGAGCCTGTCACTACAGCAATGTGACTTACAGAAGTCGCAGGACTGAGTCTGCAGCTTCGGCTACACTCTACTTATCCAAAGCCGGGAAAAGAAGTCGTAATGGCATCTGCAATCATGAGTTGTCCGGATATCATGACCATCGCAGACTAGCGCCGGGCTGACGAGGTGCTTCGCCATACTTTCCTCCCGCTTCTACCCTTCACCCTCAACAAAGTCGCTGTAGGTAGTAATCACAAATTATTACCCCAGGTTTCGATCGTAGTGCACGGGTCAGCTTACAGCCGCTTGCGTCCAAACTCGCAGCATATGTTTTGCACTAGTCGCACAGTTCTGCATTTTGCTGATGCGCAAACATCATGACGAATGCTACGTGGTGCCCGAGGACTCAAGCACTGCTACTAGGCTCTGTATCCCACCGTCGTGCATTGAGAAACTGCCTTCGTCAATCGTCTCATTGCTTTCGTTTTACAGTCTTGGACGAGTTCGTGCTGTTACCTCGCTTCCTCAGAAAGCCAATCATGCATGGCGGCTACCGCCCCGTCAGTCTCCGAGACGAGGACATTGGCCAGAACACACCGGAACTGTCTTCCTGCGCCGTACTTTCCGCATGTGTCCCTCCCGTTCCGCATCGTAACGCCTCTGTCAAGCCTGATGCGCTTGTGAGCAATCAGAGCTGGTCAGAAAATTCGAGGAAAAAGCAATCCTTTGCTCAGGAGTGAATTTGGAACCAAGCTCAATCGAGCGATGGACGTCCATACACCAGCTTGGAACATGTCATAGCTGAATCCCACTCCTTGAAAACCCCGTAGTTGCGCGATGATCCAGCTTGTGCTGTCTCGAAGAAGACGGTGACTTCATCGCCACAGACCACGAGGGTCCTCGCTTGGTCGAGCTAAGAACGGCCCACGCGTTCTAAATGGTTTGGTGTTTCCGGCGGTAGGGAGTCTTCCCGTCTCAACAACCTTAGATCGTTCGCGAATGTGCCCAACTATGCACAGATGCAGATCGCGTGGGGTAGCGTCATTGTGGCACTCATGTTCTTGGATTTGAGGTTCCCCTCCGTTAAAGCTCTTCACACCCCCTATGCATCGTCACCACGTTCATTTCTATCCTTAGTTTTGGCTTCAAATAGCATCCCACACATAGATCAGCTATTTACGTTGTACAAGAGCAGATCCAGGGCCAATGGTGTCTGGATCTTCCCCGTAGCGCCACCATGGGTTGGGATAGTGAATTTCATCCAGATCCAACATTTACTGCTTGGGGCCCATTTATCCGCGATGATTATTACATCCAACCGGTCACGTACAGAGCAATCACAGTCGCCTCACTAGTGTTTGGTCTCGCCGGATTCTTTGCCATTTTGGCGGCCACGATCGCTTACAGGCAAACGAAAGCGTCTCGATCGCCTTTGAGAAGTGTGTATATTTGGATGATATGGCTCGAAATAGCAGCATCTGTCGTCATCGCGATTGAGTGTTTGTTGTATCTTCTGAAAGTCATTAGACCAAGCTTCTGGTTTTACATGTCGATACGTAAGTCATTGATCTGACAACATGCAAGCTTATGAACTAATCCTATCAGTGTTGAACTGGTCAATACAAGTACAATTACTTTTGCAGATCATCATCAATCGAGTGCGGTTGATATTGGCTGATAGAAAGAAAGGCCGTATGCTGACCATTGTTACTGCCGTCATAGTGACATTGATCAATGTTAGCGTCTTCATAATATGGATGCCAGCACGTCTTCAGATAAACCAACAGTAGGTAGCAGGTCAGCTCACATTGGACTCATCGAGACTGACACGTACAAGTTGGATTGATATCAACAACATCTGGGATCGGATCGAGAAAGCGCTGTACCTACTCATCGACGCATTTCTCAACTTTTACTTCATACGAGTTGTCAGAGCAAATCTTGTCAGGAGCGGGCTTGAAAAGTACAACAAGCTGGTGTTGTTCAACAAGTATATGATCGTCATCTCTCTTCTGATGGACGTGATGATCATAGCCGCTATGTGGTTTCCGAATGGCTTCGTGTAAGAGAATTTCTATACCTTTGGGGCTGCGACCCGATTGACTAATGCTCGCAACCAGATATGCGATCTTTCACCCACTCGCCTACCTGGTCAAGCTCAACATCGAGATGTCCATGGCACACCTGATCAAGAAGATTGCAACCGATCGCTCAAGCACCGGCGACACGTTCATCATCTCGAATAGCCACACTCGTGCACTCCAGGAGAAACGCACGCACGATACCGATTCGCTACCACCTAGCCGGCAAACTATGTCCATACTCAAAGGCATGTTTAGCGATGAGCCTCCAAAGTCCGCTTCATCGAAGAATGAAATCTTGAGAACAGAAGAATTCAAGGTCCATAGTAGGAAAGCAACCGATTTGGAGATGCAACAGCAGAGGCCCGAAGGGAACATCTACGACGGGTCGAGCTTTATCAGTAAAAACGATAGTCTGGCACGATGCGATGTGGACTGGCGCGAAAGCCACAAGGGCGAGCAAGATTCTTCAAGCGTCAATAGTCTGCGCGATCCTATCCCGACCGACGAGGAAACGCACATCACGCGGTCATCGCCTGTAGTCCTGCATCCTGTTTAGGAAGTGTATGCTCGGCCAAGTTTCCTGGTCATCAGTCATGCAATTATGAATAGGAGATCCTCATAAGCTCAGGGGTGTCTACGGCAATGCGGAGGTCCCTCAGCCCTGGGGCAGGCATCGCGATCTTTCCCCGGACGCTATGCCAGTATCTCGGATCTCGAGATGCGAAGTCCGATGTTTATCAGTTCGGAAGGGGAGAGTCTGGTCCAGCGCGACTGTCCTCTTGGCTGAGGAGTACCACTTGCAGCACCTTGTTGGAATTGTGCAAGGGACTATTCCTGCGATGGGTTTTCGTTTGCAGCACGTTTGTACCATCTAAACATGCGCGGCGTGACTACCCGAATCGCGCATGCATGTGGTGCGACAATGGGGCTCTCAGCTAGTGAGCACTTGCTGATTCATGGTAGCCAATAAGCTCCCCACCTAATGTTCAGACCTCCACAGCGCTTTAACACAAACACATGCGCGAACCTGTTTTGCGAAACACATTTGTTTGAAGTTGCGCAATGCGGAGCGATGATTGGTGGCGATCCTCACTATACAGGGTCTTGATCCTCGGATACAACCGCCTGCTTGTTTAGGCGGTTAATTTCCGATAGCTGATCCATTGTAAGGCATCCAAGTCCAACGAAGTTTAACGTGTAGAACGATACAGCTGGTGCGACTAGATCAATATTCCCTGCTGTTGCTTCAGTATAAACCAGCTGTTGCGGTGCATGTTTGCCTCTCAGCTCAACTCACACTCTTTCTTCACTCACTCATTCATTCATTCGTTCAAGAGTACTATACCCCAAATTCACAATGAAAGGCACCTTCCTCATCGCTGCCCTCGCGACTGCGGTCGCCGCCCAGACCATTGGCGACCTCCCGCCATGCTCTCTCATGTGCCTTAGCACTGCGATTGCCGACCTAGGCTGTGGCATTACCGACAACGCCTGCTCGTGCAAGCAGGCCGCAAAGATGACCCCATCCGTCACCAAGTGTGTGCAGACATCCTGCACAAACCCGGCCGACCAGAAGAAGACCATCGAGGTTCTTGCTGGTATCTGCGCAGCGGCTGGCTTCCCCATCGAGGCCCCTGCCGCTCCTGCCGCCCCCGCTGCCCCCGCTGCCCCTGCTCCGGAGGAGAAGAGCACACCTGCACAGGCTCCTACTCAGGCTCCCGTCGAGAAGCCTAGCGCAACTGAGGCCGAGTACCCTGCCTACCCCGCCACCACTGAGGCCACCTCTGAGGCCACCTCTGAGGCCCCAGGTATGTTGCTATGCCTTTCACGTTGCTGTTTTCCGTTGCTGACATACCTAGCTTCTTCTGCCTTGACCCCAGATGCTTCTTCCATCTGCTCCGGCGCCGTGACTGAGACTGTCACTGTGACCCACGCTTCGCCTCGTCCCACTTCCGTGCCTGCTGTGCTCCCTCCTTACCCCACTGGAACCGGTGTCCCCTCTGTTCCCGCGGCCTCGGGCACCGGTGTGTCTTCTTACACACCCGTTCCGGAGTTCACAGGTGCTGCCGCCGCGATGAACGTGCCTGTCGTCGCTGCCGGTATGCTCGGCCTTGCAGCTTTCGTCTTTTAGATAGAGACCTCGGAGGGATTGAGGATGTTGGTTGATAGTGGCGGTCGAGAATACTGTTCAGGAGACATGCTGTAACATAGTAATTAACTACCTAATGCAATGTTCGAAGGCTCCATGTTGGACTAAAGAGTTACAATGAGTGCGCAGCATTTAATTTGTGGTCAGAGCTCGGGTTGAATTAGTAGGCCTGAACGAAGCTTCTGAAAGTACATTTTTGTGATGGGACATGTAGTGTGACTTCTGAAGGATGTGGTTCGAGTCTATAGAGGTCTTATTCATAAGCCAAATGGGAAGGTCACGTACTCTGTACCAGGGATGTCCGTTCCTGTCAAATCAGTTTATTGATGATTGGCCCCTCAGAGCCCAGGTTGTGCATATATACTGATTCAGATGAAGCACCAATCTGACACAATGTATCAGAAAGGAAAGGGTCTATCGAAGCGAGTCCTCGAGAGTCACTTGTAGCGTACTGGAGTAGGGCTGTCCCAGAATGGTAATCTCGTCTCGCGCGGAATTGTATGGCGTGAGGCATCTCTAAGCCTGCACACGTGAAGCGTAAGCCTCGTCGCCAGTCGCGTTCTCCTGGGCGAAACCAATGTTTGCCTCCTCGCCTTCTAGACGAATCTCGCCAGTCGGGCGCTTGGTCATGCAGCAGGAGTAGAACAAGCTAGCCCACATGAAGATCCTGTTGTACAGTTAGCAATCAAGTCGAATCAGTCAAGGCCTCGTCTGGAGATGTCAAGAAGTCTTACCAGTTGAAGGTGCTGGTCCATAGGATGATGGAATGGAAGGTGGTGATCTTCACACCATTCATGACAAGTCCGCTCTCGTTGTGACCCAGTTCCTCGTTACCACCGGGCGTGGCGGCGAAGCCAATGAAGGCGACGAAGTACATCACGAAGCCTGCGCCGATCTTCCAGAGCTGGTACTTGGCATACTTGTCTTTGGTAAGGATGCCCTGCGCGGCGGCTTTCTGCTCCTTGCGGAGAAGAACAGAGGTCGTGATGCTGGTGAGGATCAAGCCGTAGAGCAAAGAGAAGGTGAAGGCTTTGTGCTTGCTTGGAATGACGGCGGCAAGGAAGGTGTACACTGCTGTCAGACTGACAACACCTAGTTGACAGAGCTGCAGGGCTCGAAGGCGAGGAGAGACATTGCCAGGATTGGCGAACGGGGTGGTGAAGGAGATAGGCATACTGTGAAGCGTGTTGCAAAGATCTCTGAATACTCCGATATGTTGGTTGTTGCAGCCACAGCTTCAGTGGGTGTTGAAAGTGAAAGGTCCGAATAGACGATGGCTCGTGACGGCGTCTGAGGTTGAAGTATCGTTGTCGTGGGGCAGGCTGGTTCACCGGTCAGCCCTAAAGGCCATAGCGACAGGCAAGGCCCCCCGTGCGTTGCGTCAAGGTCCAATTTTGGACACTTTCGATACGTCTCTACGCTATTTCTAGGCTGCTGGCGGATGTGATTGGGTCAACTCGCTGCCTTCTCGCGGCAATAGGCTTGGTAAGCCTTAGCTTTATGACAGAGCAGACTTTCACTGTTTTACAATGTCCATGGGGTGGCGGGCGATCAGACCACGTGAGATTCTGTGGGCTGTCTCGATCTCCACGGATGCGGCTTCCAGATGATCGGATGGTGCTCGTTTAGGGTTTTGTGCCTGACCATACGCTAATAGCGACACAGACCCAGGTGTGTTGCTGCTTTTTCACGCCTCGCAGTCTGGACGACAACAGCTCGCAATAGTGATTCCGATGTCGCACATGAATTTGCATGTACGAGGGATACCCAACGCTGCATCTTTTCCCCCAAGAAATGACACGCAAACCTACCATTAGCCAGAATTTGAGGTGTGTCTTCGATAATGAGCGTGACGGCTCGGGAACGGTGCTCCTGAGGTCGATGGCGATGTGAGATCTAGATAGTCCTATTCCGCGGTGCTGCCTGGCGTCTAGCGTTGCTACGGCTGACACTGAGTCGCGGTGATGATCTAGATGTTCAAGCGACGGCTATAATTTCGCGCAATGATGCTGTTCCCGCGCTCTGCTGTCAAGCTTTGGTGTTCGGCAGGCGAGCTAGGATGCTTCGGTGCTAGGTTTCAGGCGGCGACATGCAGCCCGGAGACAAGCTTCGCGGCTCAGGGGAAGATAAAAGCAAGCGCTGCTGTCACCAAGAGAAATTGCTACGCCTTCAAGCCTCACCCGCCAGTCACTCGTTAATTTGTTGTGTGCGCAGTCTGCTGTCAAGTCCCTCGTTAATAACTACGCCGCCTAATCGCTGTCCTCCAAACCCAAAAGAAAAATCTTAGTCGTATCTGGAAATTTAGTGTAGATCGTACAACATGCGCCAGTCCATTGCCATCCTCTCGTTCCTTGCCGGTGCGGCATGCGCGGATGACGTTTTGTCGTTCATCTTCCCCGGAGGTTTGTGACCGCCGCCCCACGCTTCCCGCCTGACAGTTCTGACTTTTGGCTTCCCAGGTATCGATGGCCCTGCGCCTGTCGCGACCGTCGTGTCGGCCAACCCCTCGACAACATCGGCCATCATGACCTGCCCCACGGGCACACCCGCCGACGAGTGTGGCTTCGCCATGGGTCTCGACGTCGAGATCATCGGCGGCACCCGCTACCAGGCCTCCATGTCTGCTGCGGGCGTCTCCGTGAGCTACGGCTGCGATGGCTACGATGCGGCAGCCGGTACCATGACTTGCACCGCTGAGATGTCTGGCGAGGACACGCAGACAGCCGTCCTGTCCGGCTCCGATGTCAACTTCATCACTGCCAGCGTTGTTGAGGGCGCCTCGCTGCTGAGCGGCGGCGCTGCGACTGCGAGCGCCTCTGCCACTGCCGCGAGTGCCAGTGCCAGTGCGAGTGCCAGCGCGTCTGTTGCTCCTAAGAGCTCTGCCGCCAGCTCTGGCATGCAGACAAGCGCTTCGGCCTCGAGCACCACCGCCCACGCAGGAAGCCACGCTTCAGGCGTAGCGTCTGCCACTGGAAGCAGCGTCCCGCCTTCGAACACCGGTGCTGCTGCCAGGTTCGGCATTGAAGGAGCTGCCCTGCTCGCTCTGGCTGGCGCTGCCGCTGCCAACATTTTCTAGATGCGACGACGACTGAGAATGCATATATATACCCCTAGACACAACGCTTAGGCACTTTTGCTACCATAATGTGTATTACGCCATCCGCCACGCTTGATCGTGTGTACTCAATACCCATCTTTTTCATACCCAAGATGCCTGCGAACGAACGTGCATTCGGTTGAAGTATGCTGATTACATGCCGTACCAAATGTGACCCGTATCGCGCTAGACCAGAAGCAGATAAGCTGTCATCGGACGAATCACTCCCTGCATCTGCCAGGCACCACATCCACAGTACATAGTGCCAGATAAGTGTTGAAAAAAGTACCTCACCTCGGTGGCCCATCGCGCTTGTATCATTTATCGCCTTGATTGGGACTAGTTTGTGTCCGTGTAGGCAGCCCTCGTTCGTAAGCTCAATCCATACTTCTTACTCCACTTTATCATCGACCATGGCCAGCGCTACGAGTTCATCAGGCGCATCGCCCGAGCAGTCAGCCACGATCTCGGATCACCTTGTGCAGAAAGCATTCTCGTGCGTCCTCTGTGCGCAACGAAAGGTGAAATGCGACAAACGGCCTGGTGGCTGCAACAACTGCACCAAGGCGCGTGTACCATGCATTTACAAAGCACCTCCTCCGCCAAGGAGACGACGTAAAGGCGTACGCGATGTGGATACTGCCACGAAGCTCCGTATATATGAAGACGCACTGCGTCAGGCTGGTATTGACCCAGAGAGTCTCGTAAGACAGGCGTCGCCATATGGTCCTCATGCTAGATCAAATCAAGGAGCCGATGGAGAAGCTCTCTCTGAGCCACGTGCTGAATTGACTGAACAAAAGCTGGCAACAGAAATCGGCGTTCTTATCACAAATCAGGGCAAATCGAGATACCTTGAGAACGGCATCTGGACTAGTTTGAGGAGCGAGTTCCGTGACATTAAGGAAATACTAGATGAAACATCAGACGAAGATTCGTTCGATGACGTTGTCGGCATTGCACCTGAGGGATTCTCGCTGGATGGCTCAAAGTTGATATTTGGCAACCCCGCATCATCAATAGGATTACGACCTCTCCATCCTCAGCCCGTTGAGTCGTTTAAGCTATGGCAGGCTTACCTAGACAACATTAACCCCCTGGTCAAATTATTCCATGCACCATCGGTGCAACAGATTATAAGCGAGGCCAACGGTAACCTTGACGAGGTGCCCCGGAATGTCGAAGCCCTTCTGTTTGCGCTATACTGTATTGTAGTTGAATCGTTGAGCGATGGAGAATGTATTACCATCACAGGCCAACCCAAAATTGCAGCAAGACAGCGCTTCAGAGCCGGCGCTCAGCATGCTTTGATCAACGCAAGCTTCTTGAAGACCTCGGACCTCATGGTCCTACAAGCTTTGACCCTATTCATAGTAAGCATTAGAATGATCATCAATTCTTATTTTGGTACCAATCTGACTGTATCAGATCTCCCTCCAAGACGTCGACGCTCGCATAATCTGGATGCTGTCCGGAATGTGTCAGCGCATTGGTCAACGTATCGGCCTGCACCGCGATGGTGCCAAGCTTAACCTCCCACCTTTTGACGCTGAGATACGTCGACGTCTGTGGTGGCAGATCATCATGTTGGAAGGTTTCTCACAAAAGCTTGCTGGCACTGGCACTGGCACAAATGCAAATACGCTTATGGGAGATGTTCGATTACCGGCCAATCTCAACGATAGCGACCTGTTTCCAGGCATGAAGGAGCTACCCAAAGAGACAGATCGGGCCACTGAAATGATGTTTTTCTTAATTCGATGCCACGTCGGAAATTTCCTCAAACGATTCGAAACCCCTCGAGCCGAGTTTGATGGTGTGTGGAACAAGCTTACGACAGGCGCAGTTGATGTGAATACCAAGGAGAAAGCTATACGAGAACTGGAGTGCCTTTTCGAAGACAAATTTTTACGACACTGCGATTCGTCGATCGTGTGGCATCTCATGTGCTCCCAGCTTGCTAAAGCCATCATTTTCATGATGCGGTTCATGGCCTACGGAGCAAAGTATCAGGGCAAGACGGAAACTCAAGCGGAAAAGGATACTCTCTTCTCACTATCCCTCCAAGTCTGCGCGGCTCAGAATCTGGCATACACAATGAAGGAGATGCAAGGCTTTATGTGGCACGTCAACATGCATTTCCAGTGGAAAGCCTTCGTATTTATACTGTCTGAACTTCGCTATCGCACCTCAGGAGCACAAGTAGAGCAGGCCTGGAAAGAGGTACAGCTCACATACGAATTCCATCCTTCCTTTGACCAAGAGCTGTCAAAGAGAGCACTGCCTATTGCTGTCAGCAATCTGACGTTGAAAGCATGGGAGGCGCATATGGCCGCCAGTAGCTTGCCAAGTAATGGCGAGCCGTACTTCATTCAGCTGATCCGAAATCGCCAGGTTCGTACCAAGAAGCCATGTACATCGGATGGGCAAAGCAGTGTGTCCGCTGCAAGTTCCACGATCGCAGATCTGCCACTACCATTGCAGCCGTCGGTCGCGGATGTGTCTCTTGCACTTGATGATACAACTACTTTTCCATGGAATCCAGCGGACCTGAATGCTAGTCTTGGCTTACAGAATGCGAATCCGGATGCAGCTTTGTTTGAGTATCCCGAAGAGATGAATTGGTCCACCTGGAATGATTTATTAGTCGATTTCCGGACGAATAGTACTGACGTTGAGCAAGCTGACATCTCCCACCTTAGCTTCCAGGGTTAAATTTGCTGTTGTAGCCTTCTTAATGCGCAGTGCGCAGCAAATGCTTGCGTTGCATTGAAAAGAAGTATGCACCTTCACTTGCACTCCCGCTTTCACTTCCGACGGAGAGATTCTTGTCCTGACACTGTACTCCGTATAAATCACAGAGACTTCTCACACTTTACGCCATACCCCACCTTATCAATCGAACAACCAACATGGTTGACGACTATCGCCAGCAGCTCCTGGCTGATATCAAAAGGTAACGAAGAGACTCGCATGTCGATTGTTCGCAAAGGCTAAAGTCATCCAGCTCCCGCAACGACACCCTCTTCTCCGATCTCATCATAACATGTGGTACAAATTCATATAATGTACACAGGGTTGTTGTCGCATCGCGTTCAGTTGTCTTCAGGAAAGCTCTTGAGTTTCCAGGAAAAGTATTGCGCACTACATCAATCTGCGAATCGAGCCTGACAGACATCAGGAATCCGAGCAAGGCATTATCGATCTATCGGACAATGACCCCGCGATCGTAGACCTTCTTCTACAGTACATCTACGAAGCTGAGTACGATCCAATTCTAGCTGCGCCTCCAGCTGGGCACAGCTGCTCACAATACATCAACGGTCACGTTTGTGGAGACTATGGTGAACGCTGCATCTGCGATCACCATACATGTGGGGAAGATTGCAATTACAATTGCGAAGACTTTGTCTGCAGCGACTGCGTTGAACTCAAAGGTGATTCTAGCCAACTTCTCACTCATGCCAAGATGTTCGAGATGGCAGACAAGTACGTCGTCTCAGGACTCAAGCAACTCTGTATCGAGAAGTACAAACAGGCTTGCCTCAAGTTTTGGGACGATTCTAAGTTTGCTGAGTCCGCGTATCACGCATACTCTACCACACCTACGCGCGAAAAGGGTCTGCGAAACGTTGTCTGCAAGGTCATCTCTCAACACATGAGCCTTCTCAAGAAGCCAGAGGTTGAGGATCTCATGAACGAATTCAATGGTCTTGCGTTTGGTCTGCTATTCGAAAAGGCAGAGCAGGCGGGTTGGTGCAAGTAAGTGCGTCTTGCAGGGCTTGTGATATAATCTTGACACCTTCTGGGCAGCTCAAATATTCTATCATGGCCGGCAGACGGCATGATATGGCTGACAGTTGTGGAAGCTATCTTATGATATCATCATCTTTAGGCTTGCTGCAGATGAAGCACCACCACGTAATCAATTTTCATACCACTGCGTTTCTTGACAACTCTAATATTGCTTCCAAGCGCGAAAGTAGAACTGTCGTTCTTTCACTCCGTCACAAGCCCTCACATTCACCCAGCCCGATCCGTTATTTAATAATAGCACCTAAAGCCTCCACCACACAATCTGCGAACATCACCTACCTCGAAGGTCCCCGCGGTACCTCTCCCACATCTCAGCTATGACCGCGTCTCCTCAGAAGCAGGCACTAGCCCTGCTCAAAGAGTCAGTCCGACCCAGGCTATTCAGCGCATTTAGTAACCACTGCACAGCTTATTGAATTCAGGTGACTACGCCGATCTCATCATCACATGCGGTCAAGACACATACAAAGTTCACAAAGCGGTCGTTTGTGTTAGATCAGGGTTCTTCGCGCGCGCAGTGCGATTTGGTGGACAGGTAAAGTATGGCGTGATCAGAGCGACACCAAGGCTAACGCGTGAGAAGGAGACTCATACGGGATCTATTCATCTTCCTGAAGACGACCCGGAGATCATCAAGCTTCTTATGCAGTACTTGTACGAAGCTGAATACAGCCCGGTTCTACCTACAACTGATCAGCAGGGCGCAACTACTACCTTACCCTCGTCGCGATCGAAGCATTCCAAGGAGTATCGTTTGGATTTTCCTCACACATGCTTTGAGAACCCTGGGTTTCCGTGCCCGCGCAATGTCTGTCCGCATCACTGGTGCGGTTCTGAGTGCGCGTATGATTGCTCGGCCTTCGTATGCAGAATCTGTGTAACACAACCTTTGCCACCCGCTGCTGGTAAAGCCGAGGATCTCTTGCTGCACGCCAAGATGTATGAGATAGGAGACAAGTACGAGGTCGCGGGTCTAAGAGATATCGCAAAAGACAAGTTCAATGTCTCGTGCAAGCACTTCTGGAACACCACGAGTTTCGGTCTTGCTGCAAAGCACGTGTTCTCCACAACAGTCGAAGATGACAAAGGGTTGAGAGATATCGTTAGTGCGACCATCTCCGATCACATTGAGCTCGTGAATGATCCAGAGGTTGACAAAGTCATGATTGAGCACAATGGGTTGGCGGTAGGTGTTCTGCAGGCCAAAATCAAGGAGGGTGGATGGAATAAGAAGTAATGGGGACTTCTGGAGGCCGAACATCCATGTGATAGTTATACAAGACAACCATATCTTCTGAGGCATGTCAAGGGCACTTCATGAGATTGAGTGCTGCTCGGGGATCCCGCAAGGATTCCTTTGACAACCCTCGAGAAGGAATAGCTAAACTTTGTTCTTTCGAAAAATGAAATGAATGTTTCAAACGCACTTCCTCAATTGCGCTTCATCAGATTTGTACTGCAATCTTACATTCAGGGTTGGACAGCTTGTTCCTCAAGCTCGGCTTCAATAACACTTTCCGCTACACCGGGATAAGTGTACACCCTCAGAAATTTCAGGCCCGCCTTTTCGATGATATTTCTCCAGTCAGTCTCCGTCCTCTCTCTGACACCAAGATGCGCCAACATCATCATGTCCATCGAGGTTGCAGCTAAAGTAGGCTTCTCCTCGGACAACACAATCTCATTAAGCAGAACGCGCGAGTAACCTGGCACCAGTGCCGGCTTTAGATTCTCCAGAATCCTGACTCCGTGCTCGTCATCCCAGTCATGCAGGATTGAATGCAGCGAATAGGCTCTGGCACCTTTGATTACTTGCGGTGTATAGAAGTCGTGTGCTTGGCTCTCAAAGGGAAGATGTTCCTTGTTCTCAATGCTGGCAATCACCGGTTCTCGATCCTGCAATACTAGTCTGCCAGGGTGAGGCGCATGTGCGGCTGCAAAAAGGGCGACATCGTGACCGCGGCCTCCTCCGACATCTACAAGGAGCGTCTCGTTAATACTCGGATCGAAGCCATTGATCAGGCGCTCCGCGACGGGATAGAATCCCGTGTCGTACCAATTCGCCTTGCCCGCGCGGTATGCAGACATAAATGCTGAGAACTCGTCCAGATGTGGCGGCGTGGCCACCAGCCAGTCAAAGAAAGGCAAATCGCTGCCGTGAGCAGCTTGAAAAGGCCCTTGGTCTGCTTTTGCTGGGACTTGGTAGGCGTTCTTTTTGAAAAACTCTGGGAAATGGTTGAACGAAGGCCTGGCAACGTCATAGCAGAAGTCTATGCTTTGCTGGTAGTTCTCTGCTGCTAAACCATCGCTCAAGTGTGAGCCATGAACCTTGCCATTGCGGAATGTGAGGAGCTTCATGGCGACGAGGTGTCTTATAGTACGTTGCAGCAACGGAAGACTAATACGAGTTTTCTCCGCAAGCACTGAGGGAGGAAGACCAGCGTCACCTGCATCTTTGAGATGCTGAAACAGTTTGACGTCTGTAGCGAGCTTGCAATGGGCTGAAAGTGCAGGCTTGTGATGTCAGCAAGTGTTGAACTGAGCCTGGCTTCAACCTACCTCGGCCCAAAAGCTTCTTTGCAGGAACTCGCTAGGTATCTCCAATGCGGCGATCAGATCGTGGCTCAGATCGATAAGAGCTTCGCGCAATCCAAGCTCATCGCTTCTGTAGGAATTACCCGCAGCTGCAATGCGGTCCAAAATCGTCAATACTGATGTTTGCATGTTGCAAGACAGAGGTGTGGAGAGGGAGGAGGCTGCAAAGCTTGCGATTCAGCGGATTGAGGTGTGTATGTACTTATGGGATGCTCATTAACGAAGCCATTAGCTCACTGGTCTCTCGCGCTTAAAGTGCAGGATGCATATCAGGCCTAATCTATCACGTCGCCACTTGGACTTAGCCAAGTGCAGCTCATACAAAGACTTTCTGAACTACTAATCCAGAATTATGCGAGTCATGGAGCCCAGTAACTCCTCTAGTGTGAACATGTGCTATGTGCCGCTTACTAGTCATGTTGATTTGTGGAAGAGCGGGTTACTTGAACTCTGAATAAAGGCTCTCTCGCCAGTTCAAACCTCGGCAAGTGTCAAAGATTCGAAAAAATTTCTCGTCGATGCGTGCCAGAAACACATGCGAAGACCAGTGCTCGAGCTACGGATCAAACTACTGTGAGCTAGGTAGTTCTGTATCGGCCTGAGCATGCGCGTATCCATAAAGAAACCAGAGACTGGGCCGTACCATGCATTTGCGAGGCACGGCACAATATCAAGACTAGGGATTGCTTCCCTTCAACGGCAGAAGTATCGAGCCCTGGCCTAGTTGCAGGAGGAAGAGAGCGGTGGCTCGATCCTTCCATGTCCCGATCTTTACCTCAACGTAATTCCTTTTCAAATCGAGTTATTTGCATCTCCTAGGTCACGATATAGTTCCACTGGTATAGAGAGATGAGTTGGAAGTAGATTTTTCAATATAGATACTGCGGTGTTCATCGAGGACGTGATCATTAAGCGGGAAGCATATGGACTGCGCCGTTGCTAGTGCGGCACAGCTACTTGGCATCTTCCCGTGAAGCCCCACGCACCTTGTGGAGCATCTCTGTCGCTTCCACGGTGGAAAGTAGGTAAATCCGCAGTCATCAAATCAGTCGATGTTGCATACTAGCCCATTCTGGAAAGGGGATTATGATTGAATAACTATGCTGCTCGACGTGAAGTAAGATGTTTGCTGGACGATGCTTCCAGAAGTGTGGGAATGCGTAGATACAATAGTATTGTTGCAAAAGATAGTGCCCCACGAATAGATCGTGAGTGATACCGTCACCCAAATACATAGTCGCGGACGCTGCTGCTCTGGAGTCAATGCAAGCCACAATGCACCATCAGGTTTTGTGGGTTTGATTTCCCTGATTGTGCATAAGATGTTGGTGCACCCCAGCCACCACTCGGATTAATAGCCGTTTCTGCATCAAGGGCGTATTATCCCAGGCTTAAGAGAACCTTTGCGAACGTAAGTTCAGAGAGCGAGAAAGTTGTACCGCGAAGCTGGAACAACACAGCTGCAGACCATTTATCATGAGGACAACCTCCTCCCATCTCCTCGCTCTTACCGATCACCGCTACTTTGAATGACGTCCACAACCATCGGATCGAACGATGGTAAACAGACTGAAGTTCTGCTTGTGGCTTGGGTCATGACGGGAGCTGCGCTCCTTATCGTAGTAATTATCGTAGTAATCAAGATATTTACTCGGCTCCGAATAGTTCGATTCATTGGATGGGACGACTTCTTCATCGTGTTCTCCATGGTAAGAAGAAACCATATTACATGAAACACGTAGAGGCTGATGTGTGTATAGATGCTGAGTATTTGTGCCTCTTCCTTCGTCCATTATGGCGTTCGCTTAGGGTTGGGAAGGCATACAGCCGCAGTTGTCGCTGAATATGGGCAAGAGCATCTTTCAGTAACAGCAAAGTATCAGATGCTGGGTTACCGTAAGTTCTGATACCAACCTTTGAAATGACCTAGTTGACGAAGAATCAGCCTTCAATATTGGTGAGCTACCATAAGACCTCTCAGCCCTCATACTAACGCTGGAACGTTCAAGGTGTATTCAGCTTTCCCAACATAGCCATCTCAATACTGGTCTGCCAGCTCCTAGACCCCAATCCATTCAGAACACGACTCTTGTACGGTATGGCTGTACTCCAAGTCGTCTTCGCGATGATCACGGTTATTCTTGCGTTCTCGCAATGTACACCGACAAGGAAGCTCTGGGAGAAGACGACACCGGGGACATGCTGGAGTCCAAATGTGCTGAACTACTTTTCATACTGGCTGTGCGCGTATACCACACTCACAGATTTTGTGCTTGCAGTTGTCCCTGCTGCGGCGTTCTGGAAGCTGCAAATGAAACGATCGACCAAGATTGGTCTATGCATTCTCATGAGCATGACGATGCTATCGGCGATTGTCACCATCATCAAGGGTTCTTACCTACATCTCTTCACGGATACAGCTGATCCTTGTACGTACAACCAGATGCATCCACTTGAGCTAAAAGTGCTAATTGTCCAAGTATACAACCCGGTCCCTCTCGTGCTCTGGGGTCTGTAAGTCAGCCCTGCTTTATATGTTACGAGACATGAACTTACGTCTTTCAGGGTTGAGCAGAATATCGTTATCATGGCAGCCTGCGTGCCAACCATGCGCCCACTTTTTCATCGAACCTGGGATCGTACGACAAGTCGACGTACCTACTCTGTTTCTCGGTCGACTAATATAATAGCATCCAAAGCGGGAGCTCAGAGCCAAGGAGGACGCGCGAGCGCTCTGTCATGCAAAGACACTAGCCATCAGCTCACTGAAATGGATCCGAAGGAGTATGCAGAGTCTACTGAATCACAACAAGGTATCATGCGAACCATGGAGATATCAGTCCAGCGAGGAAGCGCTGATGAGAGGCCTTCAAACTGTATCAGAGATGTTATACCACAAAGCTTGAGAGAAAGCCAGCAATAGAGACTGCAGTGGCGTCAATGGGCTTCAAAATCGATTTCGTATTCTTCAGCCGTATGGCACAGTAGTACCCTGGCTCGGACGCTTTGACTGGATCAACCCAATTCTGCCTAGTCAAGTCGTGGTTTGATTCTTCCAAATCCTTTATCGTCATCACTCCTCCTGATCCAACGCCGCAAGATTTCACCGGTCCTCGTTAACCTCTTTCACTTCAGATATACGAGCGAGCATAATTGGCCTACGAGTACGTTGGACGTCTGCAATGAATTGTCAGATAGAAAGATGTATGTCAGACGGGAATCGCGGACGGGCCGGCCAGGTGGAGTCAGCGTTGCGGCCCCACATGCCGCAAATTGTCTGTGGGCCGCCTCATCTTGATATTAGATGCCGTGCCGAATGGTACACTCCTTCGCACATGAACACATGAGTGTGTGACTCGGGAGACACAAGCAGATCTTGGTGTCGTTTCATATTTGCTAATTCTCTTCACCGGCTTGTTCACACCACGATTCCAGTCATTTGGCGACAAGAAATATTCTAGTATGTCTCAGTAGAGCTGCGCCTGAGCCCATTGAGCGAATGTCGTTCACGCATTACGATAGACTGGATGCTACAGTTCAAAGTACTCATGAGAAACATAAACCCGGACAACCCGGACAAGCCAGAACCAACCTCTGCGCCTGATCAGCTCCGAGGAAACACTTAGTATTGTGCAAGACAGACAAAATGCAATGATTATAATGGACTCAATCAAGGCTATCGATTGCACATTAAGTACCGCTACAGCTTTCAGATAGCTGCGCGTCTATCTTTCACTGGATCCTTGACGAATGCCAGGTGTCTTTTCAAGCAGATGCCCTATCCCACCGAAGAAGTGCAGCATTGCCCTCCAGCAGACCCACAGCAAGATCGTTGAACTCATTGAGCAGAGCATTTATCTCAGGCTTGTTCAGAACATTGATATGAGTGGAGATGGTCTTGATGGTAATGTTCCGGAGACCTGTGTCATCTTCGGCCGTGGAAGAGAAGACATACCGAACTGCTGCAGCGAAATGTGGAGTATCCCAGTGTGAATCACAAGAGCGTTTGAACTTCTCCCGTGCGAGTTCTTTGAGACCACCCACGACGTACTTCTCCCCGATCTCGTACATTTTTGCGTGGAACATCATCTGTTCCGGCTCATCTACCATGCCGAGGATGGGTTCGCAACATTGGGAGCAAACAAAGTTTAGGCAAGCTTCCATACAGGTACTAGGTAGACATTCGTGGTGTGGGCAAATCTTGTGGTTAGGATTTGGGCAACCCGGCGAGCAGGTATGAGGAAAGTCGTAATGCCAATTAGCGCCTTTGATGACCTTGAGAACCGGTACAGCGCTTGACATTTGTCCCGCCTCACATCGAGGAATCTGAGGTTCGTATTCGCCCTCGTACAAATACTGTATCAACTGCTTTATGACATGATCCTCGTCTTCGGGCAGATTGATCGTGTGCTGGCTCTGTCCCTATGTATCTGTAAGTAGGCAGCATATGGAAATGAATCATATTCGCACCACTTCAGTTGGGAATCTTTCAGCCCTTCGAAAGAATTCAGAGCGCGAGCAAACAATCGCCTTGTGGACCTTGTATGAGCTCTCACCGCAGGTGATGGTGAGATCACTATAGTCGGAGGAAACAAGCAGACTATGCAATGTGAGCGCAATCATTGGTACAACTTGAGTTGCGTAGAGGCACCTCTTCACAACATCCGCGACCTCAATAAGAGGTCTGCGTCACGAGTCCGCTATTTTGGCGACTGCGCTGGAGGGTGGTGAGAAGGAGAGCAGCGGAAAGTTGAACACCACGCATGTAGCAGTGGTGTGGCGCAGGATCCTGACGACGATAGTAAGAGTGAAAGTGACTGGGTTCGGGCCGGGAATACGTGTACCGATCGAGTGAAAGAAGGAACGACAGACGCACCTTGCTCCGCTTCAAAGCAGCAAGGAATCCACGCAAAGCGGAACAATGGCTGCTCACTCGAATGTTAAATGTATCCTTTTAGCCAAACAGCCTAGCAGCTTCTGCTGGCGTAACTTGAGAATGACTTGGGCATTAGGAGGGATCATTGGGCAGGGTACGTCATGCGTTTACTCACAGTCGCAAGCCGGCGCGTTCTGAGTGCCCTACAGTACAGAGGATCCTCATGCAGCATGATTTGACAGCAGATTCAGTGCATGTGATTAACTAATTTATGAAACTTCAAACGCTTTTGATTGATGACTACGCTTTACCTTGCGCGCTGCTATAAACGATATAGACACTTCATGATTCCGGATAAAGCTTCAAAAAGTACTCGCCACGGGGCTGCGGGAGTTCGCATTGCCATGACTTTTAGTGATGTCGCTGAACGCAATCCCACTCATACTGTGCAAGCGTTAGCAATGAGCAAATCATACGACCGCGCAATGGCATGGCTTACGACTCTGCCGTCCTCGTCTCCAGTATATACACTCTTCTCTAGCGGTAGAATGCAAGTGATCGACGCCGCAGTCCGTTCGATCATCGGGTCTCCATGTGCGAGGACGTTGACAAGGCCTATCAGCCATGATGGTGCTGAGTCGTCATGTGTCGTAGATTGCGTCTTGGGCGCTGGTGTAAGATGGAAGATCTAGGTAACGATTAGTACACGTCCTCGTGAGAATTTCATGAATTACAGTCACTCACTTTGACAATGCCCCGCCTGTGACCGGTAAAGATAAGTTCGCGCTCGCACCACTCGTTGCCTACTCCTTCGTACACAGCAATAGAAGTGATGCCTTCCGTGTCATCATCGCCGTCGCAAACATCGTCATCGAGGAGCACAGTGCCGTTCAAAGTTGTGACGAACAGGCGCGGCCCAACAGCGAGGACAACATGGCCCGTGGCACTGTTGATGCGTGCTGCCTGAACTGGGACCCGTGCTCTCCTCTGCCGGGGTCCAAGGTCGACCTCACGTACAAATTCGTTACGGTTCAGATCCCAGAAAAAGACCTTACCACTCTGATCTGCGCTGAGGAATGCCGAGAAAGCACGACTCGCGGCAAGAGTGATTACAGGCGACTTATGTCCGAACAGACTTGTCACGTGTTGGAGCTCGATGTGCCCTTTCTCTGCACGTATGACATTCCAGACTGCTAGTGTGCAATCCGTCCCCGCAGTGATCAGTGTCCTGCCGTCTACGAAGAGCGACGTGGTGAGCTGACCAGAATGCAGATGCTCAAAAAGTCCAAGCAAACGTTTTGAATGAGAATCGTAAAACCGAACTGACCCATCTGTGAAGCCCCACTCCATGTACACGTTGAAGTTCGGAGGCAAATTGTGCCGGAATGGCGCAGAGCACAGGAGCTTGTCGCTCTTTTGGACATAGTTGAGGGATGCGACGCGATCGCGTGCATCGAGGAGAGTGCCGGGAACGCGGTGTAAACTCTCTGCAGCCGTATCGAGCTTTGTAGCCTTTGCTACGCTCTCCCGAGACGGATGTGGACGCTGGAAAACTTGCGTAGGTGTTTGACCAAAGTTGTTGATGACGCTAATCTTTTGGGCGCGTTCTTTCTCATCGGTGATGCTGTCGAGATCGATTGCACCTTGGTATGTCATCCAATGAAAAACATTGGCCGCTTCGACCGCAGCTTCGCCTCGTTGTTTGTGACCAAAGATTAAGTCGATCCAATGGTGTAGATTTGCACTCACATAGGGACTTTCGAGCGCTTCGCGCTGCTTAGCAATAAAGACAGCTGGGTCGCCTTTAGCCCAAGGAGGAAGCTGGACGTTGTCTATGCTCGATTCATCGGAACGTAGACCGAAATTGTAGCCATTGACATTGGTGAGAAAGTCGGGCAGGTAAAAAAATTCAGGCGTGAGCTCACGGACATCAGCCATGTTCTTGTTCGAAGCCGACTCCCAGGCATTTTGGATCGAGTAGAACATGCGATCGGCGTGGTCCCAAGTACCGCCCTGGATCAAGAAGAAGGCTGCGCTATACGGTTGAAGTCGCATGAGATACGACGCAACTGTCATGGCGGACGAGTAATGGGTACCGAAATGAAAGGCGTGATCAGGATCACCCATCTCCGCAAATGAATTGAACCTCTCGCGTATCGACTGCTCTTGCCGAGGATGTTGGATACCAATAGGCTTACTCAAATCACGGAAGTTGCGCGGATTTGACAAATCCAACTCTTCACTCTCATAATTTGAGATAACCCAAGGGAACACAGGATACTGAGTAAGGTCGTTGAAGGTTCGGCCAGCCAACGTATTGACAAACATGAGATAGTGAAAATTGGACAGCTCACCCTTCAACCACTTCTTTGTCGCTGGATGAGAGGAGGCTGAGCTGAACGCGGACGCAAATCTCGACCCAAAAGTCTGAGGTGCCTCCTCGACGTTGCGTAGAGAGTCCAGGCGCCAGGCAATCTCAGAATTAGCCAGTTTCTCTGGGTTGACGACGTGAGATGCACGCTGCAATACTCGTCCATGAATATCGTTGCGCGCTTGTGCTGAGATTGCTGTGAGCAGGTAACTGCGCCCATCGTCGAAAAATACCTCAATGGCGACGTCGCGATGAAGGAAGCGGCGCTTAGAGATACTAATAACTTCACTCCATTTCCAGTGCCGTGCCGACTCCTCTTGGTTCCTTGGTGGAGGCCGACGATTTGTGATTGCCTCTTTACCAGCGATGACCTGCACGTATGGATCCCGTTCGTCAGGAGGGGCCTGCCACACTCGCACGATCTCACCATCCGATCTTTGGAAAAAGTCATCCAGCAGATAGAGACAGTCTTTACCTACGATGAGCAGGCCTTCGATAGCTTCTAGTCCCACCACTCGTGAGATATTGCAAACGTACTGTACCTGGTCGCCTCGGTTGAGACTACGCATGACTTTGCGATTCTTGTCCTCAAAACCATCGTCATCCTCGTACAGAGCATCGACCATCTCAAAATCTTCGTCGCTACCCGTTCCGTCTTCCTGCTGCTCTTCTTTCGTCACCATGGATGTGGTGCCGGATTGGCGGCCAATGGGCGTTACACCCAGTGCGTCTTTTGCAGTGATCGGAGCGACATTAGTGTCAAGCTTCAGTCTTCCCATAGGATCCGTATCCTTGCGTTTAGGTTGATACTGCTGGTCTCGACTGGTATTGTCGAGAATGATACGCATACGTCTTCGATCACGGCCTTCAGTCTCATCAAGTCGCCATTTACCGGGTGGGCTGGTATCAAACAATGCGCACGGGCCTCTAAGCTGATGATCCAACTTTGCAAGGACTGTCTGAAGATATGTAGCGTTATCTTGTTGATCCTGTAAGACTCTTTGATGCTTGATGCGTTCCGAAGCATGTATATTCGACCTCCAGTGGCCTGTTGAATTTTCGTGATGATTCCAGATGTTGTCGGAAACCAACTCTTCAGCCTGCCATTGTTTGAGTTTTTCTTTGCGCTTACTGATGCGCTTACTCGACGTCTCCTCGGTGCGCTTGTTCTGATCGTGTGCGAATTCTTCCCACGCCCTGTTCAAAGAGCCGTAGAAAAAGACATCGAGCTCGTCTCTGTGCTTGTCGAACCATTGTAGAAATGTTTCGTTATCTAGCTCTACTAGCTTTTGAAATCCATCAGAAAGGTCTTTCTTGTCCGACTGTATTGCGTTGCTAAGGATACTTGATGTCTCGTGAGGTTTCTGCACGAGTAGTAATCGCCAGAAGTTGACTGCAGCCAGGCGAACTTGTTCGTATCCCGAAGAAAGTTTTGTATAGAAGAGGTAACAGATCATCTTGAGCGAAAACGCGTCAGTATTTGCAGACGATAGGATGATCGGTTGCCAATAAACCATCTTCTCGATGATTGATGTGGTTGTAAATCCATCTTCAGAATCGTCAGGTTCGGCTAGTTGCAGCAATGCCACTTTGAGGAACGTCGCTCTTATAGTCTGGATGGCTTGTGTACAGAGTCTAACAGACTTGATCGCTGCAACATCTGGTCGTTCCAGGTATTCTAGTAGGAACCCCGCAAAGTTCAGCAAAGGCTCAGCCCCATCTAGGAACCAACCTTCGAAGACTGCCTCCGATATATGACTGATGAAGCGAGATAGGTTTATGAGCACGCGAGGTTCGTGGAGAAGATTCTGATCAAGCTGCAGAGAATTCTTGACGGATGAGAGAATCGAGCGAAGTATGTAGGACTCAAAGTAGGCCTGGTGTTCCTGGAAACCGGGGGGCGTTTTGAGGAACAGACCCAAGCCAGGAAAGTCTTTTCGAGTGAACAGTTGTTCTTTGAAGACATCTAGCACGACTTCAAGCATGGCCTCGACAACGGAGCTGCCCACCTTCATGGCCACCGGTGCTGTTCCCCTGGAGGAGAGGATAGGATTCAAGGAGGGCTCTTTCGCCAATCTCTTTGCCTTGTCTGCCGACACAAGAACGAAGGATGATGCTCTTCTAAAAGGAACGACTCGCTGTGGCGTTGGAGATGGCACTGCGGGAACGTTGTTGGTCCTTATGATAGGTGTCTGCTGGCTGGCAGCTCCAGACACTGGCTGTATGACCACATCCTGTCCTTCGAAGGTGAGAGCTGAGCCTCTTGAAAGCAATTCGGTCTCAGCACTGACGCTGTCAGATGTAACAATAACCGGGTACAGCACAAACAATAACTCCTGTACGTAGTTCGATGTGTTTGCATAGTCGCGAAAGACGTCAGATCGCGCGTGCAACTCTGAGAGGAATTGAATAGCGGAGTTAAGTACAACAGCATAGTTGTTCAACCGCTCGGATTGTGGTGCTTTTGTGTCTGTGATTGTTAGCTGGTACAGGTAAGCAGACTAGATCTACACACCAACAGTAGGTTGTTTGGCATTGAGGGACATCGTTCTACGCCGCCCTCTGGATGCAGTGCTTTCCGTGTTCTCATCTTTCCGTCCTGTATTACTCGTTTCACGATCCCGCACGATGGTACGGAGTCCAGTGTCCAGCATAGCTGTGATGATAGGGAACATTTCCGGGTATGCTATCCTCAGCTTGGACTGCGGTGAGTGTGTCATGAAGATGTCGACCAGGTTGAAGACGTCAAAGTCGCGTTCGAAGTCAATGGTAGCCACGTCGCGGTCAAAGAGGATAGCGAAGCAGATCGTCCATATCCCGGGTGTATTCCACCAATGTCTCAGCCTGTTTTTCATAACGATGAAGCCTCCTGTCTTGCTTTCAAACTTCTTGACATAAGGAGCACCATTGATGACAAGCAGACGAGCAAGTATCTTGGCACCGAGTACCACAACCCGTTGGTCTGTCTCTGCGAACAAGTACAGTAGCCACTTTCCGGTGACGTTCTTGGCAAATCGTACAATTTCGTGTGGGTTGTTGGGGTTACACAAAAATTCGGACAGAAGCTGCAAAATGGCGATGCCAAGATCAGGTAGAGACAGCGGTGACTGAGCTGGTGCGATAGACGAGGGACTGGCTGATCTAGGCGTGAGATTGGGTGTCAAGCTGGGCGGCGTACCCCGGCGTAGACGCATTGTACTTGATTTCGGTCGTAACTGTCGTTTGGCATACGAAGCACGACTATCGTGCAGAGCATAAGTAACAAACAGTGAGAGAGACCGAGCGTTCTCGCCGTTGAAGTTGATGTGTAGCAAGGCCTTAAAAGCGTGTATGAATAATGGAAACGTCTCCGAAGTAAAGCTCTCGCCTTTCAGGGCATCTGTCAAGCGCTTGACTACTCCTGCCAACTAAGTTAGTCCAGCTCAGAGAAGCATTGATGCACACATACTGATTCTGTGGAAACGTTTGGCATTGTAATGATGATGCTTGCTGCCCTTCGCAAAATGTACGAACTGAATGTAATACTTCTTTTGCGTATCCAAAGACGTTGCCCTACGCCAGATTTCGAGATCCACGAGCAAGACTCGGTAAGCAAGCGGGTTAATGATGAGTGATTCCTCTGGATGTTGCTCATCATACCCAACAAAACGAAGTATGACCGAGAGCAAGTCTGCAACGAAAGTCTCACATTGCTCAGGGCTGACATCTAATGACGATGCGTTTCGCGAAACCAAGCCGCCCATAGTGAATCCGATCTTCTGACGTAATACCTCCGCCAGGATGGCAAATCCGTTGCTCTGCTCCATGGCCTCGCAGTTTCGCCAGTTGCCCTCAACAGCCTCCAAAAGTATCTTTACAGAACGAAGTACACTCTTCAGAGTTTGAGCAGCCTGGACGAGCTTCAAGCCCACTGCAGCACATCCGCCGATGCGCCATATGGCGTCATCGAGTGATTGCGGTACTACGACGACAGGATTACCTGATAACCTACCAAAGCCCCGAGCTTGCGATAAAGCGTCGTTTACCGATGGAACGGCAGCGTTGATGATGATGGGCGTACTGTGCGCTCGTGTATACTTGTGTAGGGATCTAGCAGAGTCTCTCGACAAGGATTTGATCAGCTGCGATTCATCAATGGCGTTTCTATCATCATCGTCCATGATCGAGCTAGGTGAGAAGCTCAGTAAGATCTTCGACTCGGGCATGAGGTATCCTGCATTCGAGCGGATGGCTGTCACGATATCTGATCGCTCCTCTCTTCCAGGGTGTAGAATCTCGTTATGGACATGCAGCTCAGCTGAGGTGCGATAGGTTTGGAAAGACCCTAATCTGTCTTGGAAGTTTCCACTGTATCTGGGACCTAACTTGTGATAGACAGCAATTAGTTCGTCTGACAATGGTTCTGAGAAAAGGTGAAACGATGCCATAGAGAGCTTCGAGGTCAATACGTTCCTCCCCAATCTAGGAGCAAGGTTGCGCGGAGTACCCAAGAAAGCCAGAATATGGTGCTTTGAGGTGCTTGAAGACATCGAAGTAAAGCTCTCCTGACTGCTGTCCAACACTGGTGGATGCGAGGGGTAATGTGCTTTCATGGTCTCGGTGAATTCTCCATCAACAAAGATGGAGGCTTTATGGGTACCCATACCCATGCCCTTTGCCCGCCGATGCACAACAGCAATATGATACCATCGACCTTCTTCGAAGCGCGGCGCTTTCTTGAATCGAACACTGGGAACAACGCCAGATGCATGGCCCATATATGTCTGCAGTATGAAACAGCGGGTGTCTTTCTCCAGGTAGGCCATTAGGAAGCAAGTCTGTGTATCATCGTATGCACCGAAAAGTGTCGTGTGGCAATTCGGATCGTACTTATCTACGCGTATCCACGAAGCGAAGGTGTATCCGCCGCCTTGAGAGACGGGTGGAAACGGGCGGCCCAGGTCTGGGAGCTCAATAGCGCTGAAACCATGCAGAGATAGATCAAACTGTATAAAGTGAGGGGCTCGCGAAGTCTGCATGCCACGATGAAGATACTCTGCAGCCGCTTCGGACGACGCCGCCTTGCGGAACAGGTAGTAGGCGTCGTCAAGCTTGCTGATGCCATATTCAATCAAACTGTCAGCAAGCTCTTGCAGCAGGCCAACCTCCGTTGGCGCGCATCTGCTCTCGAAGAGGAATGGCAAGATGAAGCTCAAGACCCCAGTGGTGTGCAGCGCAGCCTTATTGAATGAAGACAACCTTGTAATCTCTAAGATGGCAAGCAAGACAGCGACGGACAGCGCCGTCGACTTGGTACCTGGTGTATCCTCGCCTGACAGGCCCTGCCAGAAGTGGAGAATGGTGGGCATGATATCTGGGTTCTGTAGCAGCTCGTTGCCGCTGAAGAGCTTGCATACATGGCCGCGCAAGGCATCAAGATCAACGCTGGTCTCATCGTATGTGGAGCGGGGACTCGAGACAAGGATATCCAAGGGCTGGGCATCGCCGGTCGCTGTAGGAGTTGCCTCCTGTTGCAGCGCAGAAGACTCCTGTGTCTTTTTCTCCACATCTCTGAACATGCGGGTCATAGCCTCTTCGCCCAGTGCAAAGGCAAAGAGAATGCCGAACAGCTGCTCTTGGCCTGCATCGTCCCGCTTGGTGTCAGACTGCCCGCCCAGTACGCCAGTGCTGGCCAATGCCTGCTCCAGGGCACTCCAGCCGTTCTCTTCGACGCGCTTCGCAAAGAAGCGTCTGTTGCCCGCATGCTCGTTCAGCGCGTCGGAGAGCACGTCCAGCGATGTCTTGATGACCTCGAAGAAGTCGATGCGGTCTGGCGGGGAGAGGACTGCGGGGCGATAGAAGCCCGAGAGCGACCGCAGCGTAGTGAGCAGCACCTCGAAGCCACGCACATGGCGAAAAGCGTCTTTCGTGTGTGTCAGATCGCTCGAATCTATCAGCAGCTGGCGCATGCGGCGGAGGGCGTGGCTTTGGCTCTGCAGCGTGTCTGGCGTCGGCGGAGCGGTCTCAGCAGCGCGCAGCAGTTCGTCGGCGAGTCCCCGCAGCTCGACAATCTGGTTATTCATGGGCGGCGCCCTCGAGGCGGCCGTCGAGGAACGGTGCGGGCGTGTCGTCGCCATATTCATTCGCGGCCGCCGCTGCGGGAGTTTGTAGGAATCGAATGGCGCGGCGAGAAGAACTCAATCATGTCTCTGCAGGCAGGTGCAGTGCATCGAGGGGTCGCAGCAAGAGACGGCGAGCGTGGTCAGAGTGTATGCCGCTGTCACAACTGCCACTGTCGCTGTCGCCTTGGGTTGGGTTCTTACCGGTTGCGTACGCCGTATCGCGCAGGTGCGCCTAAGGGGAGCTCCAGCTGTGGGGCCTTGCAGCTCAAACACCGAAGAGGGCACCCACTCCACCCACTCTACGTGCGGCCGCAGAGACGGGACCTTGAAGAATGCACTACTGTGCGGATGAGCATGCACGCGGGTCATGAGCAGGCCCCAGATAGCGTCCCTTTCCAATATGCCTCACGCGGGTACTGGACTGCTGACTGTTCATCTGTTCACGAGCGCGTAGGCGCGCCGCCTCACTAAGCCGGGTAGCTTGAGCCGCCGCGGGATGGCTGCTTGACACAGGCAGCTTTGATGCCAGCCTGCAGCTGCTATGTCTATTCATGTCTGGATAGCGAAGCCATGATAGAGCCATGAAATCCAGGTTTGATGCAGTCCGATCTTGCCCAGGATGGCTGCCTGTCCCCCATTGTTCGCAGCACCGCCCGGCCGACAAGCGCGTGCAGCATCCGCAACAGGTATAGCTCAAGGCGAGGCTGGGGTGAAAGGTCCATGCTCCCTGGAGTCCCAATCAGCTCGATAGCCTGTACGTCACGAGGCCCGTCTGATAAGAAGCTCCAGCTTCCCCAGTCATCTGTCACTCTCTCCATCACACTCCTCTACACACTCCTCAAATACATCTCTCCAGCTTGTTCACCATCTCTCTGTCCGTCACTCTCTTCATTTATCCCATCACTCGCAGTGCGAGAAAGCTCCCATCATGAAGTACGCCTACACTCTCCCGGCACTGGCCGCGCTGGCTGCGGCCTCGCCCATGCTCCAGGTTGGCACCATCCACAATGACGCTGCCCCCATCCTGTCGTCGACACAGAGCAAGTCTATTGCCGACAGCTACATGATTGTCTTCAAGAAGCATGTCAAGCACGAGCACACCAAGGACCACCACGACTGGGTCCAGAGCATCCACACAAAGTCACAGAACGACCGCATGGAGCTGCGAAAGCGCTCCCAGTTCCCTGTCACTACCACTGTCTTTGAGGGCCTCAAGCACACATACAACATTGCAGGCGGCATTCTTGGCTACTCGGGTCACTTCGACGAGGAGACCATTGAGGCCATCCGCAGGCATCCTGACGTAAGTAACCAGCCTCTTTCTTAGTATCCGCCTGTATGTTCGTTGCATGCGGAGTTTCAGCCGAGCGCCAGCTAGCTCCGAAGCGGAGCAAGGGCACACCTCAGAGTCCCTGAACCGTAACTCGATGGCAGCGACGCAGCCGTTAGCAGTGCAACTCGTTCGCAAGCAAAGCTTCATGACTTTGGCTTGACGGCTAAATGCGCAGCTCGCGGCTTGCGGCCAGGTGCGCGTTCGGCGTGGCGAGAGCTGGTGCCTGGAGATGGAGCAGCTCACCCGAAACACGCAATCGCACCTTATCAGCACGTGATTGTGCCATTCGGGTACTTGGTACCTGCTTTAGCACTCCCGCTAACGTCATCATCTGATAGGTTGACTACATCGAGCGTGACTCCGAGGTCCACACCCTTGGCGGTGACGACTATGAGACGGAGAAGAACGCCCCCTGGGGTCTTGCCCGTATCTCGCATCGAGACTCGTTGAGCTTCGGCTCATGGAACAAATACCTCTACTCTGCCGACGGTGGTGAGGGTGTCGACGTTTACGTCATCGACACTGGTACAAACTACAAGCACGTCGACTTCGAGGGTCGTGCCCACTGGGGCAAGACCATTCCCAGCGGCGATGCTGATGAGGATGGCAACGGTCACGGCACCCACTGCTCCGGCACTGTTGCTGGCAAGAAGTACGGTGTCGCCAAGAAGGCCAACGTCTACGCTGTCAAGGTCCTCCGCTCCAACGGCTCCGGCACCATGTCCGACGTCGTAAAGGGTGTCGAGTGGGCTGCTGAGGCTCACAGTGATGCTGTCAGCGCCGCCAAGAAGGGCAAGAAGAAGGGCTTCAAGGGCTCTGCTGCCAACATGTCCCTTGGTGGTGGCAAGTCTACCACGCTTGACCTTGCTGTCAACGCTGCTGTCGATGCCGGCATTCACTTCGCCGTTGCCGCCGGTAACGACAACGCAGACTCCTGCAACTACTCGCCTGCGGCTGCCCAGAACGCCGTTACTGTTGGCGCCTCCACCCTGCTTGATGAGCGTGCATACTTCTCCAACTACGGAAAGTGCAACGATATCTTCGCCCCTGGCCTGAACATCCTCTCCACCTGGATTGGCTCTGAGCACGCCACCAACACCATCTCCGGTACCTCTATGGCCTCGCCCCACATTGCTGGTCTCCTGGCCTATTACCTCTCCCTTCAGCCTGCCAAGGACTCGTCCTACGCTGTCGCTGACATTACCCCCAAGAAGCTCAAGGCAAACTTGATTGCTGTCGGTACCGTTGGTGCTTTGACTGATGTTCCTTCGAACACAGCCAACATCCTCGCCTGGAACGGTGGAGGATCTTCCAACTACACCGACATCGTCGAGAAGGGTGGCTACAAGTCCACAAAGGGTGCTTCCAAGGAACCCACAGAATACACCATCACTATCCCTTCTGTCTCCGAGGTCGAGAAGGAGGTTGCTGAGGAGTTCGAGAAGGCCAAGGGTGCTGCTAGCCGCACTGCTCACCAGGTCGGCGGCAAGCTTTCCAAGCTCGAAGCCGAGATTGAGGACTTCGTTGCTGAGGAGATGGAGCACATGTTCGAGGAGTTCAAGGAGCGTATTGCCCGCGAGTAAACAACTCGTCTTCACTCGAATTTAGCCGCCTTGTTGCATTCTGAGCGGATGTGTTTTGCTTCCGCTTCGTAATAGTATGATACATGATCTGCTCTGGCGTTGGTTTCTCGGCGAAGGTGCATATCTCATTGGGTTTTTTTGGTCGCGTCTACCTGTCTCTGTTATGAAAGATTACAGGAGGTACCCAGATAGACAAATATATTTGTGTTCTCCCCAAATGCCTAACGTTACTCCCTCAGTGAGTTCTTTTGTTAACTCATCCCAGTTTGCTCATTCACAGGGTGACATGTGGAAGGAAGCTGGAACCTGATGATGCCATAGCGCAACTCTGCGCTCGTAATGCAATTTGCATAACGTCGAACAGGGACATGATAAGCGTTGGAAACGAAAGACCTACCCAGTGACGTTGTGAACTATATACTATCAAGTTGAACACGCAAGTTGCGCAAATGGACCATATGAGAAGTCAAGGCGCAGGTGCTATTGGACAATGCTGAGACACCAGCAAAAAGAGAGCGACTATCCATGTTCGAGTTTCCAGATAACCAGCCTTAGATGCTTCCTGATACATTTCTGTAGGCGACCTCTGTTGTTTCTCATCATTATCAGTGAATTAGGTAATTTTCTAAGTCCCAGAGTAACCATTGAACGCAAGATAGTTTTTGGTTCCGGACGGTAGCGCCCATATGGCCATTTTAGTAGAAAGTGCAGACAGCCGCGCTGCCAGTGTCGAAGGATCCTTCTTTCCCTCCAGAGTCAAAATGTAGGCTGCTAGTCCTGCAACATGTGGAGTGGCCATCGAAGTGCCGGAGAGAATATTCTACCGTTTAGTGTCAGTTTCCACTACGTGTCTAAAGACTGGTCCATCTTACGGTCTGATTATTTGGCCAGGTAGAAAGAACAGCAACACCCGGTGCCAGGATATCTACGTTTCCGCCATAATTGGAGAAGTAGGCAAAACCGTCCGAGGAGTTTGTGGCACCAACCGTAAATGCAGTGGCTTCTGAGGCAGGCGAATAGTTACTGGCGTCCGCACCGTCGTTTCCAGCTGCAACAACTACGAAGATGCCTGAAGAGACCAAGTCGCTCACGGCCATGTTGACTGCGGTGCTGCGTGCTCCATCCAATGACATGCTGACAACAATGCCATTGCCGCAGCCGGCACGCGTTTTTGCGTCAGTGGCGACAAAGTTGAGTCCTGCCAGAGTGGTTGAAGAGGAGCCCTTAGATCGTTGCATCAGCTATTGTGGTCGACAGCGCAGGCAGGAACGTACCGAGCCAGAGCTGTCGAAGACTTTAACAGCAAATAAGCTGGCGCTTTTCGCTACGCCATAAGTTTGCGAGCCTACCGTTCCTGCACAATGGGTACCGTGTCCGTTCCCATCAGTATTATTATTATCCCCTGCGAAGTTGGCCAGGAAAGTGGCGCGGCCACCAAAATCTACATGTGTGGTATCAATCCCGGTGTCGACGACGTACACACAAGACCCGGCCCCTGCGCTGTCATCGTATGTATAGGACGTGCTCTGATTCGTACTGTGTGAAATTCGTGCAAGGCCCCAGGTCGAGCCAGACTCTGTGTCGAACGCTCTTTTCTCAACGCTTTCGCCGTGCGTTGACGACAGCAACGACGTTGTCATGACCTTGTCCTGCTCAATCCAATCAACCTGAAGGATATCAGCACCGCTGTTAGTCAATGCAAAACGTGAGATGTACTATAGGTAGACGGCGCAGTATTTTAACAACATCGTCAGGTATATCGGCAGCAAACCCTCCAAATTTACCAGTTTTGTACGTGAAAAGCGGCTCAGTCTTGAGCAGCTTCTTCGCGGCGTGAAGATTGGAAAGAAACTTGCTGCTGCGAAGCTTTACGATGTAGCGGCCGGGGATGGGAGTCTCTGCACGTGGGCGCGGCGCTGGGCCAAACAATGCGAGGGCTGTGGCAGAGTAAAGCAATAAGATGATGAGTAGTCTCATTCTGGCTATTGAAAGTATCCCCAAGGAATACATTCAGTATCTTCATATGTCCTTGGACCTTAGTACATACACGTTTGGCTCTTATAAATACTTAAATTCGCCTCCACGGAACTTCTTCCGCGGAATTAGATACGTATTCGGAAGTGAGCAGTAGTTGCATACTTCTTGACAGAGCTCTCCCTTGATGCACAACATAGCACCTAGCCAGGTCCGAATGGATACTTGGCATGATGCAAGAAAACTGAAAAGCAGCATATTACTTAGAGTACCTTAGAACCGACTGATTTTCATTTCACATATCAATTGGTTGCACTAGTGTTTCGCACTTCCTGACTTGATCCTTCAGATGTGCCAAGTATCCACTCAGAGCTTAGGATCAGATGTGCGAGGTATATCAGTTGCAGCTCATGCTTCGCTTCATAATATCACCAATAGGATATCAGGCTAGATGTACACTCCTGTAGCCATTAGCTAAATGTGATTTGCTGCTGTGCAACCTTTGGTGATCCTATCAATAATAGCATTGTTAGCAAGGAATCCTTCCGGCAAGGGGGCGGAGGTAGGGTCTGCTCAGAACAAATCTACGTATTTGTTCGGGCTTTCGAAAGGCAAATCGCAGAGGGCTGAGAAGCCATTGTGAACAGAATGGAGTCAGATGAATTCCGGAGGTAGGGGTCTGTATAGTCTACAAGAATTGCCTCTGAGTAGGGAGGGGAGGATAGTCTACTGTGACTTCCCTACGGTTCTCTGTGGTAATTTCCAATCTAAACTCACCACTGCTGAATAAAAAGCTTCATCATCTACATCGTCCATATTGAGTAGCAAGCTCAAGCGATAATTTGCCATCTTGGATCGATAACCTGCGTATAAACAACAGAGAAGGTACGCTCAGATCGATCGTTAGAACCAGATCGGCGCATTGTGATTCGGAGTTTGATCGATTTAGTTCGGGTAAATTCTCAGCTCATGGTTATTATGCAAATAGTAGGTTCGATCAAGTCCTTAGAATTTTATTGTTGAATCCTTTACATATCTCCTTTGTCTCGCTTCTCGACGGAGGTGGCAAGATGCTGTACTAGGTTTTGTACTCATAGCTTCCCACTATCTACTGGAACCTCGACCACCTGATCCAGCCCCTCATAGTTTGGAATGTCGAGTCCATATTTTTCGGCGACGCTTGGGCTTACGAACCTCCCACCTAGAAAATGTATGCCTCTGAACCACTTCACGAGTGGTTTGGGCGCCGTCAGGCTGATCAGCGCTGGCGGCATGAAGCCCATTCCGGGACCATCTTCTCTCGGCCCGTTCTCGATGTCCCATGATGATGGTGCGTCAACAGAAAGTACAGGAATTTTGGTCGATGCAAGTGCTTCGATGACTTTGGGGAAAGGCTCGCGAACCTCACCACTGAATGAGAAACCGAAGATAGCGTCGATGATGTGATCGGTGTTCTGCATGGCGCCGGTGAAGTCCTCTGTGAAAGGGACTTTCAGATCCTCAAGCTGTTTTTTCAAACGCTACGAATATCATCAACGATTGCCAGATACACAAAATTGACATCCTTGCGACATGAACTTACTTGGTACAGTTCATTTTTACTCTGCTTCGGGTAGTAGATGGTCGGGTGGTAACCGTAATGGAATAGGTGGCGTGCTGCTACAAGGCCATCGCCGCCGTTGTTGCCAGGACCACAAGCAACTAAGATCCTTTTGCCCTTGCTGAGAGGCTGAAGTTTGAAGAGGGCCTGTGAGACGCTGAGTCCTGCAAGCTCCATCAGTTGATCAATAGAGAAGCCACCAGTCGACATTAGCTCTTGGTCGAGCGCAGCTGCGCTTTTGGCGGAAAGCGTCTGCCTCAGAGGTAAGCATCATTGTTGAGTGCCCGTTGCTTGACATACTCGAAGTGCCATTCTGGTAAGCGGTGACTGCGGTTACTTGAGGAGCCGAAGTGTCGAAGCCGCCCCACGGATATACCTAGGTAGGGTGCTGTGCGATTACATCACGTCACATCAGAGTAGCCATAGGTGTACAGCGCGTCCAGACAGAAAGCACGATGAGACTGTTTCGCCAGCGCCCACAGCTGAAGCTTATATCGGAAATTCAAATTTCATTAATTTGTGTATAAAGCCTACGGCTAAGATATTTTTCCAGGTAGGTAACTTTGGTAGGTCGACCACAATCCCGCATCACGTGCAGACGGTAAATCTTCGGTCCTGAATATATCGCTGCCAGACCATCACCGCATCTTTTGCAGAGCGCCGTCACATCGCAAACCACACCTCGCAATGGTCCTTCGAATCCGTCTCTCGCGCTTCGGCAAGAAGCACGCACCCTTTTATAACATTGTGCTTACACACGCCCGCACTGCGCGCAATTCGCGCCCCCTCGAAGTTCTTGGCACATACAACCCCATACCACAGCCACCACGACCGGGCGACACCCATGGACGGCCATGGAAAGATATCAAGCTCGATGTGAGCAGAGCCAGGTATTGGGTCGGTGTTGGTGCGCAACCGAGTGACACAGCGTGGCGGTTACTGAGCATGGTGAGTCGGAACTCCGGGAGGCAAGCACTGTTCAGGATACGCCTTGAAGAAAAGCGCAGAGGCGCGGATTGAGAAATAGCGTCGAGCCATTGTGTTCGAAGATTTTGCGGTCACACAGAATGTTGCTGACGAGTTGATCAGGTTGGCATCCTGGAACCACAGTACCGTATTTCGAAGATTCAGGGTCAGGTTATCAAGGCGGACTCTGCAGCTAAGTCGCTGATTCCGGAGACACCTGTTACGCCGCCCGCTGAGACCGAGGTCACACAAGAGCAGAAGGTCGAGGCTTGAGCGATGGTAATGGAAATTGTGCTCAGCAGAAAGGGAGCCTGGCTCAGTCTAGCTCCGTGCCTACAGCTGTTCTTTCGGCGCTATACAACGACCATGGAAAACACACTACATACGCTTTACCACCCTGGAAGTGTAGAGGAGCCGGCAGCAGCAGCAGCAAGATAGAATTCGGGATGAGGATATAAAAGAAGCATTTATTGGCGTTGTCCGACATGTGGGGAAACATGCGGATGTTGTGTCATATAATTCTCCATGGGAGAGATCTTGTACAATCTGTAAGAATAAGAAGCTGCTGGGTATGCATAGGCATTGATGGCCCGGATGTTCAGTATGCCTTGATCTGCTTCCAATGCACCGGTTGGGATATACTTCACTTCTCCTAGAGTTTGTAGATTTTGGCTGGTAATCACATCACTAAGGCCCTCGCTTTTAGATGCATGTCCAAATGCAGTCACTAAGATGAGAGCAATATGTTTTGTACCTCCCGCATATAGCCTAGTTGATTTCCCCGCAAGCGCTCACTGGACCGCGGCTGAACGCTTTGCTTCGGGTTTGTTCCGCGATGCCAACCCCAGCTTTCACGACGTGACCTTGCTGCGCGTTCTTGAGCCGCTGCATAACCGAAATGCGAGGCCCGTGAAATCTTATACCTGTCGCTGCAGCTTTGCGATATCTCCTTGACTCCAATTGCTGCCCTGTCGCCTGTGCATCTACCTTGTAGCTGCTCTGCTACGCATTGCATCTACGAACAGCTTGAGGTCAACCAAAAAGATAAACAAGCAGCGGAGGCATCGAGAATATGGCCTCCAAAGTTCCCTCGCGCGAAGCCTTGACGCTGCTCAAGCACTCGATTCGTCCAGCAGTGGCTCTCCGCTCATCCGCACAGTCGCGCCTGCTTCCATCTACAGGTGCTGCGCTGCGTTCCCAAGCCCAAGCTCAAGCTCACCCGTCACGCCAAACAACACGGAGCACTGCGACGTTTACGCACTCCCACCATGCCGAAGCCGTCTCTGTTATCCCCACGTTGGTGGATACCAACTCAGCTGACTTCAAGGAAAACAAGCGCGAAATGGAGGAAGTCACCGAGAAACTCAATAATTTGCACTCCAAGATTTCCCAAGGAGGACCGCAGAAAGCAAGAGACAAGCATCTCCAGCGCGGCAAAATGCTTGTGAGAGATCGTATCACTGCTCTGATCGACCCCGGGACGCCATTCCTGGAGCTGAGCCAGATGGCAGGTCACGAAGTCTATCCTGGCGAAGACACACCTGCGGCCGGCATCGTGACTGGCATTGGCACAGTGAATGGTGTTCAGTGCATGGTGGTTGCAAATGATAGCACCGTGAAGGGAGGCACATACTATCCGCTTACGGTCAAGAAGCATCTTCGTGCGCAGGCGATTGCGCAGGAAAACCGGCTGCCTTGCATCTACCTTGTGGACTCTGGCGGTGCAAACCTGCCTCACCAGGCCGATGTCTTCCCAGACGTCAACCACTTCGGTCGCATCTTCTACAATCAGGCACGCATGTCTGGCATGGGTATTCCCCAGATTAGTGTTGTCATGGGTCCTTGCACAGCTGGTGGCGCATATATCCCCAGCATGAGCGACGAGAGCATCATCGTCGAAAACCAAGGCCATATCTTCCTTGCTGGTCCGCCGCTAGTTAAGGCAGCGACTGGCGAAGTTGTCTCGGCTGAGGATCTTGGTGGCGGCAAGTTACACAGCGAAGTCTCTGGTGTGACCGACTACCTAGCGGTGGACGATGCTCATGCACTCGTTTTGGCGCGGAGGAGTATTGGCAATCTCAACTGGCACCGCAACCAGACTGTCTCTGTGAAGCCGACATTCAAAGAGCCCCTTTACGATCCAAAGGAGTTGAATGGCATCGTAGGCACCAACCTGCGCAAGCAGATTCCGATCCACGAAGTGATTGCGCGTATTGTGGATGGCTCATCGTTCTCAGAGTTCAAGCCCCTCTACGGCTCGACCCTAGTCACAGGCTTTGCTACCATCTATGGCCACCCCGTTGGCATTGTGGCTAACAACGGTATTCTTTTTAGTGAAAGTTCGCTCAAGGGCGCCCATTTTGTACAGCTATGTGGCAAGCGACAAATCCCATTGATCTTCTTGCAACATATCTCAGGCTTCATGGTCGGCCAGGATGCTGAGAAGGGTGGCATTGCAAAGAATGGCGCCAAGCTCGTTACTGCTGTCAGCTGCGTCGATGTGCCTAAGTTCACCGTCGTTGTAGGATCGAGTGCTGGCGCTGGTAACTACGGCATGTGGTAAGTGCTGATCTTACTTGCAACCCTCACATTCCGCCGTCGCAAGTTCGCTAAGGCTGACATAACTTGTAGTGGTCGCGCTTACTCTCCCCGTCTCCTTTTCACGTGGCCCAACGCAAAGACCTCGATCATGGGCGCCGAGCAGCTCTCTTCCGTCATGGCTGCAGTGGGCAAATCGGACCCTGAGCTCAGGAGTAGGATCGAGCATGAGAGTGAGGCTACATTTGGATCGGCGCGGTTGTGGGATGATGGGATCATCCCTCCGGAGCACACCCGAAGGGTGCTCGGTATGGGACTGCAGATGGCGTGCGGTGGGCAGAACACCGGCGTCGAGAAGGAGAGCAAGTGGGGTGTGTTCAGGATGTAGGCGTAAAACTTTGGCGATTGTGAATCCAGATGACTGGCGCATGTAATACTCCAAGGCCTTTAACAATGTGCAATGTTGCGTACATGCGCAATCTTGAGTACAGCATGGTATTGCAGGCAGCATAGAGTGGGCCCAAAATAGCAACAGGCTATGCAATCTGCACCCCATTGTTACCCAGTTTTCTTTAACACGCTGTTGTCTTGGCGTGGCGATCAAGCTTTCCGTTGAGCTGTCAAGCTTGTTCGAAATCTCTTCCCGCGCTGCTTGCGGAACGCTGACGAACGCTTGTCGTTCATCATCTCGCTAGCAAGCTACTGGTCTCTCTATTTTCACCACAGCGGAGCCCGCTGTACGGGCTTGGCAGGACAAGCGCAATGCCTCTTTCAGGCAGGCAATCATGGTCATGACTATGCATGCATCGGTCAGCAACGGCGTCCAGTGCATCCGCTTTTCCGCAACGGGCGCGGTCCACCTTTGCTATTGGGATCGTACGGTAAGGCTGTGTGAGTGGATGGGTGTTCCCTGGGATGAGCCAACAATGCAGCGTACAGCCAATGACGAACAGATGTGCACAGAGAGGGGGGATGAGTGCCGAACACGAACTGCCAGGTGCACCTCTCTCGTATGGCTCGGTGGGGCGTTCTCGAAAGGTACTACTCTCGTAAGGCGTCTACGGGTGCAAATTAGTGAAAGCGCCCTGCTGGTGTGGTAGTCCTGCACGCATCCCATTCCTCTTGCGCAACCGGCGGCCGGATCTGCACTGCCATTAAGCTCCCCCGTGCTGCTGCTCTTCTTCTCTCTGCTCACACACATTTTCCTTCGTTGCTATATCGCTCGTTTCGTGTCATACGTCATTTCTAAGACGTCACTGGGTCTTGTTCACTTATCACATTCGCATGGTCTGTAGGAGATGAGGTGGTTCAGCCCTGCGCGAGCGCTAGCGGCGCTCAGTCTGCTTTCGACCGACGTTGTGCGACCAGTCAGCGCAATTGACCTGGAGCCAACTTCAGAAGGTGTGTTATTCTCGCAATTTTTATGACAGCATAGGAGCTGATGCGCATTGCAGATTCTATCAAAGATGCAGCATCCAAAATTGCGAAAGAGCTGGTTTCGAACTATGCGGTCAAGGAAAATGGTGCCTGGAAAGTTTTAGGTGGATATCCCGGAATTCTCTATCCGCCCTATTATTGGTGGCAAGCTGGTGCTATGTTCGGTACCTTGCTGGACTATTGGCGGTATACCGGTGACGATCAGTATAACGACATGTTGCGTGAGGGCATGATACATCAATTTGGCGAAAAGTTGGATCTGGTATGCTTGCCCACGGGAGAATTGGAGGAATCAACATGCTAATGCCTACAGATGCCTCAAAACCAGTCAAAGAACGAAGGCAACGACGATCAGGTGTTCTGGGCTTATACCATGATAGCAGCTGCAGAATACAACTTCCCCGCCCCTCCCGACGACCAGCCAGGCTACCTTGCTATGACCCAATCCGTGTTCAATCAATTTGTCAAGCGCTACCAGAAGGAAGTTGATGATGGGAACTGTGGAGGTGGAATGCGCTGGCAGATCTACCCATGGCTGGATGGCTGGCTATACAAAAACACCGCATCGAACGGCGGACTCTTCCACCTCGGCGCTCGACTAGCTTTGTTTACGAAAAACAACACATACGCTGAGTGGGCAGAGAGAGCCTACGACTGGATGGATAACAGTGCGCTTCTTGAAGACGACGGTACCGTCAACGATGGCATGGACATGAAGACAGACCCACCATGCAAGGAAGCAGACAGAAACTCCTGGACGTATAACTACGGCGTCATGATTGCCGGTACTGCATACGTACGCCCCCCCCCCCCCACCTCCCCTTTTTCCGGGCCTCTTTCGTCCGCCGTTACTGACTTGCGTAGATGTACAATTACACCAACGGTGCTGAGAAATGGCGCAAGGCGCTGGGCCGCCATCTGAACCAAACCGAAAGATTTTTCCCGGGAGTCTACGGTGGCGTCATGACGGAGCCGTGCGAGAAGCCCCAAAACTGCAACACTGATCAAAAATCCTTCAAGGCTTATCTTTCCCGATGGCTCGGCGTGTGCATGCAATTGGCCCCCTGGACGCACGACATAATCATGCCGCACCTGCAGACATCCGCTAAAGCAGCTGCCAAAACCTGTACGGGCGCCTCTGCACACGGCGCGGGCAACTATGCGTGTGGTATGCGCTGGTGGACGGATGGCAACGATGGCGAAATGGGCGTTGGACAGCAGATGACCGCGCTGAATACAATCACCGTATTGAATGTCGATCGTGTGCCCCCGCCGTACAGCCAGCAGAGTGGCGGTGAGAGCAAGGGCGATCCCGGTTTGGGAACTGGCAGTGTCGACGACGATATTCCTCAATTGCACAAGAATCCTCCTACCGCTGGGGACAGAGCCGGAGCATCGATACTGACGATTCTGGTCCTCGCATTTGTCTTCAGTGGCGCTTATTGGCTTTGCATTGAATGAGGAGGAACGGATACCCATGATTTTGACTATCTGACATGATATGGTCAGTGGAGTTTTGGCGTTTCCGGATCCACTACTGTGGCTATATACATACTGTACATTTCAATACACTATTTGAGATTCAATTCTCGATCTACGAGTCTGGAAAAATGACCGAGCACTGCAGGCAATACGCGAGTGTTCATACCAGGTGGCGTATACCAAGACTTTTTGGCCCAGCTCAAGCGAACATGCAATCCATATAGATAACCGGACAGTTTATGAGTGGTCCAAATTTCTCACTCTGTGATCGTTGTATTCTCCACAATAGTTATGTAAAGCATACTCATAGCTTTGCCTTCTCTTCTGTTGTGAACTCTCGTCTCTCCGGTCCTCCACGGCTTCCGTCTCCTGCAAAAACGTCACCTTGTGACACATACTCTTTCCTGAATCGCCACTTCTCTGCCAAATCGGTGGGTAAGGAGCGCGTGAATGCCTTGGCTGTATATTTGCCCAAAACGGGAAGGAACTTGAAGGCACTGAACAGGTCAGCAGCAGTCATGATCGATGGATTAGCACACCTACTGTCCACTGCCTCCAGTCGCGAGAAATAGATTTGCATGATCAGGATGGTAGTCCATTATAAAGTCACCCGTCGGTGTGTCGTTGTACCAGCACACTGCAGTTCGATCGAACCCGCGCTCCGCTATTTCAGGAAGAACCTCTCTTAGTCCCTGCCGTAATCTTTGAACTCCATCGGCAGGTGCGAAATCAACCCGATTACTGCGTGGTGCCGTGACCGGAGAGGAGAGGCCGTCACTCTCGCTTCTTGTGTAGCCCCACCCGTGTACTGCAACTTTCAAGAAGCCGGTGTCCTCGTGAGGAGGAAATACGAACCATCCAGTTTCGAAGTTGAGATACACGGGCAAATCCTTCAGTTGCTGCATCTCTTCTTGCGTAAGCTTAGTGTATCCCAGCACTTGCCCAGTAGCGATTGTTGAGTTGTACATGGGGACAAGCTTATTTGTCCACGCGCCTGCCGCGAGCACGAAATGCTTGCCTTCGACATTGTGACCGCTGGCTGTTCTGGCAGCTACAATATTCTCTCGTGCATCTTTGTCGAAGCCAGTGACTGTGCCTTGAGCACCACTGATGAACGATACACCCTTCTCGATACACAAGTCACGGAAGTACAGAACTCCTTTGGCTGCATCAGCCCAGCCCGCAGTGCGATTGCAATAGCCATAAAGATCGGGTGATAGGGGGCCGGAGAGCACCGGGAACAGCTTCTTTGTGGTCGAGGCAGAGTCCAATTGTTCGTACGGGAGTTGAAGATTTGCAAGCTGATCGATGCAACGGTCTATCCATACACGTCCTCGTTCATGCTTCGCGCTAGTAGCTAGTACGAAAGGGGTTTGCTGAAAGGTTCCGTTCGATGTATATTTAGGGGTATTCCAGGCTTCATACGCCTCTTTTGCAATCCTTGTGTACACTGGATCTCCATAGTCGAAGCGAATGATCCGCGAGATGTCAACACTTGAGCCGTCCGGGACCTTGGACAGATTAGCCAACAGTTGACGAGAGTTCGAAGTCGATATACCGGCGGAACGTGACGGTCCAACACTACGATATCTTTGTAACCCAGGTTACTCAACTCTACCGCCGTCGAGAGACCAAACACTCCAGCACCAATAATAACCACACGATCATTCAAAGACATCCTTTCGCGTTCTTCATTGCCCTGCGTCGTGCACAAGTCCCGACTATTTATGCCTACCTATCCCGACGGATCTCCGCCTTAAGGAAGGAATACTTTTGCCATGATCTCTAGTACTTGCACACTTCCGCCGAAGGATACGCCCTACGATTGATTCTAGCGAGCGGATTGGTCAGATGGATGCGGATGTGGGGAAGCCTTCAAAGGGTTCCGCCGGCATCTCCGTCCCCACACCTCAACATCCTATGATGGACCGTTGTAGGGATCACTCGCGACATTCGCCATACCCTAACAGACGTGCGAGATTTGCATGTGAGAACTGTCGGTCTCTGGCTATGACTTTCGACTTTGGCTTAATGAGCTTGGGCTGACTCGCGCGACAGCCGGAAAAAGGCACGATGTCCTGGAGAACGACCCGCCTGCTCGTTGTGTAGCCGTCTGAATCAGACCTGCATATACGCACAAGATACCCGGGTTGCATTGCAGGATGGAAGCCCCGAGCAATCTTTGCAGCCTGATGGCCGTGCCGCTGCCCAGAGCCCAGATCGCGAAAGTACCGGCGCCCGTCTGACCGCTATCGAAGCCCGATTGGAACAGATATCCGCCAACTTGGGGTATGTGATACTTGCTTGGCCAATTCCATCTGGCCGAAGAACTGACAGTGTAGGCATAATGGAGCTCAGCCAGTCTCCCATGAAGGGCTAGCGCCGCCACTCTCACTCTCTAGGGTCAGACACGAATTGGACTTGGCTCTCGACACTGACAGGGTGAACGATGGGATACAGCTTTATTTCGAGCATTACTGTAACCAACCATGTCCACTCTTAGACCATCTTTCGCGTCACCCGCTCTCTCATCGCTATTCTGAAATCGTTCTGACTGCGATTTTGGCCCTGACCTTACGTCGCTCCACAAGTGCACCAGCAGCGTCAACAACACATGATTTGGAACAACGCAGTAGGGCATACTCCCAGCGTTTCTGGGATCTCCTTATCGACTCTTACCGCCAGTTTGAATTTGATGGGTCCTACTTCCAAGCTCTTTGCTTACTTTCACAAGTCGATTATGCAGAAGGTCGGTCGAGTAGAGCACGAGCGCAGGTAGCACTTGGCCTCAGACTTGCTCAAGCACAGGGCATGTTAAATAGAGATCATTACAAAAGCGATGATTTGCAGTGTAGACAGCACCAGGAGATAGTTTGGTCGCTGTTTATTCTGGATCGCATGTTCACGAGTCGACATATTCCCAATGCCTCTATGCCAGCTACTCTCTATATGGCACCAATCTTCACTGGCGGACCGGATCATCCAGATCAAGGTAATGGAATTGGTGCTACCGCTGCTTCCTCAGCATCTGTACAGAACTTCCTGGTCGTAAGTCTGAGCATCCAGATGATGAGAATATGGGAAACCGTGACCAAATACATCAGCGAAAGCTTGGTTGTAGATTCAGAGCCGATTTGGCATCCCAAATCAACCAGAACTGCAATATTGACACAACTGCTGGAGTATGAGATGCGTAGGTATACAGACAGAGATAGGTCAGCCGTTACTGACTGTCCACAGCCTCGGAGCCACACACTTATGCATCTGTCGGTCCTGTGAGTCGCGTGCTAGACGCACCACATCTGACTCCTTACTTCCGCACATGGCTGTTCTTCCAGATCACGCACTCAGGGGTTCATTGCTGCATGTACGTCACTGCTTGATGCACAAATGAAATCTGCTGATACGCGTAGCAACCACCCTTTCATCATTTTCATCAAGGCCCGTCAAAACAAGTCTCGTATCCCTCTCACTTTTCTCCAAAAAGCCCACAAGGACAGCCTTATCTACGCATCCTGGGTCGCCAAGAGCCTAAGTGATATGGAGAACACCGATCTTGACGTGCTCGATCCCTTTCTGGCGTTTCTTGTGGGCATCGCAGCGAGCATACACCTCGAGCATAGCCTGAGCACCAACAACTCGATTGCGTCCTCTGCAACGCAGAAGTTGGAGACGTGCAGAACGTATCTGGTAAGCGTGGCACGCATATGGCCGAAGGTCGAGAAGAGGATCGTAGCGCTGGACGCGCTGCGGTCGAGAGTGGGTGGCAGATCAGCTTTACACTACGTCGAGGACGAGTACGACGGTGCTGTACCGGTACGCAGTATGCGGCACGTGTCTTTGTCGGCCATAGACGAGCAGCTGATGTGGACACTCTTTGATTCTTCTCATGAACCGAGTCCTAACAGCTCTGGGCCAGTCAACAGGAGCAGTGGGCTGGGCGCAGAAGAGTTTGATCATCCTTTCAATGATCCGGTACCGCAGTCCCGTACTGAGGACGCCGCGATTCAGAGTGAGCCAACATTGGGCCTTCCTCCTGACATCGACTTGACCGTGGATTGGTCAGATTGGTCGCTGCTCGGATTGCCATGGCTCGCCTACTTCCCATCTGATGCCGCATGTCTCTAAATCTCTGAGTGGAAAGTGCAAATGGTATCAACTAACTCTAATTCTCCGTTGCGTCGTCAGGCGTACCCATGTAGACCAACCTACGTACAAGGAGTGTGTTATCGTCGGCCTCGCTGACGGGTTGTTCCTAGTGCGTTGTTACTTGCAGCAGGCGAAAGAAAACATGTCGGTGAGGGGCACAAGTTCTAGGATTGATTGCGACTGTCAAAGCGGGTGTAACATGCCAATCAAGCTGCGGAGACTTGGCGCGATGTGAGGCCTCTCTAACTGTTAGACCTACATACCGAGCGCAGCTATTCTCGATAAAGAGAAGACACCACACAGACGCGTGAGCGAATGATGCCGCTTCATGGGTGCATGCTGTCGTGACCTGTGTACCACGTAGCTGCTCAGCGAGACGAAATAGGGGAGAACGTTGCTGGAATCGGTGTTGTGAAACTTCAGAGTATGCGGCTGATTCTCGATGGTGTGGATTGTTAGTGACGTTATGGCTTGCGGGTGATCTTCGCACCGCCTCGCGACGCGGACTTCTCGCACTCCGTAGGCAGAACCGCAAGCAAGCGCCCTGTCCTTGTTCGAGATGCTTTTCAACTACAAAGGCAACGCCTGAACCTCGCACTGTGTCTCTGACACCACTACTGATGGCGACTCAGAAGGAAAGCGCGACCCCGTTGGCGCGGCGGAGTTCAGACACCGTGAACGCGTCGGATGAGAGACCGGCAGGGGCTACAATCGACGTTCTTGAACATCCCGAGAAGAGTAATGCTGTCGCTGCCGACGCAGAGTCGGACGGCAATGCGGACGAGAAAGTCAAAGAGAAGCAACACGAAGAGAAAAAAGACGAAAAGGAAGGCAGTCTGAAAGACTATTTCGTGAGTTGACTGCACGTGATGTCAGTACTGCATCTGCTCATACATATTGTAGCGGATCTTCACATACGCCAGCACTGTGGACCGCTTTTTGTATGCGCTAGGCTTCGCAGGTGCGATAGCCGTTGGTGCTGCCTTGCCATTGATGACATTGGTCTTCGGTCAGTCAACGACGCAGTTTAACCAGCAGGCTACTGGACAGGATTCCTCTGAGTTCACAAGCAACATCAATCATCTGATTCTCTACTTCATATACCTGTTTGTTGCTCGCTTCGTCATCGGATATATCAGCACGCTGTGCATCTGTATCGCAGCTGCCAGAACGACATGCGCGCTGAGGGAAGACTTCCTAGAAAAGCTTCTTCGACAGGATATAGCTCATTTCGACAAAGAAGGAAGCGGCTCCGCTGCCTCCCAGGTCACCACCAGTAGGATTATTCTGCTCCAAGATGCATCGTCTTCTGCTAACCCTGACGTGTAGACGGTAACAGGATTAACCAGGGCATCGCTGAAAAGCTCCACACTTGCGTACAAGGCATATCGCTATTTTTCTCCGGCTTCATTGTCGCGCTTGCTGTTCAGTGGAAGCTTGCTTTGATAGTTATGAGTATAATACCTGCTATATTCTTGATCACAGGAACCTGCATTGCTTTGGACGCGCCCATTGAGGCTCGTGTGGTGAGTCCAGATGCGTCCTCATCGCGTCCGAGCATCTAGCTGACTACCATGTGTAGACCAAGATATATTCCCAGGCCGGTACCTTGGCGCAGGATGCTATCAGTTCTATCAGGACAATTCACGCCTTTGGAGCCCACAGGAAAATCGTTGACAAATACGAGACTTACCTTCAAGAGGCGCACAGAGAAGGAAACAAGAAATCCATCCTCTACGGGATTCTGTTCTCAGGCCAGACTTTTCTAGTGATGGCCGGCACATCTCTGGCTTTTTGGCAAGGCTTTCGCATGTTTCAAAGTGGCGAGATAGGCAACGTGGGCACAGTGTTCACAGTTGTGCTCAGTGTTGTAGTTGGTGCTACTGCTACGCTTCTGATCTTTCCCCAACTGCAGGCCTTTACTAATGCCTCTTCAGCTGCTGGCGAACTCTTCTCCATAATTGACAGTTCGTCCGCTCTCGATCCTCTTTCTACTGAAGGCCTCCAGCCTACGAATTGCAGCGGTGAGATCATAGTGCGCGATCTTTGCTTTGCTTATCCAACTCGACCCAGTGCACAAGTATTGCAGGGTCTTACGCTGTCTATCCCAGCTGGAAAGTCGACAGCTTTAGTCGGCCCCAGTGGCTGTGGCAAATCGACTCTTGTCGGTCTTCTTGAACGCTGGTATCAACCGTCTTCTGGTCAGATCATCCTTGATAACCATGACCTCTCCGAATACAATACGAAGTGGCTACGAAGTAACATTCGTCTCATTCAACAGGAACCAACCTTGTTTCAAGGGACAATCTACGAGAATGTCGCGAAGGGCTTCATTGGTGACCAGAGGAGCTTGCCAGAAGAAAAGCAGAAGGAGATGATAGAAGAAGCGTGCAGGAATAGCAACGCGCACGACTTCATCCAGGCCCTGCCAGAAGGCTACCATACCCAAGTCGGCGAACGAGCCAGCATGCTGAGTGGCGGCCAACGACAGCGAATCGCGATTGCGCGTAGCATTGTGTCAGACCCACGGATTCTCTTGTTCGACGAGGCTACCAGTGCACTGGATCCTCGCGCTGAGAAGGTGGTACAGAGCGCGCTCAATCGTGTCTCGAAGAACAAGACCACCTTGATTATCGCTCACAAGCTCGCCACCGTCATGGCAGCTGACAACATCATCGTCATGAAGGATGGCCAGATCTTTGAGCAGGGCACGCACCATGAACTTCTCAAGCGTGACGGTCTTTACGCAGCGATGGTGCGCGCACAAGATCTCGGGACCAAAGCCAACGAGGATGATGTCCAGAAGGAGCTGCTGGAGACACAAGAGGTCGAGGAAACTCTAGATCGCAAAGCAACTCTCCAACGCACCCAGTCCCAGTACGACACCAATGAGCTTGCACGGAAGGTCGAGCAACTTGCTGCTGGCACTCTGGGCTACTCACTCGTCAAGTGTGTCTGGATCATGCTGAAAGAGAACATTGACCTCTATTACTGGTACGCAGCTACCATAATCGGCGGGATCATTGGCGGCGGCACCTATCCAGCCCAGGCCATAATCTTCTCTCGCCTTGTCCGCGTATTTACACTTCAAGGATCCGAAGCACAAGACGAAGCCAACTTTTGGGCGCTGATGTTCTTCGTGCTTGCTATCGCTAATCTGTTTGCTTATTTTGTCATCGGCCTGGCGTGCAACGGCATCGGGCAGACTCTGACCCATCGGTATCGCAGGGAAATGATTGAACGAATCATCAGCTTCGACCAGGACTTCTTCGACCGCCCCGAGAACTCGTCTGGCGCCCTCACCTCGAAGCTTTCCTCCGCGCCTACCTCGCTGCAAGAATTGATGTCTGCAAACCTCGGTCTGATGTTCAACATCCTGGTCAACATCCTGGGAAGCAGTATCCTCGGCATAGCTTACGGCTGGCGACTCGGTCTCACGCTTGTTTTCGGTGGGTTGACTGTCATCGTCGCTGCGGGATACTACCGCATCCGTCTCGACCAGAAGCTGGAAGCCGCGACTGAAGAGCAATTCTCCGGTAGTGCCGGATTGGCGACAGAGGCTGTGACATCAATCCGCACTGTCAGTATGCTGACGCTTGAAACCTCAATCATGCAGCAATACAGCGGCACACTACATGCCATCACTGCCAAGGTGATCCGCAACCTTACCTTCGCGCTGATTCCGTATGCACTCTCGCAGTCGGCGGATTTCCTCGTGATGGCTCTGGGGTTTTGGTACGGCTCACAACTGATTGCAAAGGGAGAGTACACAGTATCACAGTTCTTCGTCATTTTCATCGCCATTGTATTCGGCGGGCAAGGCGTAGCGCAGTTCTTCTCGTACAGCACCTCCATAACCAAGGCCAAGGGGAGTGCAAATTACATCCTGTGGCTACGGACCGTCAAGCCAGATATCTGCGAAGGACCCGAGACGGAAGGGAAGGGTCCCGCTGCAGATGGCGCCATCGCAATGGAAGACGTCGAATTCCGTTACAAACAACGAAATGCCTCCAGGGTCCTGCGTGGTATCTCAATGAAGATTGAACCCGGCACATTCGCCGCCTTTGTAGGTCCATCTGGCTGCGGCAAGAGCACCGTCGTCTCACTTCTTCTTCGCTTTTATGATCCGACATCAGGTCGTATCACGCTTGGCGATCAGGACATCTCTGCCCTCTCTCCATCTCTCTACCGACGCCACATGTCTCTCGTCCAGCAAGAACCCCCTCTTTACCTCGGCACTGTACGAGACAACATTGTACTGGGGCTCTCGTCGCCACCCTCCTCGCAGCAAATCGAAGACGCGTGTCGAGCCGCCAATGCATGGGACTTCATTGCATCGCTGCCTGAGGGCTTGGATACACAGTGCGGTTCCAAAGGTCTGCAGTTCTCTGGCGGACAGAGACAGAGAATAGCGATTGCGCGAGCACTAGTGAGGAACCCGCGACTGCTGTTGCTGGACGAGGCGACGAGTGCGCTGGACACGCAGAGTGAGCGCGTGGTGCAGAAGGCGCTGGACGAGGCGGCTCTGACTCGCACGACTGTGGCCGTGGCGCATAGACTGTAAGTGATAGTATCCCATGCTATTGCCTCTGTCTGTTTACTAATTGATTTTACACAGGAGCACGATTCGCCACGCAGACATCATCTTCGTCATGGAGGATGGCAAGATCGCGGAGATGGGGACTCACGAGGAGTTGCAGCGGCTTAGAGGCAGGTACTTTGCTACGTGTCTTGCGCAGTCGCTGGACCAGGCATAGAGAGACGAGGCGGTGTTTTGAATTGTGTTGTTGTGCACGTAAACTACTGCACGTGCTGTGATACCCGTGTGCTTTCTGATGTAGAATTGACTGGAGGAAGACGTCGTTGCCCCTTCTGTTGTCGCTTCATTATTCAAGACAAGAGCGCGACTGAAGCCTCGGTCAGGTGGAAGGCGGCTCTTGCTTTATGGATGCATACATTGGAAGAACATTAATGCCACTCGGCTACTATCTACGTTACTTCGAAAGGAAATACGCAAGCTATGATGATGAACACGCACGACACAAGCACCATATGCAATTCCCACACCCCTCCGCACCCAGCGGTACAACAATCCAAGCTTCCTTACTCGCATTCGCCCTTGGTATCAGTTTCTCTACCAAACGCCCGCTCAATACCCAAACTCCACGAGATGCAGACGCAATCATTCAAAACCAGGATTCTAATGCCCACTGGCGCCAAACACAATATTGATCCCCAAACAGGTGACCATAACAAGAACACCATACATAGCGAGCGCCAATGCCGCGTTGCGTAACAATCCGCGTCTCCAATCGCGGTTATCGTTACCCTCGCGGCTAGCACCGCCTTCGACTCCAGAAGCGAATTCGGATGCGTCATCCTCGTCCTTGACAAGGCGCTGGTGGTGCGGGCTGTCCGGATCGGAGATCTTGTAGTAGAAGAGACCTGGCAAGATGAAGGAGATGGTGGTTGAGCCTGTGCTGCCGACGTAGGCAAGGACAAGGGACAGGGATGAGACCGTCATGGCGGTAACGAACGACAGCACGATCAGCACCGTTGTTACGATGGCGAATCGCATATCGCTCATCTCCTGTCGCGGCTTGGAGGCCGAATTGCCCACAAGCGAGTGTCGCGTGGGACTGTTCTCCTGCGACGAGGAGCGTCGCTTTGGCCGCCACTTTGCGCAGGCGTCGAGGCTTGCGCGGCACGGGTGAATCTGCAGAGGGTAGGAGAACATGACCAGGATGACCATAGCGAAGCGGCCGACTGTTGCGGCGGCAGCGGTGGGGTACATGGACACGATGTTGCCCTTGATGTTGTCGCCGTAGCTCAGATAGCCAGTGATGCCAGTGAGGATGTACAAAGCACATGCGCCGCCAATCGAGGCGAAGATGACGGTGGTGGTACGGAAGTGGGAGTTGTTGGCAATCTCGTTCAGAATGGAGAACATGTTCTGGTGGCATGTGTATGCAAACACGATGACGGGAAAAGCCGCCAGGGCGCTGACGGGACCGGCCCATTCAAAGACCCTGACGGTGCCGCGCTCGGCGATGGTGTCGCCTTTTATGTAGTGGGCGACAACCAGAATCACCAAGTAGGCGATGGAAAAGAGGGCAATGACTGAGGTGTACTTGAGCGAATCGAGACGGCGGAGGAAAGAGAGTGGGATGACGATGAGCCTGGAAGAATTAGCAAGTATACAGTACGAGTGCTGAGAGTGCGTACATGAAGGCTGTGATCCAGAACTGCCTGTCAACCAGGAAGGCGACATCCTTGGCACCTGGCGCAAAGCCCACAATGACACCAGGCATCAGGTCGCCGATGATGATCAGGTAGCTTACAGCCACTCCAAAGCACTTGACTGCAATAGCAGCGTCGAAGAGAACCGAGGCGTTCGGATACGTGAGCTGCGAGAGGGCGGCGAAGGAGACATGGCCGCGGTCGACGTAGCGTGCGCAGCGTGTCTGCAGATAGAGGCCGAAGCCTGAGGTGAAGCCCGCCCACGCAATCACGAAGATGCCCAGGAAGATGCCCATCTTGGAGAGCGCCGAGGGCATAGCGAGCAGGCCGGCGCCGAGGACTGCGTGCGATTAGCATGGTGATTTATGCTGCGACCTAATTGAGCGCATACTGGTGTTGGCCAGGTTGATAACGCTGGAAATCCATGACGCCTGGCCCTGATGGCCGACGTCCTGCTTCCCACGCCCACGCCTGCAGACGTCAGTTACTATACAAGGCCCTCGTCTGTCTGGAGTCCCACCGTCTGCCGCGCAGTGACCCCGTGCTCGCGGACATGGGGTCGTAGTCCTGAGAGTCGGGCGAGATCGCAGAGTAGTTAGCCATGCTCTCCGTCAGTGCTGCCCCGTCGTCGCGCAGTCATGCGGTTGGCGGCAGAGCGCTGGCTAGAATAAAAATAAAAAAGCAAGGTTAGTTAGGTGAAGTTGCGTGAATTCCAGCGGCCATGTCGAAATGCCCGAATCTCGCTGACGTTGCGCCGCCCTCGGGAAGGGGTCCGTTCAAGTGGGTCCCGGGAAGGGCACGCGTCCGCTCTCACATGCCGAACTGAGACAAAACAACCACGAGCCATGGACGAGTACGACGAAGCGGTGCTATTCACCTATTCCCTCCTGGAGTCGCGCCTGGAGCGACTGGAATATTTGCTGGGCGGCTCCACGGCGCAGGGCGATGAGAAACCGCAGTCTGTACCGGACCGCGTGCGCAGGATCGAGCAGTCGCTGCAGCAGCTGGCAGGCAAGACGGCTCTGCTGGAGAACGTGAACGAACTCTGTACGGCATTTCGAGCAACAAGCTTGCCCGGCTGCATGGACAGATGCTGATTGCAGCAGTGGCCAAACACAAGGATGTATTGATTTCGAAGCCGTCCACCGCCCCGGACGCCGCCAATCCACTTACCCCAGCCCAAAAGTCCGTTCTTGTGGTTGAGCGCGCGCCTTCCTTTGCAACCACTGCCTCACAATTGAAGGCTCTCAACGACCAGCACATCCCAGACACAGACGGTTTCGTCAAGCTGGCCAGGCTACGTCCACGCATCGCCGAAGCAGAACAGCGACAGCTGCAGCAAGCCTTGAAGATTGCTGAGCTGCGGCGGAGAAGCGGATTGCTAGTCCAGAGAGACAAGCAGGTGCATTGGGTGGCAGCGGGCAAGTGTTGGGCAGGGTACCAAGAGAGACTTGTCAAGGGCTACCGGACGCTGCAGAGGGAAGAGGCGAGAAGGCGAGTTGAGAGAGGGAACGAGGACGAGGCGTGAGGCATTGGAAGAAAGTTCAAGTTTATGTTCAATCGATGATACCCGGATGCGCAACACAAAGTGTGCGATCCTTACAAAGGCAGACCCGCACTGGCCATGGCAGGATGCGTCACGAGCAACAACAGGCCTATGGCTCATGTTCTTCCTTATCTCTCGTTGTCTTATGTCAAAGATCCCATTTTCAATGACTTCAATTGTCTTCCACCATCATATCCTCTACCAGCGCCTTGGGCTCGTTGGCCTCGTCAAGGCCCGGTACTTCAGGCCATTCGACATCATGAAGTGCTCGAACTGTCATAGTGCTTCTTGATCCTCTCTAGCTGCTTTACAAACTCCTCAGGCAGATCTTGATGCTCGGAGGTGCCTTGATCGAGACGGTTCTCGTCAGGATTGTCGGCGCTCATCAAAGAGCGTAGAAGAGATCTGCCCTTCGCGCGATTCTCCTCTTTGTAGATGCTGAGGCCATGTGCAAATAGGAAGTCATATTCATCCCGCCAATGCGCTTTGAGGTAGTCTTTCTCAGCACCTGTGTATGGTGAATTATTGTCAGCGGCGCCTTCTGGATTGGCTTTAGGATTGCTACGACCAGACCCAAGCTGGTGCATCAGCCACCTTTGCTGTTCCTTACTTTCCCATTGGCAGCTGATCGTGTATTCTGCGCCCTGCTGGAGCACAGGCGGACCCAATTTCGGACCTCCAGCTCGATGACTGACTTTGATAGTCATGAGAGGTCGATTGCGGTCGAAGTAAGCGATGTTTTTGCCCTGGCTGTTCTTGATTGACCCTTTTGTTTTACCTTGAGACAGTAAAACGATGTAATCATCCCCGATATTGCCCCCAACGGCGTTGCAAGGAAAGTCTGGCACATGCAAAACTTCCTCGAGCTTTAGGGAGCCGTGAGAAGCTACGCCAGATCGATTAGGCGAACATTTAGTCGGTATCTCGACTGTGCCTACGCCCAATACAGGCAGATGGCCAGGAGAGATGAACAGTGAACACTTGAGTACTGAATCAAAAGGCGTATAAGTCGTGACCCAGCCTCGGTCCTTTGCAACGCTGTTGTGTATTAGCAGGCTACGCGTGAATATCCCGCTTCAACATACTGAACGTTGGAACTTATCAGCCAGATCCAGTCCGGACAAACCGGTGCGTTGGACTCCTGATCCGTCATCTTTTTGGGTTTTGTGAGTAATTCTTCCGTATGGAAGTGGAAGTGGAAGTGTGATATACAAGTAACGTATCAGGGTTACCTAAATATTTGTCCATAATTGCTGCTGGAAAAGGGCTGGCGCAGTAACAGCGCACTGCGTGTTTGTGCAGTCAAGGAACGCAATTGAGTTGGAAGAGTTACACGAAACTGTGAAGCAAACGACAAACAGCATTGATATGTGCAGCGGGAAACCGCTGATGTATGTAGCCGGGATACCTAGATACAGGTATGCAAGAGTGAGAAAACATGATCACATGACCGTCAAACTCCACCTGGGCAGGCAGGGCAGAATCTTCCCAGCACTGGCAAGGCACTGGGCGCTTCTGAATAATTCATGACTAGGGAGCCAGGATTCAGCAATCTGGTTCAACGCGTAGTCATCTTTTCGAAGCTCATGTTCATCTAGATTGAGCTAATTGGCCTTGGAGTACTTTTGTCGAAATCCTCGCATTACACAAAGTGTCCTCTTAGAGCCGGCAAGGTACTGTGTTACTCATTCTGACGCCGTCTGCCCAGATTGCTGCGCCTACGTGTACCCGGCTGTTGTTGGCCATGGCGAGGTGCGTCACGAGTAGCATATGGAGCATGATGGCATAAGGTTGTCAAAAGTTCAGACGTCCAACAAGTATTTGATGAGCGGGAAGGACGGGATAGAGGAAGAAGTAATTTTCAACGAATGAGGAAACTCAGATGTATTCATGAATCAAGGAAAGCAGCATGTGTCGTGAACCTTTGATCTCGGCAGACCTGCGTGCCTGCAGGAGCAGAGTAACAGCAGGCAATGACGTTCCTGCAGCAGCCCATGCCCGGCATTTGTGGTCACAGCCGTCGTTCCGGGCACACGTGAAGCAGTTTGTTTCCTTCCAGACAGCCGGCGGACCAGTGGTGAGCCACAGGCGGAACCAAACAGGGTCAAAAGCACGGCCATATATGCAGCAGAAGACACGAAATGACGGCGAGGTGAGCTCAATTTCCAAGGTCGCGTGCAAGAAGTAGGGCGGGAGTTGGGGTATCCGTGCTGGCTCTGTTTCAGCAGCGTTGCAGAGATTCCCAGCACCCATGTATCATCACGTTTCAGATGTGCACAAGAGGCTCCTCACACGTGCTGGCTGCCGCCGCGGTGCATCTGCAGTGACGAAATAGCTGTGGATGAGGTGCCGCGGCCAAACGAGATGTGCATCCTGCCGAGATTGGATCTCTCATGGGTGCTGTGAGTGATGTGACATGGTGCTCTCCACGATGCAGGGATACAGTCGACGCAGCCAGGAACACAGAGCTGCGCGCTTGGCACGTCAACGTCGACGTCGACGGTACAACCACAGCCAGATGGTCGTGGCGTCGCTGTTGAGCGGCCACAGTAGCGGGTAGTTGCACACCGCGCTGGGACGCCGTTGAGTCGAGGTTGGTCGTCAGGTCGTGCAAGCGCATCTGGGTGCCAAAATTAACACGCGCGTCTGTCCATTTCTAGACCATCCGCTGCGTTGGTCTAATATCGAGTGGGCCCGCTCAGCGCAGCCCTACCTGCAGACCAATCACTCTGAGCAAGCCGCCCATGGTGAAACCACAGCACAGCAGTTCCTCTCTACGGCCCTCGACACCCACTCGACTTCTGCAGCCGCCGCCGCTGCACGCCTGGACTGGAGAAAGCATCGCATTCTGCCACAGACCTGCCCGTGCTCGCACTGCCCGTCTGCCGCACACCCGCAGCGCCGTATTGCGCCGCGTCTTGTCAGCGTCCGCCCCGTCCTCGCCGTCTCCACTCACCGCACTGCACTGCACTGTACATAGCAGCCGCTCTCCCCTCGCGCGGGCCTGAACTGCTCGCTGCTGGACTGTGACCTCGACATTAGCTGGACTGACGTTCGACACGCCCACCGCCTACGCTCCCTTCACACACTGTACTGTACTGTACTGCACTGCACTGCACTGCACGTCGCCGCCTACGCTCATTCGCCCTTCCCTTCACACCGCCGCCGCTGCCGCCGAGCCTCGTAACCCATCCTCAACCCGCCACTCCGCCTGTTCCGCTACATGTACGGCTCCAATACCTCGCCTTCTCTGAAAATGGAATCAGGATATGGCAACGGCTACACCGGCCAGCGCGCCTCGTCCTTCAGCGTCGGACGCATCATTGGCGACCCCTTTGCCCTAGCCACCATCTCCATCGGCATCGTGAGTGCGCGCCTGTTTGCTGCGCCCAAATGCTATACTGTGCCCTGTACTGACCGCCCGCCAGCTTGCCTGGGTCATCGCTTTCGTCGCCAGCATAATATCCGCCATCCGCGGCGGCTTTCCCAACTTCGCATGGTGGACACTGGTGTTTATGTTCTTCTGCATCGTCGGCGTTACTGTCACAGTCGCCTCGGACGCTGAGAGGACCTATCATGTCGCAGTACGTACTCGCACATAGATACTCGCATGCACTTGCTGACTCTGACAGATTGTCGGCTTCCTGGCTGCCGGCCTTGTCTTCACCACCTCCTCGGTTAATTCGCTGGTCTACTCGCCCGTTGCTCCCTTCGAGGCCGCCGCTGCCGGCTACATCCTGCTGTCCATGATCGCCGTATGCTGCCCTCCGCCCGTTCGATTGATATGCGCTAACACGCTCAGATTGTGTGGATCTTCTACTACGGCTCCCAGCCCGCTGCACGCCACCGCACCTTTGTCGACTCATATGCCCTTCACAAGGAGCTCCCCGGCTCGCGCTCCTCGCGTCCCATCTCCAACGGCTTCACCAACCGCCCGCAGACTCAGATCTCCAACAGCCAGCAACCGCAGATGTACACATCCGCCCAACTAAATGGCTTCGAGACCTCGTCGCCCGTCTCCGGATATCCTGGTGGACCCCCGGGCGCCCAGGGCCGCAACAGCTCCGCCCCAGCCTTCGGCGGCATGAACGCCCAAACACCAGCCCAAGACGAGCCTACCGAGCAAGGTATCGAGTATCCATACCGCGCCAAGGCCATCTACAGCTACGAGGCAAACCCCGACGACGCCAACGAGATCAGCTTCCAAAAGCATGACATCCTCGAAGTCTCCGACGTGAGCGGGCGGTGGTGGCAGGCAAAGAAGCCCAACGGCGAGACAGGTATCGCGCCGAGCAACTACCTTATCTTGCTGTAGTGCAATTGGGAGACTGGATCTTTCTTTGCCTACCACTAATGACGCACCACGATTTTCGTAGCTGTACCATACATTCGACCGCTGGATATTTGGAGGTGGCTCCGAGCTTTGCCTCGCCCCGCGCCAAGCTAAGGGGTGGATTTGGAGATTTGATTATTTTGCGTTGCTCAGCTGCTGTCGCCGATACGCCACGCTACGCATACAGACCCGTCACAGTTGATCTGGATGTTATGCGCGCCTTTCGGCCAGAACAGCTCGATCCAAGAGAGGAGACGAGAAGAGGAGAGGAGTGAAAAGGCGCAGGGATTCGATTCGATTCTGTCCCGCACGATACCCGGACCGCTCAAGTGTCTGACCTTTGTTTATCTGTTTTCCTTTTCTCATATAATTTCAAATTTTTTGCCCTAGGGTTGTTTTCTCTTCATTCTTCCAACCCTTCTTTCCCTGCATATGGGCGCTCGTCTGCAAGAGCGTTTGTCGGCCTGGCATCACACCTCGATGCTTTGTCACTCATATTCTAAGTAAACTGACAGTCAGTCGCCAGCACTTGTTTCTCTGCTACAAAGCTGTTCTGCACGCAGCATCAGTGTCCGACTGTGAGATGCGCGTCCAAGGTAGCTCTATTCAATCACTAAAAGTATTTATCAACTTTTGAGAACGACCTCTTCCAACAGTGAGACGATGACATCAGTTTGGATGTATGACACCTGAATATTCGTGAATGTGCAGATCTAGAGTGTATGCATTTCTCCGTATTCGTGAAAAAGAGTGCAAAGGCGAATTCCTTCAGTAGTAATGGATCAGAATGCTACAATACACCTCGAAGGCCATACGCGTGTTCAGTCATTCTTTCAGTCTCTGCAAAAGCTCCACAGGATAGGTTTTAAAAACGACCCTAGGAGAGAACATGCTTCAAGTACTTCTTCTCACCACACTTGACACCTCCTTCCTCACCAGCAAGCTTACATCCCTTCGAATCCGTTACTCTTAGCAAACTTGGCCATATCACAATGTCCTTCTTATCCACCGAAAACCGCATAGCCTCGCTGCGCGCTGCATCGGATTTGAACTTGTCGATTTTCTCAGGATGCAACTGGCCCTCAGCAGCTTCAATCTCGCGGTTATGGTACCAATCAAACGACCACAGACACGGCTGGCTGAAGAGTGTGAATGCGAACTGGGCACCCATGCGTACAATGTCTCGAAGCTCCCGCACTCTTGAGCCCTTCTCGAACCCAGCATCGTTGGGAATCGCATACGAGTTCAGCAGTGGTCCCAGATCCTCCATCGCACGCTCAATGTTGATGGTTCGCGCATCAAACGGTGAGAACGCGTCTTCTTCGTAGGTCGCCTGGAGTAGCGTCGCTGTTATCTGCTTCCAGCGGGATAAGAGCGCGAGGTTCAGCGGTTTGGGCTCCTTCCCGTCCATGGTGAGCGCGCTGCGTCCGAAGCAGAAGCTCTGGAAGCAGTCGATGACTTCTGGCGGCAGCAGCGTGGCGCCGAGGCTGTTATTCCCCGTGCCCAGCTTCAGCAGCAGCATCCGGCTGAACATGATGCGGCCGATGCACATGACCAGCATTCCCAGTCGCGTTTCGCGGTTGTTGAGGAGGTCGAGGATATCGGGCCATGGGAGCAGCACTCCTGCACTGGCTTGTTCCACCATCAGTTGCGATGCGCCTCCGCCGTCGATCGCCTTGTCTGTGTAGTACTTCCTCACGTACTTGATGGTTGCGTCGTACAGCTTTGAATAGCGTTGCGAGATCATGGAGTCGGGAAGGGAGTCGAGGACTACGGGCAAAGCTACTCGACTCAGCTCTATTTCTTTGTACTTTCGGTCGTTGAGAGTGGGCATGTCGATATGGCTACCACTGGGTATCTTACTGATGGGCTTTGAGCTGGGGGGTTTGGATGTAGGTGGACTGTGGAAGGGGTGACTCTCACGTTCTATATTGCCTTGCGCGATGAAGGTCTTACGCAATATGCAAGGCCCGCTTTCGTCACAACTGACGCCATTACAAACTGTATGCCTAACACGTATTCACACACACAGTCATTGGATCGGCCGAATCGATCCCTTCAGGTGCTGCGTGGCAAGTAGAACAGAATCGTACACACCACGTCATGGCTCTGGGAAGGTATGTTGCTCCTTGTCAAACAAAGAAGTGTCTACTGCCGGTATTTGTGGTAAGAAGACAGCTGTGAATGTACAGAGACTCGATGGTATGAATTGTCTTAATAACAGACAGTTACTCATCGTTGTTATCATCGACAAAGCTCAAGTCGACTCCACCTGAACTACATCCACTATTCAATGTGGCACCTAAACACTTCCCCCAATTCGACTCCGACGCGAATTGATGGGTAATAATCCAAGAGCACCTTCCCGCCTGCTTCAGAGGAAGTTTTCACCGTTTGCAGTCAATTGTCTCACGTGCATCACGACAACCCTGCATATCACGCAGATATGTTGACATCCTTAGCAAAGCAATCCGAGGAGCATCCATTAGAAACAACCAGCTATGATCGATCGCAGATCAATTTGAAACCTGCCGCGCGACTCAGTCATTTGTCTCCGTCATATCTCGCAGTCTGGAGCGTTTAGGTATCGATGATGCTTTGATATGTTCACACCATGGTTTTAGGGCAGCTATAGACGATACAGTGAATGTCATACATAGTCCGTGGAGGAACTTTTGGTCTGAAAATACCTCTAGTAAGTACATAGTGGTTTTGACGACTTAAAGGTGTCTGAGTTCAGCTTGGTGATACTGTACAGGGCTACCATGTCTGATCAACTGTGTCTCAGTACCACGAAGATTTATCGTCACCCGCCGTCTTTATCAGCTGCACGCGTCTTAACCTGGGGAATGGTTATTTGGTTGTGAAGCGCTCTTTCGATATCAAAGTCTCGTGAGTTTAAAGGTAATTATTCCATCACAAAATTCTGCTTCGATTCAAGATGTAGCGGTATGAATCCATTCCGCGGTGTATCCTTCCCACAGTCGCGCCTTGATATCAGGTCTTGGTTGCAACATCCTCAATCCGGTCCTCCTGAAGCTTGTCCGAGTCCACATGCTGGAATTTCAGATCTTCCTGATCTGGATACGCGACCCTCCTAACTGTGTACCAAGGTCTTTCGAACAGAGCGTCCATGCTCTCCAGCGAGCGACCTGCCGTCTCAGGCAAGGCAAAGAATACATACACCAAAGAGCAACAGCAGATGACACCAAAGAAAACAAAGGCGCCAAACCTGTGCGTTGCAGCGAGTAGACTGGGCATAGCGCGGGAGCAGCCAAAGTAGAACGCCCAGTGGAAAGCCATCAGGATGCTCACATTGAGCGAGCGAATACGCACAGGGAAGACCTCAGCCGAGACAAGGTAGGGGATTGAGAACCAGCCAATGGACCATGCTACGGCGTGGATGTAGATGGCCGCAATAGCCACTTTGCTGGCGGACGTTGCGCTGGCGCTAGCCTTGATCATTGCGACTGACTCGCCGTTGGTGACGCCAAGATAAGTGCCGATGAAAGCAAGTGTCAGGATTTGCAAGGTGATACCGAGCATCAGCGAGCGGCGGCGTCCTATGAAATCGATGACGAAGATGGAGAAGAGTAGAACAGACACAAACTTGACAATTGCGTATAGACCCGTGGCCAGGAATCGTGATTCTTCACCTTGGATGCCTAGGTAGCCGAAGATGGTTGGGGAATACTGTCATCTGTCAGCATGGACTCCGCTTGAGCTACATAAGGGGTGTTCTTACCTGAGTAATAGCGTTGGCTCCAGACCATTGACTGAAGAGGTGGCAAGAGAACATCAGGATGAATCGTCGGCGGTACTCGGTGACGGTGAAGGTTTCTTTCAAGAGATCCAACGTAGAGGCACCTGCGACGGCCTCAATTTCATGGTTGAGCTGTCTCTGGATACCCTCAAATTCCTCCATAACATATGGATGGTCTGCAGGTAGTCTTCGCATTTCGCATAGAACTCTCATAGCTTCGGTGTTCTTGTTTTTGGAAAGCAAGAAGCGAGGGCTTTCTGGTGTGAAGATGATACCGGTAGCCCAAATCACAGCTGGAATGATCTGGAGCGCGGTCGGTAGCTGCCATTGGAGCTGTGTACCGGCGTGGTACTTGGTGATACCGTAGTTGAAAAAGAACCCGAACACTACACCGAGTTGCTGACAACATGCGAACTGCAAAGTGAGTAAACCTCTGATACTTTGTGGTGCGATCTATCTCAATCGTTAGCAAGCGATCAAAAGACGGTACTGTGTCGTGATCGCGATTTTTGCGTACCTCAGAAACGTAGATAGAGGGAAGTACGGTTATGGTACCAATGCCAATACCAGATATGAAGCGGCTTGCATACAGTGCAGACAGGTTTCCACCTGAGAATGTCTGACCAAAGATGCCGGCGATGTATATGACCGTAAATGCCAACATGGTCTTCTTTCTTCCCCATGCTTGGACAGTATTGACGCATGCTAAGCATCCGAACACAGCACCTGCAGTAGCTATAGCCACAATCCAACCTTTCGTGTTGGCATATTCAGCATCGCTCTGCTTCGCTACGCCAAAAGCCGTCCGAAACGACTTCTCCACGACGATGGAAGCAATATTGCCTTGAGAGAAAGTCAGTCTCTACCCTGCAGATTCCAGTTGCGTCGCTCATACCTTCATCAAACCCCTTTGCTACACCTGAGAAGCTCCAGACAGCAGTGCAGAAGAACAGCCAAACGTTAAAGATTTCCGATGGACATGCTTTGACAGCAGCCACGGTAGCTGCAACGAGACTCGGTTTTCCCATGTTGACGTGCAGAACGCGTTTTGTCAGTCGTGTGGAGGAGTGCTGGGGTGCACATCTTTATGTGCGTGGAGCCATGTCCTCTGGCGCTTCCCCCGTCCCGAGGAGTCTGTACCTATTTGGATGCAATTGCCGATATCGTGCCCCAGGATAATGGTGTTCTCGGACCCCAACATGGAGACACAAGCGTAGTTCGGACCTCCCCCGTGCGGGGGTTCTGGCTTTCGGACTCCAGCCGAAGGTGGAGAAGTCTGGTATCGGACGTCGAGCGCGTGGGGACCCCACAAATGTTGTTGATGAGGCTACCCGCAAGCCAATCGAGATACTGTGGGGTACCTCAATTGGCTTCCATGGCGTTGGAAGCTTGCGGAAGCTTGGAAGGCTCGGCCCCACTCCGATGCTGCCACAGCTCATATGCTCCCATGTTTTAGCGAGGGCTTGTAACGCGCTCATTGTACGACTGACCAGCTGTCATCACGCCTCTACTTACGCGCCGACGCCATGAATTTCTATGCGCCCCCGCCAACCATAACTGCGTCTCTTTATGTCCGCATACCTGATGCTGTTAGGTGTAATGACAAAGACACAGAGTGGAGGGGAGGCTTCAGTCGTCCTTTCCAAAATATCTTCCTCGAAGGGCCAGTATATACAAAGTCCGGGGACTTGTTTGTGGTAGATGTACCGTATGGGCGAATTTTGCGAATTTCGAAAGAGAAGGAAGTGTCTGTGGAAGCGGAATGGGACGGTGAGCCGAATGGATTGGCAGTCACACCGGATGGCAAGATCGCAGTTGCCGATTACAAAGAGGTAAATACACGTCTGAGCTCATGATTGCCCAAACTGCGAGCTGATCCTGACCTGAAGGGCATATTAACATTTGATCCTTCATTGGGAAAGATAACCCCGCGGTTAAAACGCCGCAATCTGGAACACTTTAAAGGCCCCAATGATCTCATCTTTGACAGCAGGGGTAACCTTTACTTTACGGACCAAGGCCAGACAGGCATGACCGATCCGACAGGAAGAGTCTATAGACTCTCCCCCGAGGGTAAATTGGATACTCTGCTTGATAACGGTCCAAGTCCAAACGGCCTTGTACTTTCGCCTGACGAGAAAGCGCTTTTCATCGCCATGACGCGGTCGAATGCTGTATGGCGGCTTCCACTCCACCAAGACGGCACAACGACCAAGGCTGGCTTGTTTTTTCAAAGCTTCGGTACATCCGGACCGGACGGTCTTGCTATGGATGAGGAAGGCAGCCTGTTTGTGTGTCATCCGAGCTTGGGCTCTATTTTTGTGCTCAACGCTGATGGGACACCAAAGGCGAGGATCGTTTCTGGCACGCAGGGTGTGAACATTACGAACTGTTGTTTTGGTGGACCGGATGGAAAGACGATATACATGACTGATAGTCTGGAGGGAAATATCCAATGCGTGGAGTGGCATTGCCGGGGGGCTACGCCTGTACCAACTGTAGCTAATAAAGCTTGATAAACCTTTGCCCTATTGTTATGCTGAGAGCATGTTTCTCTGATGTCTGCTCTACTAATTGCTTATCACTCCACTCGAGACTTTGTACAACATCGCACACGCCGCTCTATGAATGATCAAATCATACACGGGCGCTCTTTCCCAGAATCGAGTCTTTGCATGTAACTCGTTTGGTCCAACGGAACGGTCTTATCATGATAAGGCCGCGAATTATATTTAACTGAATCGTGGAAAGCAAACACGCACCAGGCGTACAAAGTTGTGTGCTTACGAATCTTGCATTCTGTTGTTCTGTCAGCTGTAGATCGCAGCTGTGTGGTCATCAAGATCAGGATCAGAACCTCCGGAGGAGGATTATCTGTGTAAATGTATATAGTATTCACACCTGTACTGAGTGAGGGACTCAACGTAGTCTACAGATTACTTTTGTCTCCATTCTTGTCGCTGGACAGAAAAGGAAAAATATGTGTCAATCCGCCCCCACTGCCTTTCTTCACAGGCGCTAGGGTTTTTGAATCGTCCTCCATTGGTTGCAGTGCATTCTCCTTCGATGCGTGCGTCCCACGGGAAGCATCGTCGTTCAGCCACTTCTGCTGGTCCTTTCCGAGTTTGAGCGTCCTATCAATATCCTTTGTGAGCTTGTCGACCTCATCCTGCAGCTGTTCGTCCCTGCTCTTCTTCACCTCCTCTTCTTGTCCAGGCACAAATTGACCTTCCTTCTTAGTAGTCGCCCAGAGCTCCTCAAGCTCCTCGCTCCAGCCCAGCGCCGTGGCTAATTCCTTGACTCCAGTGTCGCAATCCTTCAGAATGAGAACATCGTCGGGCCGCGATCCTAGCGAGCCGACCTGCTCCATGTTGATGAGCAGGCGCGGCACGCTGTCGTTTACCTGCTGAGGCAGCGATGCAAATGGATGCACGGAGAGTGAGGTGCCGAGGATGATGCATAGGTCGGCATTTTGCACGAGATCGATGTTGTCGAAAAATTCACGCGGGAGCTGTTCGCCGAAGAAAACAATCTTGGGCTTGACTAATCCGTTGCATGAAGCGTCTGTACAACGCGGGACTGTCTTATTTTCAATGTGTGTGAGCATTTGCTCTTTCGGGTATGACTTCTTGCAATCAATGCATCCTTGGCTGGGACGGTCAGAGAGGCGACAAAGGGGACAGGGGAGGCTCGGTGCTTACTCTGCGAAACTTCCGTGCGCTTCGATGATCTTGTCACCTGGGACGCCAGCCTCGCGCTCCAAACAATCGATGTTCTGGGTGAAGAGCTTGAGTAACAGGCCTTTCTGGTGCAGTAGGTTGATAAAGGAGTGGGTGATGGTCGGTCTGTACTTCCCTGGGTACAGCTCCTGTGCAAGTGTGTAAAAGGGTAAGGGATTCTCGCGAAAGAAATCTAACTCAAAGACGGCTTCGGGGTGTGGTAGATTGAGGCGCTCCAGATTTGCGTACAAGCCGGTCTCTGGTGAGCGAAAGTCCGGGATGCCTGCAGATGTCGAGATACCGGCACCAGTCTATGTTGTATGAGTATGCGATTGCCACTTCCACTGCATGACGTTCTTACAAGCACGACTATCTTCTTCGCCTTTCCATCTTTGATGTACTGTGCAAGCGCATCTGTGGATCGAGCACTCAATGTGAAAGGCCGTGTCTTGGGATCAACCATGGTAGACTCCTCGTTACCCATCTTGCGCACTCTACCTGCCTGACCTCTGTTTCTATTTTTCGGACGATTCTCTTCTGCCTTGTCTTTGCGCCGCGGCTTGTCCTCTTGCGCCTTCTGGCGGAACTCTTGGCGTTTGCGACCTATTTTGAACTTCGTTTGGAAGCTGTGATAGCTCTATTGTGCGAGGGAGCACATATACTGCTTTCACGGTCTGCTATGGCTGTGTGTTGGGCGTGTCAAGTTTGAACGATGGACGCGCCTGCCTAACGCCAAAATAATCTGGAGCCGTCTCGTTATCGAGCTGATGGCGGGGCTGCGTCATTGTGGCAGCTGGCCAATGGGAGTGCAAGGAAATGCACTCCTATAGTTCGCCATCTCATAGCAAGTGTGACTACATCGCACTGATTCAAAGTAAGCAAGCCGTGATATGTCGTGCAGACGCATCGCAGTCGTGCGAGCGTACACCTGTAACACTTTCTAGATCTATGTGCGTGATCATTCGGAAACCTCAAGACTACTGCAGGGCTAAATTGGCTGATTGGAGGCATGCAGCAAATATGATCTGGCTGCGATCTGTACGAACCACTTCGCTCGCTGTACTCCGGGCCTTAACACCATAGACAGTCTGCTCGGGTCTGTGAAAGCATTGTAACAGCACTTGCAAGGCTGTTTCAGATCACGGGACAAGCGTAGAGTGCCCAGGTGACCGAGAGTGGCAAGCAGCACTATACGACGGCAATGCACCATTTCCGCTGCATTTCCACTCAGGACTGCTTCCATGCGGAGATGCGCGGTTCATGGTTGCTGCCGTGGAATCGAAGTCGCTCCCGCCTGTCGCGTGTCGTTCATGCCAAGCGGCTAGCTCGGTTTGCTCAAGCCTTTCGCCGCGCGCTGACGACCGTCTCCGTCTCCGTCTCCTAGCCCAACCCATCACCACCTCCACCCGCACGACCGCACCGCCTGTCTCAACCAGCGCGACCGTATCACCACGCCCACATTCCGTCTGCCATCAGCACCACCATGTCTCGCGGAGGCGGCACAACCCTCTACGTCACCGGCTTCGGCCACGGCACGCGCGCCCGCGACCTCGCCTACGAGTTCGAACGGTACGTCTCACAACGCCATCTCTCTCCCAGCCACCGTCGACCCGGCTGCTGCAATCCGTTTTCGACTCTAATGCGCTTCCAGATACGGTCGCCTCGTCCGCTGCGACATTCCCGCTCCTCGTTCGGCCTCTTCTCGCCTGTGAGTATCACATTCCCTGTGGCCGCCCGCAAGGCTCTAACAGCACAGCAGCTTCGCCTTCGTTGAGTACGAGAGCCGTCGCGATGCCGACGACGCCTACCACGAGATGCACAACAAGCGCATTGGTCGCGATGACCTTCTGAAGATCGAGGTATGTGTGCTGTACTGTGCTGTGCTGTGCTATGTTGTGCACATGTGACTTGGCTGCGAAGAGCCTCGGCTGACGACAGGCAGTGGGCTCGTACACCTCCCTCGGCGTCGTGGCGCTTCGATTCTGGTCGCGACCGTCCTCGCAGCGACCGCGGTGACCGCAGCTCTCGCGGCGATGACCGTGGCGTCCCAGCCCGTGGCGACCGTTCCCCACGCCGCCGCAGCGTTTCCCCACGCCGTGACCGCGCTGGCTCTCCCCGCAAGGACCGCGAGCGTGACTACGACCGCCGCGACCGTGACAGGTCCAGGAGTCCCGTCGACGGCGACCGCGAGATGAAGGATGTCCGCGATCGCGAGGATGACCGTGGCGACCGCGAGCGCAGCGAACGCGACCGTGACGAGAGGCGCGAGGGCGAGGCCCGTCCCGCCGCCGAAGAGCGCAAGGGTATGACTCTCCGACTACGCTGATATCGACTTTCTCTGATCAACCACACAGCCGACTCTCCCCCTCCTCCTGCCGCACAAGAAGATCTTGACGTTGCCGAGTAGAGTTAGCATTCGTCATGCTTCGCGCAGGCAGTGCTTGACTGCCTCAGCTGTCACATCATTTGTATTGGCGTGTCTTTTACTTCCGAGTTGCTTCATGCGTGGGTTCAAGTAGCGGAAAAACGGTCGAGGCCCTGTCTTCTCCTGGTGGTGGCCGAGTTTGCTCGCAGCCATGCACTACATTAATCAATGCGCAGTCGAAAAGTCGGTTCGGATTCTTTCTTTGGCGAGTCGGTACCAGCGATATCCTACTCGATGCGGTTCGGTTTTGCGTCCCGTCCACCTTCATCGGTCGATCGGTCGACATCGAAGCGCTCGCTCTCGGTAACTTCGGTTTCTGTACACTACACGATCGATCTCGGTAGCACGAACTTTTTCAAATTCCCAGCCTCTCGATTCATCCCCGACCCTCGTCCTGATCTCGCACCGTCCCGCCCCGCCCCGTCCCCGTTACCGACCCTTGTCCGCACTTCACCGTCCTGACGCGAACACGAATACTCTTCACAAGGTTTGTATATTCCAACACGTCTTATATAGCTTTGCCCCACCGATTGTGACTGTGACGCCATCTTTCTGGCTTTATGTATGCCGCTGTGTAGACATGATGAGTGCCATCAATCCATATACTTCTGTTACGAGACCATCGTCCTGAGACGCATGCTAGCTGCATCACCGCCCATCCCTGCTTGTGTAGACACAATCTTTCTTTGGCACAACATGAAGACGCTGCATCACTAAGGCTCGACGCGCAGCCATAGTTTCTCTGTACTTGATGGGAGGTCGAATCCATGATGTAGCTCCCCAGTTGCTCGATTGAGGATACGGTGTAGTTTCATTCTCAGCTTGGACCAGAATGAATTCACTCAAGGATGACTAGAGTATCGAGTATATGTCTGCTTCTGTCTTCGAAATCATTCAGCGAAGTGTAAGATACCTCGTCTAGCTTGGATACTTCATTTCCGCGAGTAGGGTGACCATGCGCTTGAAGTATCTTGTCCTCTTTCCCCATAGCAATGTACGATCATATGTCATATACTCTTGTACATTCGCGCTCGTGAACTTTGGGTGACATGTAGCTGTGGTCTTGCATAGTTCAAGATAGCTCTTAGCTCTTAGCTCTCCAAAGCTCAATATCGAATCCGTAATCTTTCAGGTCATGCATCATATCTAGTTCACATCCTAGCTCGCTGTGGATTCTCGAAATTGCGTCTTGTTGCTCAAATCCAAGTGGCGTAATAAAGTTATGTTGAGTCGTCGACACATGGTAGATACATGATGAAGCGTGGCCATAAGAGCGTAGCCATAAGAGTTAATTCGGCAGTGTGATATCAGAAGGTTGAGATAGACATTTTCAATTTGAGTATCAACGTAAGCGAATGCGCCGAATGCGCGATGAAAGTTTCTGACCAGCGTTCTTTGTAGTTTTGAAAGAAGCAAAGTGTTGTACATTATGGTTTCATGAGACGTTGATTTGTGCCAGTAGTGACGTTCGCACCCTCAGATTTGCTTGAGCTCAGCCGGTCTTGTTGCATTCGATGACGTGTAAATCATGGCAAATCAACAATAGAAGACAATCTTGTGCACATGCAGCGGTGGAATCTTTGTCCACATGAGAAAAAGAAAGGAAACACACAGTTACATGGCAGCATTACATGCCTGAAGACCGCCAATTACAGTCAAGGTCATCAAAGGCGATATGGCATAGATAATCTGGGAATCGGTCAGTCACAGCTCAGCCAGCATGCTTTCAAGACACTTACAGCGAGGAACTTTGCAATGATCATCTTGTCTTTATGCTCTGCATCGGCGACATCCGCAAGGACCATAACCTTCATCGCACTCGGCCCAGCAGGCATCAACATCATGACGAACCACAACATGGGATTCTCTGGCAGCCACGAGGTCTTTGCAGCAATAGCGTAGATCAGACCGATGCTGATACTGTTGGGTGTCAGTTTACCTGATATTTGAACAAAGAAATGTGACTTACGCAGGCCATATGATGTACCTGACGACGGCAACGATGGTCACAGGCCGCCAATTCAAGTTCCCCGTATCTTCTCCTCGCTTCTCCTTGCGAAGCGCTTGTGCAAGCTTGACACCGACGACGACCACTTGTAGCGTAACGAACAGCTGTCCTACGTTCTTTATACTTTGCGTAAGCCAGGCGTTGAAGTATCCGCCTTTGTTGCTGTCTTCAAAGAAAAGCCTGTGCAGAGGAGGCGCAAGCCCAATGACTCCACCAATGAAAGCACCGATCAGAGGAGGGGTCATGAAATTGTAGACTGCCAGGATGGCTCTCTGGAGGAAACTAGGGAGCTTCTCCATACCGCGGTTGACAGTAGAATGAACGTTCTTGTTGACCCTGTGTGCTTGATGATGCACCATATGTGGCAGGAGAGAGGTATCCGGTGCCGAGTCAGAAGAATCGTCATCATCCTCGTCCTCGTCATCCTCTTGCGCTTCAGGATCGTCTCTATAGCGCTGGCGCGGTGCGCCGTTATCATGGCCATTTTGCTTCTTATTGTTCTGCGGACCATCTTCGTCATCGCCTTTCAGCTCGCTGCCGCCAATGCCAAAAGTAAGAGCGTGCGACACGACTGCAGAGACCAGGAAGTAGGTGCGAGCACGTGACACGGCTGCGGATGTCTCTTCGCCCTTGGACACCAAAGGTGTAAGAATACCGGTAGTCTCTAAAGATTCGATGAGGAGAAGGGGAAGCGATGTGGTGTTGTTGAATGCAACTGCAGGTATGGTCCAGCGTGGGAGTTTGAACACTCGGCAGAGCACGCGACCAAGGATAATCGAAAGAACGTTGTAGATTATCGCCCAGACTAATCTCCTCGTCAGTGTTATGCTTCAATTTCTCAATCTAGCAAGGTACGTACTGATGATAGGCACATATTCGTATGCCGTCTCAGGCTTCAGCTGCTTTCCTAGATTGTTGATAAGGAGACACGGCAACAACACCTTCACAGAGGTCTTCGAAATTTTGCTCGCGGCATCAGCATCGAGAAGGCCAAATTGGGAGAACGCTACACCGAAGCCAATAGTAAGGATGACTGAGACTGTGGCCTGGATACCACCCAGAAGCGGCTGAACGATATCGCTGCTCATAGTCGCTAGCGAGCTAGCGGTTGTTAGAAAGTAAGAAAACGCGGTAGTTTGTGGTAACGGAAACACAGCTGGTCGGCTGTGTATATCAATCCTGTCAGGGCAATTGCTGAAGGCCAAATGACCTTCTGTGCCAATGCTGGTATTCAAGAAATGGGATGGGGCTAAGGGAATTGGCGTTCGAGTGGACCTGAACGCCCAGGCGTGACGTCAGGCGCGGGAAGAGCATCATTATTTCAACGAGATGATTATCCGAACAAAGCTGTCTGACGCTGGAAAGCGAGGAGCAAAGATTTAGAACTCATCTTCAAGGATCGCGTGCTGCTATACTAGACTTAGTATGGTGCATCCGGATGCTACGAAGATGTACAGGTACCGGGGAGCCGTCCGATCCGCAATGCCGTCAACATGGAATTCTGAAAACGCGATTCAGGGCGCATTGGCGCCGAGCTTTCGATACGAGCATTCTGCAGCGACGTCAATGCATCTTCGACGGCACATGATCGCCCGCATCGGGCTATGACAACTTGTACTTCCTTTGACCGCTGCTACAGCACATTGTCACTCCTGATGAGGCAGTTGCTAAAATACAAGAAGTCGTTTCCATCGAAGCACTCCAATCATGATTAGCCAGTCTAAGTAAACATGTCGTTGCGCAAGAGGCTACGCATTCCATTAGTATTGCTATTTTTGGCCTATGAAGACCAGATTTCTGCGGAAGTCTCAAACATCTCGTTGGACTATATTAAGGTCCTGTACAATTGCTGCATGTGCTACTTCCCTCCATGGCACACAGCGGATCAGGTCGAACTGAGCTCGAACGAGAAAGTGCAGCCTAAACGTCAACAGGCGCAAGAAGCAAGGAAACCACGTTCATCCTTCTCGGTCACAACCTCAGAAATTCTGCGCAATCCTGGCCCTCCTCTCGCTCGCTCTGACATGCACCGGCTCATAGATTGGGTTCACAGGAGATCCGCCATCTAGCTCGGCATGGCCCACTGGCGCACCGAAACCGACTTCCGAGTGCTTCGCGTCGAGTTCAGCTTTCTCGTGTGGGTGTCTACCCTTGTCCGGCTCGTGTACAAGCGGCGGTGGTGTCTCTGCTGAACGACCATGGTGGCGGCGCTGGAAACGGCGTGACAAGAAGAAAGCCGCAACCACGAACGATCCAAGAATGGCGATACTAGCAACCGCTATGCCTGCGATTACTGCTGGGCTCATCGACTTCTCGTGATTCGCAGGTGCCGAAGAGCCGGAGCTATACGACAGCGCGGTACTGCTGGTCTGCGAATTCGCGGGGGTCCCATACCCGACTACAGTTGACTTGGTAGTCGCTGAGACATATGTCGTCGAGACATATACCGTATATCGTGTTGTCTTTGTTGGAGGCTGTGAAAATCCGGTCGTCGTCTGTGGCGCGGTCGTGGAGAGAGGAAGTTCTGTTGATACAGCAGAGCTGTAATCATCGGGGCCGTCGCCACCGTTCGTGGTGGCAGAAGACACAGCTGTGCTGTAATCAGTACCACCTCCGGTCATTGTGACAGTAGCCTCGGCAGCGCTCGGTCTCTGCAGATAGCTCTGCCATTCGCCGAAGTAACTAGCATTTTCATCGGAGATGTTTTGATCCCAACCGCATGCTTTCTGGAACATCACTATGAAATCTTCCGTTCGTTAGTTGTTTGTCTTTTTAGATCCACTCTCTCAACCTACTCTTGCGATCTGGTTCCATTGTGCAGAGCAAGTCCAGGCAACGCGAGTAATTCTCGAAGAATTGCCAAACACCGCCTTTGTAGCCTCCATCTAGCTCGCATATGCCCTTGAGATTGTCTGCGCAGACGCCATCAACGACGTCCATATCCCCGGCCAGGCATTGGTCCTAAGCTTTTTAGCGAACGTCCGAGCAAGGCGCGTTCATGACGTACTGTGCACGGGGGGAGATTGGGCGGCGAGCGCGATGCGATACAGAACCTCTTGGCCGATGCAGCGCCGGCAAGCAATAGAAGTGCGAGTAGCATGACGCCAAAGAGTGGTCAAGAGCTGGCCTGAGGTTGTCCGGAGGAGGATATGGGCAATGGAGAGGTTTTTGAGTGGAGCACGAGGTATTTCACTTATCACGTGGCGAGCAGCAACGCACGTAAGTCAAAGTGAGTGAAAGTGACAGTGACACTGGGTCCTGCGTATGACCAGCAACGGAGAATCATTACACAGACATGTGCACATGCTCTCGCATCCAGCACCCACAGTCAGCCACATTACGTACATCTCACAGCGGTATAACAACCTATCATTGCGTCTTCAAGCTCGCAGGTTGGCCAGTGAGCTCCTTTGGAGGGCTCACCGGGTTCGCGCCATCCAGTTCAGTATATACGACCGGTGTGCTCACAGCAGCATATGCACCGCTCTTGCCACCAGTGTATGCCAGCATGGTCCCCTCTAGCTCCGACACGCCACCTTCCTCTTTGATTTCGGCAGCCGCAGCGTACGTCGTGACATCTGGAGTCAAAGTTCCTTTCCGCCTACGTCGACATAAGATGAAAGTTACGAGTCCTACAGCGAGTGCTAAAAGTGACAGAATAGCAATGGATATCCCAATGATTTCCGATACCTTCAAGGCAGATTCTGATTTATTGTGGTGCATAGACAGAGGAGTGATGGTGGTCGTGCTGTATGCGGATGATTGACTCTCGTTGTTGAGAAATGTCGCTTTGTTGTTGCTACTAGTGACTTCGGGCTTCACTGTGGGTGTTGCCGCTGGACCTTCTCTTGTTATGACCGATGTAATCATAACCGGGGTAGGGGTTATCGTTGGCGCCCAGTCTCGCAGCGGGAGGGGAACAGTGTCGTTCGTCAATGGACCACCAACAGTGCCCTGACATTGCGTTGCAAATAATAGCATCAAGTCTACTATATTATCAATCCTTCATCAACTCGAACCATCCGAGAGGATGACTCACTCGTGATATCGCCGTCATCTGGACAGCCATTGACTATGCATTTAGCCCACATGCTGAACCAGCTGTTGGGCCCATCCTTGCTCTCGCACCACCCTCTTAGGTTCTGTGGGCATGGGCATATGTCCTCTTCACTGCAGCTGCCAGTAGACAAGCATTCATCCTGCAAAATTGTGAGAGTCGTATGAAAAGCACTTGGCTGAACCTACCATGCATGAGGGCAGACTTGGCTGCGCAGAACCCATTGTACATGCGATTTGAGGAATCGTCATTACCACAAAAGCATACCAAGTTGGGAAGAAGAATCTCACGAATTAAGTCCAAGGGTGAGGATGAGATGCAGCAGACACTATGCACAGGACTCTGAAGCTGGGTTTGCAGAACTTAAGACGCAGCATCTCTCCTTTCTGCCTGCAAAATCTCCAAGATTGCCCAACTGTCATCCCCTGAGCAAACAAAATGTAGGCACGGTGTTACATACACACTCAAATGCCACTGCATTCCCCGCGCACACCTCAGGCCAATCACAAACATTCCTTACGTGCTTTTGTACCGCGCAAGTCCCTATGTGAAGCGTCACACCCGTCTGGGCCCTGCAATCATTCTGAGAATGGTAACTGGCCCCGATAAACCCTTATTATAGTTGGACGCCATGTTCGTGATTGTAACTAGAGGACGGTTGCATCGCTTGAAGGAACCAATCCAGGTACAGCGTGAGCGCCACTGTCTTACGCCGCAACGGATGGCTGCAGGCACGGCCTTGTGCAGCCTTACGGGCTAATGAGGGATGGCTTCGTTGAGTCTATGCATAACTGTATTGAACTGGCTGCAGGGAGCAAACTCTAGAGCAAATCAGGGGATGAAGGAGTATTCTTGGAGCCAGTTACTGCACCTTGTCAGCTTCGACTGTCTGGACGGTAATTCTCAGGGATTCAATCAGTAGAGAGTAAGAGGAATGGAAGACTAACCAGTGCATAGTTCTATTAGAAGATAGAGCTTCAAAGTCTGTAACACTCAGATTTGAACCCGTGAAAACAGTGCTGCCTTTTGGACTTTTTGCACTATGCCAAGTAGCCACTCAGAGCTGGCAAGGTGCTCCAGATTACTGAACGTTATAATCTTCTATTCAAGAATCAATTGGGTGACGCATCTCGTAGCTTATGTTGCCTCTTTAGTTTGTCATTGTCCTCCACCTGCCGATATCCCGTCCCTCTTGTCTTGCCTCCGTAGTGTCCAATGAGTATTCAGAGCTCGCCCGAGTCAATTTTCGCGCCGAACTATGAGTCTGACCTTTGAACTATTCTCCTCCTGGAGTCTGCTGGTCAGGTCGGAAGATTGCACCAGTGGAGTCGTTGTTGTTTGCGAGCAGTCCATCGATATACCGCAGGAAACCTTTTCCGCTCAACCCTCCTTCAACTTTTTGTTAACTTTCCAATAAATGTAGCTTGTGATGCTGAGGAGACCAGCAAGAACGATAATGCCACCAACGATACCGCAGATCGCTCCAGGACTACAGGTCTTTGCGGTGATAGTGGCAGACTTTGGCAAGATACTGGCAGTATCAAGGCTAGATAATTCACTACCGATGCTACTAAGATTTATGTCAATAGAATTGAAGAGGGACGCGTAGTCAGCTGAACCGCTGTGCTGGTGAGTTCAAGGTGAGAAGATCGAGGGGTGTGAGCTGCAAAAAGAAATAGCAGAAGGGTTAGCCAGCTCAATACAAGTGCTGGTGGCTTTAAGGTCAGAAGAGCGGACTCTGGGAGTTGGGGTTGTCGTTGTAGGAGAGGAAAGAGTAGTGGGCCCAGAAGAGGTTCTGCAGCGTCTAGGCCAGAAGAGCGAGGCCTGGAAGTTGTGGTCGTCAGAGTAGATGGTGGAAATACAATGGTCATCCCAGGCTGCTTGCACTGAGATGCTGTCCGATAATCAGGCTTCCATCCCCGCGGTATGTCGTGGCCGCCATCCTTGCCCACGCGTCGACAGAACTCGATCCACCCCTTGACGAATGCTGCAAAGGTCAGCTTGCCTTATGCTTTGATCTAGCAGACTGCACTAACATTTGCGACTATGACATCGGTACTCTCCTTCAGCAGGCAGTCGCTGGCGAAGACGTAGTTGCTGGCGATGTGGTTGTCGATCTTGCAGCCACATTCGAGGTCGTGTTTGCTGTTCGGAATGAGTTCTGCGGGTAAAGTAAGGCATTTTGCAGGAAGCTGTTAGTCAGTAAGGCTTACCGATATTTGGGGTGAATACACACTGTATAGCTTTCGGACTGGTTGCCAGTACTGGCCATTGCACAGATTTCGAGACAAACAATGACAAGCGTGGTACAGATGATGGCTTGTCTGGAGGAGCCAGTCTGTGTTTCAGCGTACTGAATTCTATGCGTAAGTGACAGCAACCCCAGTGAATAGTTTACAGTTATTGTAGCAAACATTATCGAATCTAGTATGTGGCCTGTCCGAACAGCATCAAAAGCCTTCACTATCAGCTTGAAATCCATGATAGGTATTCTGTAGAAAGATAGATGAGAGCGTGAAAGAGTGTATTCATTATCAATTATGTAAATGCGTCGTGTGTGCCTTCCCGCTATGTGTGGTAGCTCCGTGTGTAAATGCGCAAATGCTATGCCGAAACTCCAATGATGCTTAAGGAACGTGGTATCGTGAAATGTGGTCGTATACGTAGAAACGGTGAACGAAAGATAATAATGGTTCAAGCCCAGTGGACTTCCTTGTTGTACTCTGGCCGTGCGCATACATCCTTGAGGACGTCCTTGTACTCTACATCGTGTCAGTGCTGTTCTTCTTGAGTTTGTTTTAGCCAGCATGACTTACGATCGATAGCTCCGGCTGTGCATATATTCGTCTCTTTGGCTCTTTGAATGCATGGCTGCACAGTCTGTACGTAGCGGGTGACATCCTCCTGAGGCAGAGAGCAGATACGTCCAAGGTCGCTGGGGGCGGTGCCATTAGACGCGCCCGTAGCTACGAAAGTGCCATTTGTTGATGCCAAACATGTTTCTGCACCGCAAGTAGGTAGCTTGAACTGCCTTGTGACGCTTGCAGGCAATGACCAGGCAGCTGGAGCGGCAGCGGTGACGAGAGCGACGTAGATGGCGGTCTTCATGTTGATGGTAGTGATAACAGGATGATCGATGGGGACGATGAATTGGTCGACAACGTGAGGTCAAGGTCGTCTAGGGAACCGATGGCTTATGTCTCTTGCAGATTGGTTCTATTTAGAGTTCAAGCTCCGCTTCCCTGCAGGTGGACGAACGGTTGCGATCGGGAGTTCCGACGGTGTGCCCGAAAGCAGACGTGGGTGCGCCGTGGGACAAAGAAAAACTAGTAGGTCTTGCAGCGTATGTTCCACGGAAGCCTACCACTAGCGACGTGTCGATATTCGTGAGGCCGAAGGGATTGCGAGCGAAGGTTTTGATGTCTACGATGGTGTTGTTGCTGGGTCGTGATGCTGTCGATCACCCTTGAGCCTTCCAATCGTGATTTATATGCTTCGAAGGCTTTCAACGTAACTAACGTCTGGAAATAGAACACACGTCAGTGGATCTCAACGCGTGTCAATCGTAAGTTCGTTTTTCGTGTCATCCAGCGCGGAACGTCATGGAGCGGAGAAGAAGTCATGTGGAGCCCGTGCGGCTGAGGCGTCGTTCTTGCCAGTTGTGGGGCAGATTTATGATTCAGGTATTGATATGCACGATTGTCAGGGATGGCGATGTCATGAGGTTGGGAAGAAGCTACAGTCGTTGAAGGAGATGCGTCAGCCGTTGCGATGAACCTCAACACGAGTGATGAGGCGTACGCGAGTTGCGAACGTGTGGGGCTGGCGACCGCTGTCGTTCATTGTGACGTTCGGATCGCAGCTTCAGTTCACGGCAATGGACTGTAACGCAAAACACTTATCATGGTATTGCGACTATATTGATGTCCTCAAACTCGACGTATTGCAAAAGACCTGTGATATGAAAGACTTGACACCAGGCGTAAAACCGCATCGACTACCACAATCCTCTCACCGTTCAGGATTAGCTATTAACCCGTCCAGCAGGCGCAAAATATCAAGAAGTATATCCTCTGCACACCCTTGTACGTATGCGAGAGCGCACACTCCCTTTCCACGCCCTCGCAGCAACACTAACACCTAGAACAAGCAGTCCAAGCAGCAACAGCAGGCTAGACCGGCGCAGAGACCAGCGAACAAGCCGCCTCCAGCTCCACCTCCTTGCCTCCTGTCGTCCTGATAGTATCCTCCGGGCGGTGGCGGGCCCTGCTGGTAGTACATCTGCTGCTGAGGTTGACCATAGGGACCGCCAGGAGGTCCATATTGGCCCTGAGGTGGCCCGTAGCCAGGGCCCTGCTGGTATGGATTGGGCGAGCCGTAGTAGTCATTGTTGCTGGGAGGGCCTTGCTGATACGGCTGCATGTTTTGGTTGTATGGGCCAGCGTCTTGGTGAATCGGTGGCGGCGACTGGGGGTACTGCGGCGGCGCGCCCTATAACACAGTTAGTGAACTGTCCTCTTGCGCTCCAGGTGATGGCGCTGAGACGTGTGGCGCAGAAGGTGCGGAGGTGTTAAGGAAGGCGCACCGCAACGCGCTGGGACGATAAGATTGCTAACATACATATTGCTTGTTCGGATCCATTGCGACGTATATTCAAGAAACAGCAACAGCAGTGAGTGTAGGTGTAGGAATGAGAGTGTTCACTCGCAAGTTGGCGGTTGGGTAGTCGCAGCTGCTGGAGTGGCGCGGCGAAGCTGGGCAGTGCTCGGTTCCGAGGGCAATCAGATGCTCTTCCCCGCCCAAGGGTTAGAATGCTTGGCTGTCAATTATGGAGTAGTGATTGCGATTGTGCGAGCGGCGAGTGTCAGTGAGCGAGAGAAATAAAGGGAGGCGTCGCAACACAGGACAGATAAGATCTTCACCTTGTTGCGAGAGTGCTACACGAAGCGTTCGGCATTGCGCTGCGCCCCGGACAAGCACAGCCACGTAATGCACCAAGCTCCAACGCTGCTAGCTAGCCTGTCATGACTGTCCGCGTCGCCCGTACGCTTTGATACGGTAGAATCTCATGCCCAGTGACTACATACCTAAATCCTTCCGAGTCTGCAGGCGATTGCACGTGCAGTATGGAAGTATACAGATGACGATGCTTGCGCAGGTGCCTGCCTGGATGATACCACGCGAGGTCGGTTGCACTTGCTGCTGGAACGGTGACGTCTTCGGCGGGAGCATCAACAAACGCTAGTGCATGCAAAGCCGCGGCTCACCATCGAGCTTCGACAAACAGCCTTTACTGTTCCTTCGTCTGGCCGTAGATTTGCGACGCGTATGCAGCTTCCACAGCCGCGACTCGACCGGCAGTCTTGATTGCGACACCCCGTTTCTCACACGATGGCGTCCCTGCCCCAGCAACGCCCTGCATCGCAGCGCCATACTTCTCCGCCAGCTGGGGAGGCGTCTACGCCCTCACACCAGAACGAGACTACCCGCAGCAGCAGCCTCTCTGCCGCCTCTGTCGACTCGCAAACACTCCTCCTCAGTTCGCCACCAGCAAATGCTGCCGACACAGTCGCCTCGCAGCAAAGCACCGCCCCGCCACAGCAAGACGACGAGCCACGCAGGTGCTGGATATGCTTCAACGACGAGACAGAAGACGATGAGACGTCTTCGGAGTGGCGCTCACCGTGTACATGTTCGCTAGATGCGCACGAGAAATGTCTGTTGGACTGGATCGCTGATATGGAAGCACCAACAAACGGCCGTAGAGCCGGACGCGCGGCTGGCAAGATCCTATGCCCTCAGTGCAAGTCAGAGATTCGAGTCGAGAGACCGCGCAGCGCTATAGTAGATTCAGTGCGTGTAGCTGAAAAGGCTGTGGGCTCGCTGCTGTTGCCTGGCCTTGCCTTTGTCACTGGTACCGCCCTCTACTCGACCCTCACGCTTGCAGGCACGAGCACGATATATGCCATTTTTGGTACACAGGATGCCGCTCTGATACTTGCGCCATTGTACGAGGCCCCAAGTCCAGGTATGCCGTCCTCGCTGGCGATACGACTGGTCGACCACTTGCGCCATCACTGGCGGCTGGACATTGGGTTGCCTCTGATTCCAGCCGTCCTTGTCGCTAGCCGAACTACTCTCGCCGACTCGTTCCTTCCATTTTTGCCTCTCATCTTCTTTGTCAGTTCGGGTCAGCCAGGCGATGACATGTTACAGCTTCAGTGGCCTCCAAGTGCGGCCTTTTCGTTTGCATGTCTTCCATACCTGCGCGGATTCTACAATGCGTACTACGATCGCGTTTGGGCGCCACGGGAACGACGGTGGCTCAAAGAGGTTCAGCCCCGAGCGGGTACCGACGACGTAGCGGAAGAAAGAGGTTTACAGGTAGAGCTTGGCGAGATGCAGGACGATGACAACAACCACGATGATGACCATGTTGAGGAGGTCATCGATGTTCAGGTTGACCTTAACGTCTTTGGAGACTGGAATAATGGTGGCGCGGCGCCCAATGACAACGACATGGTCGAGCCAGCACATCCCCTAGAAGCGCCGCCGCTGGACAATCGGCAGCGAATTCCTCAAGCCGGTCAGGAAGAAGCGCCCGCACCTGGCATGCCCGCTCAGCCACGACAGCGTATTCGCCGTGAGCGTGGCATAACATTCAACACCGTTTCACTTATGGATACTATCCTTGGTGCCCTGATCTTTCCATCTATAGCGGCCACGATGGGTGAGCTACTCCGTATCACATTACCAAATTCATGGGTCACACCACCTAAAGGTATAACCACAACATCCTGGCTCGGTGGGTGGCTCGGTGCAGGAGCAATGCAAGGCGGTCGAGGGCGATCCACTGGCTTCCTACAGACGAGGTGGGGCCGGAGCTTAGTAGGAGGGTGCTTGTTTGTGGGATTGAAGGATGCGGTGATGCTCTATGTGAGGTGGAAGATAGCGCAGAATCATAGGAAAAGGCGAGTCCTGGATCATGATGGGTCAAAGAAGTCGAGGGGGAGCGGACGTCTCGAAACAAGCTCCACATAGGTTGCCGCGACCGAGTGTCAGCACCATCCGGATTAGGATCTCGGGAGATTGACATCGGACTCGAATTGCCAACCACGAGCCATACCTACGAGGCTGTCAAAGTGGCACAATCTCAACTGTCGAATATCTTCTCGGCTCTATCTCACAGAACACTTCTATGCTTGCGAAATGTGTGACTCCGAATCATAGCATGTCAGACCCTGGCTGATAACGTCCCGACTTCGCCTGTCATTTTCACGCGCCTACTTCCGGATGCCTGGTCTCTTCATGGTATTGAGCTGTCTCCTCTTCGAGCCATTCAAGAAAAAGATATATGCCGGCGTGCTAATATCTATACCTCTGATCTGCGTTGTGGGAGGTTCGACTTGCGGCTGGAAGTCATGTGTAAATTCACCGATAGATTTATAACTGCTTTTTGCTACCCAATCTGTCACATACGACCATAGGACGTTGAAAACAAGGCTTCCCGTTCGCTCAGCCCTATTTAAGCAACGTACCGGCGGATTAGTAGTTAGGTGGGTGACCACTAGCGAATACCCGCTGTTGTATGTTTTTTTTAGCCTTTTAGTGATCAGCGGCTAGAGTTGCCGTTCATCCGTCCTCATTTACAACATTGCATTGCAGGTAGGCAACAGAATCTGAGACCAACGAGTGTTCAATTTGTAGTTGGCTATCATAAGCAGGATCTTACTGAAATCTTCCCAGAATAAGTTTTTGTCAATTAGCAGGGTTGTACAGCGTTTAAGCAGCATCATTCTTTGGCGGCCACGGCGTCCAACTAGCAAGAGTGACGCAAGCCGTGAGCCATTTTCGCAACTGCTATAACGAGGACGCCAACTGCATCAAATGGTGTACTTTCAGCCCGCTCCCTACGACTGCAAATCCTTGTCCAGGAACTCACGACATGCTTGATACCGAGAGTCTGAACGTCGCCTACATGGATCTGCGCGAATCAACTCATCGTATCTCCAGGCCCGGCGTCCTCGCAGCCGTCACCGGCCTACCCATAATGGCATATTCGCTGGAATATGGCAGGACTATCTACGATCGCAGCGCGGGTGGCATCATTGGGGTCATGCTTGTCTCGATGCTCGGTGCATTCTTACTACAGACCGGAGTCGGGCTCTGCATGGCCTGGTTCTTGGCCACGGCTGTCGACCACACTGGAGCTGTAGATTTGTTACCCTCTGAGTCGTCATTACATTCGAAGAGTGTAGGCAACGAGAAGAGAGCTGACGGAAAGAGAACCTACGACTCGCCAGGTACGTAATCATCATATGTGAACCCACGTCCATCGATGTTCGAACAGCCAGTCGGTCTCAGGCCAGGCTGAAGAACTAAGTGTGCGTTCCAAGAAGCAATCAATATACTGACTAAAACTGTGACAGCCTACATCCCAAATACTTCGAATGATGAGCGATCTGACCAAACGGAATTACCACCACAGACCTCACGTCCAATAGGAGGAGTGCTACAGGAGAAGACCGTCCGCATCGAAGCCTCCCCGACCTCAGCCACCATCGAAGATGGTGGAGAGCCGCATGCTCCCTTCGATATCTCAAGGAACCGCAGAAAGTGTGCTATCAGCTATTCGCTCTATTTCTTTGCGACATCTTTGCAATTCGCGGTCGTTGTCCTAAGACTATACGATAAGGATGGCCAATCTACAATCGGAACATTCGGTACTGAAATGAACATTGCTGCTCCCCTGTTGAACTCCCTGGCTTGTTTCTTAGCCATGTACAAAAACTGTACAGATCTGAAAGTTCTCGATCCAGAAGGTCTGAAGAACATGTTGACTTTCAGGATGTTGGAATAGAGTACAGGCTGGGGTTGAACGCGTCGTCGTCGATGCGTTGCGATCAATCAGATAGTCCCGTCTTGGGACGACATTTAGTTATAGTCTTAGTGAGCAATGAGGTGTTGTTGTCTATCCAGGGTAACAAGATCTTGAGTGATACATTACGGCTCTCTTGAACTCTGTGCCGTACACTTCTATCCACGATCGCAGTGCTCGTGAGAACAACAAAGTCTCCATCACAATATATTCCCCCTTGTCACCGCTTCAAATCGAGTGGATCGATAAATCGGAATCCAAGTCTAGTATATACGATGCACAGTGACAGCGATGGCCGTGCGTTCCGTTTTTCGAGCCGCTGTGGTGTCGGACTTGGAATAGAAGAGGCTGTGTACTGCACCGTGCCAGCTACGACGAACACTTGACATTTTTGAAGGATTCAATGATGGAAAAGCAAACAATTAGTTACGCTGCTAATCAGCGAAGCTATTATGAAGAGTTTTGCATTTTGGTCAAATCGTACCAACCAAAGCTGAAGCCCTCCGGTCAGCGTGCATTTTCTGCATTTTGAACAGTGTCTCATCGAAGCTGGCAAGTTGCAGTATGTGGCCGTGCCGAAACGCCGCATGTCTGTCTGCACATCAGCTTTAGCAAACGCAGGTCTGCCGTGCTAGCTTGCTTTGAAGACATAGTTTTAGGATTGCTAATGATGATATATTAGAGTATTGAGGACTATGTGGTATCGTATGCACCGTCGCTATGCAGATTAGAAGTATGTAAACAAAAAACTCCATCCCGCATCTCCATTAGATGAGATCGTTCTGCCCTCCATTTTTAATGTCATGGAACAAAGACCACGTGGTGTCTGCGCCTTCGAAGACTCTTTAGCGAGCTGATCTCAAGCGCATGGAGTGCCTAGGCAGCTTGGAGTTCTTAGAACGAATAGACTGCTTGGATAGCTTGGAACGTTTGGGTTGCGGCACGTCGTCGCTGGCCTCCGAGGCGTCATGAGCTCGCTTGCGCAGGACTGGTGTCGGGATGTTTGCACTAGACTGCTCTTGCGATGTCAGTGCTTCCTCGCTGCTGGCGGCATCTGCCTTCTTGCTGCTAGATGGCTGTGGCGTTTTGCTGCTGGCCGGTTCTAATCCTTCGCTACTCGCTGATATCTCTTGGCTGAAGCCGGGTGTATCGATTTGTGAGACTGTGTCATCTAGAGACTCTTGTGTTGGAGGTGTGAAGTCGGCAAAGCTGCCAGACGGGCTGAAGACCTCGCTTTGTTGGGTGCTGTCTTGTGTGTCTTGCGTGTCTGGAGACTGTAGAGTAGAAGAAGTTGGGTTGGTTGTGCCTTCGAGAAACCGAATGTGCTTGTTCTGACCCAATCGTACAGAGCCCATGATGGTGTTGATCTGCTGAGGAGGAGTCGGCACTGCCGGAGACTCGTGGCTGATCGCGGTGGATGCAACATTAGGGTCTTCCGATGTGACCTCGGTGGCGGCCTGGGAAAAGTGTACTTGTTTGTTGGGATTGGTATGAGCACTCTTCTTTAGAGAGCTCCTCTGTGATGGAGTGGGTACGACAGCTGCAGCACTATCTTCCGGTCTATCATGAGTACGGTCGAGGTTGGTCTCTTCTAGATTGTGCGTGACATATATAGGCGCCAGCGACGTGGGAGCTTGAGTAGATACAGTGGGCGGAGCGGAAGTAGTAGCCGGGGCATCAGGGACAGCAGTCCCAGAGCTCGTTTGGCTGCCTTGGGCATTTCCACCATTGGAGTCTGAATGGCTGGTCTGTCTGTCTGCCCTTCTATAGCGTGAACGATCTACCTGTGGCAGTAGAGTCGCAAAATTAGGATCCCGATGAGAAAAATAGAAGCTCTGATTTGCCGAGACTGGTGGGCCGTCGACGTCATGTGAAGAGCGATATATTGGCATCGATACAAACTCCCCAAGATGTCTATCGGGGCGAGTGCGCTTCAACGCAGGGGGTGGCCTTGGTACTACGATGACGTCCCTGATGAGCTGACGCAAAAATAGTATGTCTGGCCCATCGATATTGTACTTCGGGCCTAATGCACTTATGATCTTGCCATACAACTCATCTGGTGAGCTTGTGGCGATGAAAGCCTCTGTAGGTAAAGTAAGCTTGGTGTCGCTCTGTTGACCGCAAGTAATACTTACGCGTGCGACGCCGCGAACTAGGAGACTCAACTTGAACTGCGTTCATCGTGCGGATGGCGTGTTGATTGCGCACTGAAGGTAGTGGTATTCGTAGTGCTGTTGGTAGTGGTCGTAGTGGCAGCCGTTTAAGGTTATAACAAGTGCTGCTTGATGTAGAAAGAGTGGTATGGATCGGTGGAGTTGGTAAGGTGTAAAGCTGCAGAGGTACTGGCAGCAAGGTTGCAGGATATACTCGTGGCCAGGGCGCGTGCTGAGGCGGGTGTACGTGCGCAAGATGAGTGAATAGCAAGATAAATCAGCCTCCACGCTTTGCCAATTCACTTGTCCCCCACTTCGTCTTGTGTCCTGGTGACCCTGTACTACAGCGATTGAGCACATGGGATTGTCGTCACGCGTTCCAAGTTTTGTAAACATGCAGTCGGCGCGCAAGCGCGGCAACACAGCCGAATGCAGCCTTGCGTTTAGGCAGCAGTAGGCAGCAAATGAGAATCCGCGGATAATTGCTCAAACAAGAAGCGCGCTCTGGTATAAATACAGCGCCTTGCCAGCCCCAAGTAGACACTTGGCGCTGTTCAAAAATTTAACAGATTCAATTGTCTGCGTAAGTCGTGTGAAAGGAGTGTAAACATGCTGTACTCAGATTGCGCCAATCAGCCTTAAGGGCTCCGACCAAGATACTGTGTCTTGCTTTTCCCGCATCTCACCAAGTACTTAATAGGGTACTGTGTGCTAAGACGAGGCTCGTTTCATGCGCTGACCTGGACATATGCCGCGTATGCGGTTGTGTCTCCACAGTGGCACCGTACACGCCTACAGCGAACAAGTAATGCGATGCATCTGGTGCAACCTGTGCAGGCCAAAGTAGAAGACTTGCAGGATCTCTAGCAACAACTTGGCTGATGGAAGGCTCAAATAACAGCCTGGCTGTTATGATCAGATCGTAGCTGTAGACGCTGTACAGCACCTTGCCAGCTCTGTGGCCACTCGACAATTTTCAAGGATCCAACTAGGAGAGAGGTCAGGGATCGGAGGACTACTCAACTGCGTAGCCATTTCAAAAGCTTTTTTATTTCAAAGTCTGCGCTATTCAGCCTTGAAGGCCTCCAATATCTTGCGTTACGCCAAGTGGCCACTCGGAGCAAGGTGCTGTGAATGAGCAGGCACAAGCTGCTTAAGCTGACCAGTCGTTGCACAAGTCACGTAGCACAGCGGCGCAACAGCAAACTGGATGATACAGTAAAAATAACTTCTTGAATTCAGCTGTACGCTATCTCATTTAGGACTTACGTCATTTAGGGCAAATCGCAAAGACAGATCTGGAGCGTTGGTTGCTAGGGAAGTTGCTTGGGCATTTGCTGCGTTGGAAAGCTCCGCTCGCCGGCGTCACTCGAAAGTCATGATATCTTAAACCTACTTACAAGAAACAAACAAACATACATACAGGTGCGTCAGGATCGTCTCTGGATCTTAACGTTCTTCTCCCTGTTCTCTCATTAATACTCCATGACCTTTTACAACCTCTCCTTCTGCAGACCCCTCCAGCCGTGCTCCGCGGCGATGAGCTCAGCGGCGCGCTCGCCGATAGCAAGGACAGTCAACATAGGGTTGATTGTGGGCATCTCGGGGAAGACACCAGCATCAGCAATACGCACGTTTTGCAGGCCGCGAATCTTTAGCTCGGGATCGACAACAGCGTATTCGTCCTTCTTCACGTCACCCATCTTGGTGGTACCAGCGGGGTGATAGACAGTGTGAGCGACGCGACGGCCGTATTCGGAGAGATCCTCGTCGCTCTGGATCTTAGGTCCGGGAGCAACTTCACGCTTGATCCAGTCCTTGAACGGTGCCTGCTGGGCAATCTCACGGGCCGCCTTAAGACCAGCAACGATGGTGGCAGCATCGTAACCCTCAGGGTCAGTGAAGTAGCGGAAGTCCAAAGCGGGCTTGACGTTGGGATCAGACGAAGTGAGATAGATGCGGCCGCGAGAGCGGGGACGAGGGATGTTGGGTGTCATGCAGAAGGCGTCGATGGGAGAATCGTAGCCAAGTCTGGAATAAAGTCAGTCGTGTTCATTCGAAGACCAAGAAATGGGTAGCTTACCTTGTGGTGTTCAAGCAGAAGGGAATCTGGTAGCAGTGCATCATAATGTCGGCGATGTCGCCGTCAGACCCTGCAGCGTTGGGGACTTCGCGGCGGAGGAAGATACCAGCATCTGAGTCCATGGTGGTCATGTTCTGGGGAACAGGCTTGTTAAGCTCCCACATGATGATACTCTCAGGGTGGTCGAGAAGGTTCTCGCCAACACCAGGAATATCCTTGACCACGGGGATTCCGAGTTCCTGAAGCTGCTGCTTGGGACCAAGACCAGAAAGAAGCATAAGACGAGGAGTGTCGACTGCGCCAGCGCAGAGGATGGTCTCAGCCTTAGGGTTCAGTGTCCGCCTGGAACCATCCTGGAATGTGACATTGATGCCAGTGACTTTGCTACCCTGGACATTGACCTTGCTGACCCAGGCGTTGGTGAGCACAGTCAAGTTTGTCCTCTTCTCCGAGCCGTTGAGAATAGGATGAATGTACGCTACACTGGCACTGGATCGGTGACCGGTGTCAGGGTTGTAGGAGACGTTGAAGAAACCAACGGATCCCTTCAGAGCGCCGGTAGTCTTGATCTCGTGGTTGAAGTCCTCGATGATAGGAATGTCCATTGCCTTGGAGCAAGAGTCAACCCAATCGATACACAGTTGGTTGCGGTGCCTCTTGTGGACGGGCTGAGGGGTGGTGCGGAGGTTGTCAAGCACACGCATAAAGGTCTTGAAGCTCCAGCCAACGCAGCCCTGCTCTTCCCACCTCTTGCAGTCATACTCGAATGGCCGGAAGGAGATGAGAGTGTTGTGAGACGAGCAGCCACCCAGGACCTTCGCACGGGAGTGGCGAATGTGCGAGTTACCGTTAGGCTGCTCAGTGGTGCCGTAGTCGTAGTCGAGCTCACCGCCGAGAAGGTTCAACCAGTCCTTCAAGAGGAGAACACGGTCGTCCTTGAAGTCACTAGGTCCGGCCTCAATCAAGAGGACCTTCTTGTTGGGCAAGTACTCGGTAAGACGAGAAGCAATGACACAGCCAGCTGTGCCGCCGCCGACGATAACAAAATCGTACTCGGCATCCTTGGGGATGGAGGTGACAGTCTCGTGTGTGGGTGCCATTGTTTGTAAGGTTGATGTGGTGAGACCTAGACTGAGGTGTTTTGGAGGTTGTCTCAATGGTTATATACAACAAATGCTCGATTTCAAGTAGTGCGGAGCTAACCCGAAATTTTTGTAATATCGTACAACTTCAGGACCTCGCGAGTGCACGTACTCCCAGTCGGCTTGAATCAGGCTATGGTGTGGGGTCCGGTGAGGCTCAGGATGTTGGAGATGGTCCAGCTGCAAGAATTGCAGTTGGCCTTCCAAGATAAGACGTGCTAGACGGCCGCTTCTCGGATAGTGCGGGATTTAGCACGTGCGTTTGGTGACGTCTGTGGTGCATCGATGTTCGGTGTTTCAACGGCGGAGGCAGGATAAGCGAGTTGCTGAGCCGTCAGAGAGCGATAGGCGCCCTCGGAGTGCCTTCTGGCCTCCGGTTACGAGGTGTTTGCGCCTTTGCGGCTGCTTGACCAACCCAACATGTTGTGTGGCCAAACCAAATGCAAATTGGAAAAAACTTCCGATGATGTGAGTGAAGGGCTGCTTTCGGGGCACTAGTCTAACCCCACTTTCTGGGCTGCTTGTGCATCCACCATCGCGAGGAGCCCCTGCTAGCTTCTGCCGGGCGGTGAGTCGGTACCGGCGAAAGCATCGCATCAAATGCATACGATGCATCGCCAGTTGCGCCTCCAATCTTGTTATGCTGAGGTAAAACTTTTTCTATATCCAGATCGCTGATCCCGTGTTGGTCAGAAAAGGTCACTTGATAGCAACTTCTGCATACGGCCCGTCTCAACCACTATCCAGCCTCATATCTTGGTGAGTACCCTGCACTGAGGCCGAGAGACAGTTATGTCACAGCTTGGCGATAGCGACGTTTGTGCTGACAATCTTCCAGTTGAAAATATTGTCTGTTCAAACACCTTTCTACACGTACAACTGTAAAGTGAGACAAGATTTTGTCAGAGTGAGCTCCCTCAGCGTACTTTCACGATGTCTCTCCCATATGCGCCACGCTTCGCCTATTACGATGGCAAGCTCCAGTCTGGCAGCTCCAACTCGTCTTTCCAGACCATCAATCCGGCGACTGCAGAGCCCCTCGCCCAAATCCACACAACGACAAATGCTGCTATCGACGCCGCAGTTGCCTCGGCGCAAAAGGCGTTCCCGGCCTGGTCTGCCACTCCTCCCATTGAGCGCGCTCGTGTTCTGCAGCGAGCAGCATCGATCCTCCGTGCACGCAACGACGAGCTTGCGCGGATCGAGACGAGCGATACAGGAAAGCCATTTTCCGAAACATCGACCGTAGACGTTGTCACAGGCGCTGATGTGCTGGAGTACTTCGCCAACATGGTCGGCAGTGGAGGCATGAACGGGGAAACCACCCAGCTGCGACCAGATGCATGGGTCTACACAACCAAGAACTCGCTCGGCGTGTGCGCCGGCATTGGTGCATGGAACTACCCCATTCAGATTGCGCTGTGGAAGTCGGCGCCGTGTCTCGCGGCAGGAAACTGCATGGTCTACAAGCCTTCCGAGTTCACACCACTGCACGCTCAAGTCTTGGCTTCCATATACGCTGAAGCCGGCATCCCGCCAGGCGTTTTCAACGTCGTACAGGGTGGCGGCGAGGTAGGCGCGTACCTGACAAAGCACCCAGGCATTGCAAAGGTCAGCTTTACCGGTCAAGTCTCGACAGGTCGCAAGGTTGCTGGCAGCGCTGCGGGAGAGATGAAGTATGTGACCATGGAACTGGGTGGCAAGTCTGCATGCGTAATCCTCCCGGATGCCGACCTCGAGCAAGCCGTTGACGGCGCCATGATGGCCAACTTCTTCTCCACAGGCCAGGTCTGCACAAACGGCACTCGCGTCTTCATCCCAGAGGCTATGAAGGCCGATTTTGAGAAGCTGCTTCTGGAGAAGATCCAGCACGTTCGCGCAGGCGACCTCCAGGATCCAGCTACCAACTTCGGACCACTGGTATCCAAGCCACACTTCGAGAAGGTCAAATCCTACATCACACACGGCATTGAAAACGACAAGGCGAGGCTCCTTTGCGGTGGCGCAGGGACACCTTCATGGCTGGCCAATCACCCAAACAAAGCCTACCAGAAGGGGTATTGGGTCCAGCCTACTGTCTTCACAGACTGCAGGGATGACATGAAGATTGTACGCGAAGAGATTTTCGGTCCCGTCATGTCAATCCTGACATACAAGACTGTGGACGAGGTCGTCGCCCGCGCCAATGACTCAGATGTTGGACTCGCTGCAGGTGTATTCACAAAAGATCTGAACCTTGCGCATCAAGTCATTGCAAAGCTTGAGGCAGGCATTACATGGATCAATACGTGGGGCGAGAGCCCAGCGGAAATGAGTGTCGGCGGGTGGAAGCTGAGCGGTGTTGGCGTCGAGAACGGAAAGAAGGGACTTGAGGCGTGGGTCAGGAACAAGAGCACACTCGTCGAGATGGGCGGTGTGGTGCCCACAGTCTTCGCAAAGCTGTAAGATGGCTGAGAGAGATTTAGATATGGGTACGTCAACAATTGCTTCAACTATCTTCTCAGTATATGTATTTCAAGGCTATATGGGTATCATAAGTCATTACATCATTGCATCGTCAAAATATCTGCGTTCAAGCAAACCCCTGCTTCACATCTCCATCTTGTCGAATTCCTCAACTCGGGTAGTCCCCTTCTCTCGAGCTTCATCAGCCCACGACGACTCCCAAACTGCGTAGTATAGGTCTCTCATATCTCTCGGTTCCTCCCCATGCTTGGGCCCAAACATGAAATGCCGCTTGAACACTCTCTCATTCCCAAAATACTTCTGACAAGTCCCGCAGTATAGAACGCCAAGTGCGCCACCCTTGACCGGTTTCGCTCTCTTGGGTGGTATCTCGACGGGCGTATACTCTCCGCTGGGCTGCTCGTCGTCGTCTGGCAAGCTGTTCACGCTGCCATGTTTGCCAGTCGTATACATGCCCTCCGGAAAGCCATTTGGATCCGTATCTAAGAACTCGAATCCGTCCCGCTGGAAGTCAGGAGTGGCACCCGCCGAAGCGAATTCGAACCCGTCGCTCTCTAGCGTGGGCTCGTCTTCGTGTCTGGTGGTTGATGGCTTTGGGATCTCGAAGGCTTCATCTTGGCTATCATAAGGTGAGCTTAGCTCTCCGAAAGAGACAGCGTCTGAGTCTGATGCAGGTGTGTGCTGGGCGGGGTCGGCCATGTGTTCTCTGAGCTCGTGTCGTGAGTTGAACGACTGATGGCAAGTAGGACACTGGCCGATGACTTTCCTCCGCCTTGTGGAGTCCGGAATTGGGCTGCTGTGTTCTGGTGAGGTTTGAGCGAACGATTGATATTGTTCGTCTGCCATTGTAGCTTGAGGTTACTGGATATAGGTTTGTGTGAGTGTAATGTTTTGTGAAGTCGCTGGTAATAATGTTCAATGTCTTCGATGTTGGCAGAAAGATGAGCTGGTGACAATTATTTTATACTCATCCTGAGATCATAGCTACATACATATTTGTGAATTGCCCGAATGCATAGCGTACCAGCTCGAAGATGCGAGGCGAGTCGTGTGATTGGTCGAATATTCTAGGTGATTGGTCGAAGCTACTGGAATGATCCACAGAGCTACCGCATTGAGCCTAGTCGATTTTACGCCAATTACTACTGAGGCGATGCTTGAGTGCCCAATAAGTGCTACCATCAACCTATACGCTTGCCTGAATAGTAGCTGCATTGATTCCATCAGTTCAGCTTCTCAGCCACCCGCATCAACCAGTCCCAGTGTACGTCTGCTGCGACCTCGACCTTCCCACTCTCCTCGAAATACAAAAACTTGTCCATCCCAAGCCTCGCTTTACCTAAATCACTACCGGTCACAAGAGGAATCAGCGTCTGGCTTAGCCAGGCTTTTATGTGATGTTTGTCTTGATCGCTGAACCCATAGCGCTCGATATACCACCAACTCATCCCGTCAGCGCCATGCGTGACACCGAAACTTTTTGGGTAGACTTTGTCTGTGCAATCTGGTCGGTAGGCAACGCGGTATCTTAGGATATTATCAGGAGATACTCCACCACTGTATAAGGCTTTGGACAGGATGCGAATGGGAGCGCGAACTTGAACATCTGATGTTATCAAACCGAAAAGGCGCTTCGCTTTTTCGGAGTCATCCTTCTCAGCCACTGCGGACTTGGTCCTTGGGTCAGCGGTGGGTCCTTCGGCCGTATAAAGTGATAAAAGGCTCTTGCACACAGGTAATGCGTAGTAATTGTTCAGTTCATGAAGCATGTCTTTCGACGCTGAAGTTGGTGGTGGATTGGTGAGTGCGTAGAGAACCTCTTCGGTTTCTGCTTCACCAAGGAGAATGCGTATTCCACGTCTTTTGAAACGTTCTGCGAAGGCTCCAGAGTGGATGTTGGACACCAACTCGGACGATATCATTTCGTTGTCGGTTACGCCACGGAATGTGTGGATGTCGAAATCGAAAATTTTCTTGACGAGGGCGGAGGCAGGCACTTCGCGCAGCCTATCGAGTTTCTCCTCCAGAGCGAGAGACTCAGCGATCTCAAAAGTAGAGAACACATTCTGTAGTTGGCCGTCCACTGCGTACAATAAGCAGAGAGTACAGCACCAGTCATGTCACAGTAGATACCTTCGTCAAGTGTCTTCGGCTGTGCTGGGATAGCATTGCTTTGCAGCCAAACGTTACTGAATAGCGGCTTCTGGTCCTCTGCATGGAAAAGTTCATGGTTTAATTGGACGTGTGCTGAAAATGCACCAGCGCTCAAGCCACCAAGAGTTACACGTTTCGGATCACCACCAAAGAGCTGAGCATAATCTTGAAGCCATTCAAGAGCACACCTTTGGTCCTGCAGATGATTTCAGTCATGATTCACACAACCGTTGGATCTAGCGTACCCAAAAGCCAAAGTTGCCGTTCAATCCCTTGCCTGCAAGGAAGCCGAATATGTTCAAACGATACCCAATGCTGACTACAATCGCCTGAAGACCACCTTCTGCGACGAGCTGCGTTGGCTGCGTATGTTCTTTGAGCGAAGGATCCCCAATCTGTAGCCATCCGCCATGGATCCATGCGAGTATCGGCCAGCCAGAGTGAGGCGGATCGCCAGCCGGCAGCCACAGATTGACCGCAAGGCAGTCTTCATCAAAGTTGTAATCTGTGTTTATCATGCTTTTGCCATTGATGATGTACTCCGGCTGTGGGCATACATTGCCATATTTGGTGCAGTCTAAGGGGCCATCGTTGCCGTAGACATGGTCTTCAGGAAGTCTTTCAGGCTTCTTCCATCGTCTCGATTGAACGGGGGACCTAGCGTATGGGATGTGTGTGAACCTTTTGACGCCATTCGAGAACACGACTCCATTTAGCTTTCCCCGAGGGCCGAGATCAAGTGTGACTGTATCAACTGGTTGCATGACGGTTGTTGGCATTGTGTTGAACGGCAAAGATCGCGACCTCCGAGTTGCCGGCAAGTCGTTGGCTGTTATCACAATTTAAGTCAATTACATGTGGAGTATGGCACACGATAGGAAGGTACATCCCCCAAGAGTGGGTGGAGCTTGCCCGCAGAGCGGAACCGGCCCGCTTGCCGGACTCACATCTGGTTGCCGACGTTGGAACAGCATCAAATCTGTACATGTGCTTTTGTAAACGGAGACTATTGGGATCTGTATTAGTAGACATAGATTCGTACATAGCGGTATGCTATTGGGAGTTCAGACAAGCAATTATGTCACGTCCTGCACCCAGCATAATGCCCACATTTTGTGTCTGTAGCGATGCAGGCACGAAGAGGAGTTCGTTCTCAACTTCAAAACAATTAGGAAGGTAAGATCTGTTTAGATGCTATGACGATCGTTTATTGCAAATCTTGTCAATGCGCCCCAAGAATCTAGCACACGTTGAAGCCTTCGTCTTCTGGCGCTCCAACACCCATAACAACGCCTCACACAAGATATCGAGATGTTCATTTCTGGAAGAATGTACCACAGACAGCAGCACCTCTTGAGAGTGCTATAGACCAAGCTGAAAGCGGAGCAGCGGATTTATCCATGCACTAAAAGTAGCACTAGCTCGTGTTGCCAATCAGATGGCTGTCTAGCTACAACCAGCATTGGAAGTGATGTCAGTCGCATGTAGTCTTTAAGATAAAGTGCCTCGAGTGCCTCTCAATACTTTCGAGTATACAAACGTGCGACTGACAATAATTTCGCCAGTGATACAATGGCACAACCGTGGGGCGTATCTGCGATGGAGGAGACCACAGAGACACGTAAGTAAATCGCTTCGTGTGTTGAACTAGATCGTATACTAAATTTACCAGATAAGGGGCATGGATCAATTCTCCACAGAGTCGGGGAGTCCATCAAAGACTCGGTCACTCCCGAAAGCTCAGCCGCCACAAAGCAGCGTGATCAGCGTCTCGAGGAAGAACATTCAGTGTCGCAGAGCAAGCGCAACGAAGCATATGATCCAAATCATCATGTCGGCGGAACGAATTTGACAGTGGCGCAAGGGACGCACCATGTTCCAAAATAGAGTGGGGGTGTAGGGAAACAGAAGAACTCAGTCGGTTGGATATATTCCAGATGCAGAAGGCAAAGTGAGATATCGGTTCGAATTTCATGTGATTTACTCCTGGGTCCGTTTCAACATCTATGTCGCCCTTTTATCTCAGTGTCACCGCAGAGGGAGACTCTTTTCCTCTGCAATCTCCGCACCGCCCTTGAAGGGCTTCGCCTCTGGACTTGCTGCAGGTGTCAACCATGGCGCATTGCTCGTCTCGGCCACCTTCTTCTGCTTCCTTGTGTTGACATAGCCTGGGTCAGGACTAGCCCATGCAAAGTCGAACCCGTCCTCAAGAATTTCTTGTATGCCTTCAGCAAGGATTTGAACAGCCTGTTTCCTGTTCCTTGACCATTCCCATGCCCTGTACCAACGTCCAGCCTGCACAGCCGTCTCCTTGCCACCTTCGAGACCATCAAGAATTGAGCGCCAAACCAACATGGTCTTCTCCAGCTCAGGTGCTCGCGATACGCCAATGACCGACACACCGAGCTTTGCGCCACCGACATCGTCGTTGGATTCATGCTTCCAAGCCACTCCGGATGCAGGGTCGCCCCTTGACCCGCACAATGCGCCTGCAGAGATCCAGGTCTCCAACGCAAAGCGAATGGCAATGACCTCAAGCCTCTCTCCATAGCCGTCGCAGAAATCGCTTGCGTTGCGGACAGCAGCACGAAGCGCGCTCGGAGCAGGGTGCCAATCGCCCAATGCACCACACGGCACGCCTTGTCGGCGCAATAGACCCATGCCGAGAATCGATGCGTTGGGCACTACATCAACACCTGCTTTGCGCAGACGCTGGATACCACGGGGGCCAGCAAGAGTCTGGTTTTGCAAAGTGAAGTTGGCGTAGGACTGCACCGCGTTCAGTGGTTCGCCCGTCTCCCGCAGGATCAGCTCTGCCATATCACCCAGCACGTCAATGGGATATCCAGAGATACCGATGTATCTAATTGTGCCCTCCTCGTCACGGATGCGCCTAAGCTCCTTGACAGCCTCCAGCACCTCGGCGGGACTGACAAACTCGACGTCGTGGCAATAAACAAGGTCAAGGTAGTCAGTGTGCAACCGCTCCAAGCTCCGCTTCACACTTTGTTTGACCCATTCCTTGCTGTAATCGAATTCAGAACCAGCTATCCGCCCGACTTTGGTCAAGATCATGTATGAGTCGCGCGGGAACGTCTCGCGCACGAATGGCGTGGCCAGCGCATTGCCAAGCAGCTCTTCAGAAGGGCCGTAGTAAGGCGATGTGTCGAAGGCGCGAATGCCGTGGGTGAGCGCCGAGGTCACCAACCCGGTGGTGTCCATGGCGAAGGGATCGTCATTGTACTGGTGATTGAATGTTGCAGTGCCGAAGACGAGAGGTGGTAGGATCGAGGAGAGCGGGGTGCGCTGCCCGTTCTCGAATGTGTAGGGAAGGGGCTTCTGGCGCGTAGGAAGGGTCGCCGTCGTTGTGGGATGCTCGGTAGGTGTGCTCGCCATGTCTGCGACTCAATTTACGGCGCAGGTTTCGCGTCGCGATATCTATATAGCCTGTAACGAGAGTCAAAGATTTTGGTGGGGTCGTGACAAATGCAATCGTTCGCGCGCCTGTGAATATGGAAGCGCTGTGAGTAGTGTCAGGTGTAAAGAGAAGTAGAGAAGATGTCTCGAGCAGCACAGCTGTCCATGGTTGACCAAGCTTCGGCGCGCCGGTCAGCTTTCAAACAAATGCCTTCCAGAAGCGTCAATCGACGCCTCACCATCCACCGTTTTGGATGCTCTCATTGCCCCACGGCGCTTCAGACTCTCCGACCGCGATGGCAGGAACAGATGGACTAGCATGGTTCAGCATGACGCCATCCACATCTAGAACGCGTCTTCTTTAGCGTCTGTGGTCTGATTGGCCTGAATTCATCAACTGTCCAGGATGTCAGATTGCCCTGCAGCCCGGCCTTACACGGCCGATCGAATCTTGGCAGAAAGAGACCCTTGCGGGAAGTTACGGAAAGTGGACAGCACATGTGAAGACGGGCGCTCAAACACCAGGTTTGTTTATAAGTCCGCAAAGACGCGTAGGCTTTGGCACAGTACACGTCCGAAGATACGCCGCTCTGCGCGCTTGACTTTGATCACTGTCTAAAGAGCAATTCATCACTTCGAGCGGTGAGAAGCACTGAACTCGGCCCGTCCAAGCCTGAGATCGAAATCGTGCCAACCACTATCGTCTAGACTGTACCATAGGTCCCCTCAACCGCTCGTAACCCGCCAGATCATCGATCAGCGTCAAGTAACGCACGGATCCAAAAGACACATGTTTACCAAGTCTCGTCCAGAGATTGTTGACTGCTTTTTATGCTTTAGAGAAGTCTTATGTATACGCATTTTTGTTTCAAGGGCGAACCTCGGTATCATGCACACGCGTACAGCATGTACTGCAATACACAGCACTATACGAAACTCGCTGAAGCAGCTTGTGCGAGCGATTCTAGTCTCGTGTTCCCCGGCCACAAGTAGACAACATTGCCTTAGTTACAAGAAGAGACACGTCGTGGCCAGAAAATGACAGCGATACTGTGCTATTGAAGTTTGCGCAGACACAAAGTGGTCATCACATAACGTTCGGGATATGGGAGCTGTTCTGCAGCTTGAGTGATAAGGGTAAATATTTACCGTCCCGTTATAATAAAAATGGGCATTTTCATGTCAGAGAGTACGGTCTCACGCAATCTTCGGCTGACAATACAAGAAGCTTCTGGTATCCGATATTGCCGGAACAAGGATTAAGATCAATTTTGTAGCAGTGCTATTGAAAATTTACCTCAAAATTTACCTCTGGCTATCACTGTCGAATCGATCTTAAGTGTCTAGCATAGTTGTCAGTGCTCTTTTGCGCAATACTAGGCGGCTCTTCCTAATGGCAAGACTCCGTTCTACGGCCTTTCCCTGCACCAGGCGACTCTCGTGCCCAAAGCGCTCAAACGTGACCGGGCATGTTCGAGATTGAGAGCACTCGTATCGCCCGGTTCAGGATGCACCTATAGAGCCACATCAGTCTCTGATAAGCGCCCAGTGCGTGGCTTTGCAGGAATAACTTACACTATCCGAATCACTTTGAAGGTCTTCTGCACCACTGTCTTTCCTGTCACCAGTACATGTGATACCCCCCCAGAATTGCGTGGAACGGAGGATGATGACTTCTCCAAGGGCTCGAAAGCGGTCAGCACTTTGATGTTCAGCGATGCGCCAAAGTATCTCGAAGGCAGCTTTGGCGCTCCTGGCCCTAATCCATAACGCTTCGAGGCGTTCGGGGAGTAGTGAAAATGCGTCTAGCACATCCGGATCTAATTGAGGCCAGTCCAAGCACAGAGTTCTGATATGAGTCTCCCTAAGTAAGTTTTGCAAGGCTGATAGCGTTTCACTGTCTGGTGTCTGTGACAAGCAGATCGTGAGCATCTTTAGGCTTTTGTGGCTGCACAAAAGCTTTGTGAACTCAGGTGTCAGAAAAAGAGACAGTACTGAGATAGGAATGGTGTCCGTGAACGAGGAAGACTTGAGTTGATCGATCATACTGACGGTCCCTCCGGTGAGTAATTGGCGTTTTGAAGTGAGGTTACTCTGTATAAGCGAATCTGATGTGAGCATCGTGCTCTGGGAGACAATGGAAAGGCTTGTCAGTCCCTCCAAGCCGGAGAGAATGCGAGCAGACTCTGTTGGAGACGATGCAGAAACCCCGTCAAAAGAGAAATCTTTCAGATGTTCGAATCCGGACAAGAAGGTCAAATTTACGTGACGGAAATTGCCTTCCAGGTTGATAGTCAACAAATTTGGGTACAGCAACGTCGCCAGTGCTAAAAACTTTCGGAGAAATTCACGATAGAGATAGGATTGACGGTCTGCGATTGCTCGAACAGTGATCTTCTCGATGTTGGGCAAGTGGCTGAGAGCCGTGTGCAACTTGTCCAGTTCCAACTCATAGAGTCCCCAAATTGAAAGCTGTGGAGAATCGCCAGAGCGGTGATTTATAGATGGTGTATCCAGCAAAATCCGAAGGTCGACTTCTTGAATATTGATAGAAAGCTCCTTGGCATGAGATAAGAGCTTGTGCGGTACTATATCAAGCCAATCGAACAAACGCCTTTGGCTTCTGAATTCGAGGGGTCTGTGGAAAAGAAATTTGTGGGATTCCAGATAAATTTCTCGGCATGTTGTCAGGAGCTCAGGCCCGTGTAAAGGCGATGCAAGTACCGTTTTGTATATGACCTGGCGTAGTTCTAGGGGTAGGGTGAAGAACGCTGTTGGGTTTGGAGGGGAGATCATTGCAGGAAAACTCCAGAGCGAATAGCGAAGGCTCTAATCAGATCCAACTAAAATAAGTTACTAAATCAGTCTGAAGTAGTATAGCAATAAAATGTACCGCAGGATTTATCTCCAACTTAAAGTCAAAACTGGAGTGACCTGTGACTGCTTCAAAGAACGTCTTGTCGTATAATGATCTGTGATGGAGTAAGATAACACAAGAAAGGTTTAAGCATTTGAATTGGAGTCACGAGCAATGTCCCGGCGAAGGGTTCGCGGATGTACGATGATATAAGAGCGGACTAGAGTCCGAGAGCTTTTATTGCAGGGTGCATTTGCACGAAACATGCCTGGAGCCGCGGACCGTTGAGCACAGAACGTCCGTGACCGGGGACTTCCTTTTCTTCGCCAAACAGGTTTAGATCGCGCGAGTCCTTGGTGGCTTTAACCATGGTGTTTTTGAGCCCGGGTGATTAGGTTCATACCTTGTATTCTGTGTGATTGGTGGTTGCATCAAACATCAGTACATTTGCGGTAACCGAAGCGGAATCTGGCAGCTGACAATACGACATTTGGTCCGTCAATGACTTGGTGAACCATCCTAGTATAACAACCATGAAGCTCGGTTGAAAGAGCCGCAGGAATTTCCTCATCAGTGGTATGCGAGGTGACGTGACGGAAAGGCTAGTACAAGCAAGGTACACCATGTAGGACATGCAAAGCTTGTTCACTGAAGCAGCACAATAAATTCATTTCAATTCTATTGTCAGACTAAAGTGGGCCGCTGTAGTGACATACACGCTTCCGAGCTTCGCCGTGCCTCTTTGAAGACAGCCCGGGAGAAACATCCTATCAAGACGTTCAGCCGCAGATGAGCTAGAGGGGATTAGAGCAATAGAACGTCTGAAAGGAAAGTTGAGTCGAGCTTGTATTGAGGCGGCTGCTCTTGGTCATCTTTCCTAGACGAAAATCGTACGACAGCTGCAGCGTTCTACGGGCTTGGTGCAGAAAGCACTCTATCGCCAGGAACGAGGCGTTGGCCGTAGGTCAAGTGAAAACCCCCTGAGAACCAACGCAGCTTGCATCTCGTATGGAGACAGTGTTGGCTTAGCAAGCTTCCCCTGAGGCCTCAATCCGAGACTGCTAGCCAGTCGTTGTGAAGAGAAAAGCAAGGTGATCAGCAAACGGTGAACAGGCCGTGCTGCCGATGAGCGTGTGTCCCGAGACCTGCAGAACGATCGCCATGCATCGGAGCATACAAAGAGGCACGTTCCCCAAAAGCTCAATATTGACTAACCCAGTAATTGAGGTCGCTTGTGGACCTGCAAGCCATGCGTACATTACTCCAGTGGCAGTGTCTTCGGCTGCAAAGCGAGCCCTAGCGTACGGCTCCAAGCGACCTCAGCCAGGCGCCATGGTTCGACCGCTGCTGGATATAGGATTCGCCTATGAACTTTATCATACGACGACAGGTGTAGATATCGCAATTTGGGGGAAAGCCATGCACGAGAAGAAGTTCGTCCGACAAGATATTGTTTACCGAGGCTGCGCTTGCCTGCATTTGGTGGTCCACCCTTTCCTAGCCTTACCTACGACTGCGAGACTACAGTCTGGACCTTGCATCTGCGTCACATTCAAATGCCATCCACCCACGCGACTACCGAGAATCCTGCCCAGCTTTGCTTTTTGTAGCCGAACACATCCATGCACCAAAAGCTCCCCGCCCTGCACACCTCACAAAAACGTGCCGTCGTCGCATGCACACCATCTTGTCAAGCGTCGTGCTACAACGGCTGGAGGGACGACGTCTTGCCGCTTCAGCTTCAGCCGACTACCAATCGGCCGAATCCAGCTACATGATGGTCACCCTTGCCTGGTCAATGCGGTGTATGCAAAGAGACTGACTTTTGGCGCAGTTAGGCGCAGACAGACCGAGGGATCACCAGTGATACAGTCATATCGTCAATACAGTAAACCTCAAATCCTGAGAAACCGAATACGGCAACCTCGACTGTAAGTCAACTCAATGCGGTTGCTCCGGCCCCTTCACAGATACCGGCATGTGGGTTATCACTTTGCTTTTTTCTTCCGTCTTAAATTGCGTTCTGGATTGGGCCATGCTCTGCTCAAGACGAATCATCTGATGGGATTTTCGTATCGAATTTACAAACAGGACTGTTCGTGCTACATCTCATTCTCCAGAAGAGATGCCGCCCAGGCAATGCATCCGTTTTCACTGGGGGTTCTCATCCACTGCTAGGCCGTGTTGGGGTCTGGAACATGGCATGCATGCCTCATTCCCGCGTTCTGGCTTTATTACTTGCTCTTATGGCTCTAGTGGCTTAGAGAGCGAATGAGTGGGAAATTGCCCATGAACAAGTCTTCATACCACAACGCAACCTTGCAGCATTCACAATGTGTGTCTGGCGATATACATAGACAACTATGGAACTACCCATGGCCGTGTCATCAAGGAAGGCGCTGGTCACATCAATTCAGCGCGCAGATCAACAGAGAAGTATATGAGCCTCAAAACCTAGGAAAGACCGACGATCTGGATGTCAGCGTACCCATCGTAGTGAGGCTAAGATTACATGATCTGCATCGGTGCAGAATGGAGCTCATCCCTCTTCGTAAGAGACAAGAGCACTTCTGGCTCATCCCTGAACCATGTACTTGAAAGATGAGGGATCCTCCCCGTTACTATGGTTTCAAATGCCGGGAGACGTCCAGACGGTCCTGCATGCCACCGACAGAAGGACGACATTGATACAGACTTTTTATCAAATCTTTACGAAGCTGCTTGAACACGGCATGCAGACCTCGATAGGTCTATTCTGTCATTTCCAGGCCTTGATATGCCACTCAATCCACTAGAAACCATAGGCATTTGCCGACTATCTCAACCACAATGCGCGCCTGACCAACAAATTTTGACCGTATCATCAAAGTAGCTCCGGATGGGATGGTCCTCCGTCGATGTGGACATAAGGCTTCCAACGCCTCTTGATATGGTCCATTACGCTAGACTGGCCACGGAGCGGTTTCCAGCGACGACTTCAGCCCCATTGAACGTTACTGCACGTGGCGTCTCTGCGGCTGTGTTTCATGTTCCATCGATCAGCTACCTGGCATTCTAAACAACTAAACCCACGTGTGAAGCAACCACTTATCTCACAGCTCGATATGCACTTACCTCACAGCCTGGTGCCAGCTGCAAGGCACATGTGCGGGTTAATGTTCACTGACGTCCGGCGGTACTACTGTCGGGGATCCGAGTAACACAGACTGAGAACTAGTATCGGGTAGGGGTAGGTGGTCGGATGTATGCCGCGGAGCCGTGTGCGTACACAGCTGGTCGGTTCCTTCACCCAGCTAACCTCGTGGCAGCAACAAGTGTACACACCGGCTGTACGCACGCTGTGTCCGCGTGCTTTGCTGGCATCTTGCTGCTGGGATCGTGGTGGCGAATGTGTCGCAGCGCTGGCCGTGTATGGAATGCTGTGGTCAATTTATTTCCTTTTCACGGTTGGCGTCAGGAAACGGGACTGGGCGCTCAAGCATTTCGGCATACAGTACCGTGCTGTAGAACTAAAGGAGTTTCCTTGCGGGCCTTGCCGCCCAAGCTGACACGCTGTCATGCTGGAAATCCTAGTCCATCACCAATGCTGCGGAACATGTATCCGGAGCGCTGAACGAACAGGATGAGCAACACGTTGCGTAAGCGTGTTCGCCGATATCCGTGTTTCACAAGATAAAGCGAGCAGTAGACAGATCATTCCCTCCTTCAGTGTTGCATTAGAAAGGAAAAGAAAATGCAAATAAATACTTGTACATGCAGATTGGAAATGCTTTCCCCACGTACACCTGATCCACAATCCACACTAGCCCGACCATGCTGGCCGAGACTATGCTCCTCCCCCTCCCTCATTGAGTCTGTTCGTACATGTTCCTCCGCCCGTGATATCGTTCCTTCAAAATGTGCCTATAGCCTGGCCACACTCACTACACTTCCGCTTCGCTTCGCAGTGCACGCTTATGCCACGCGGAGCAGCTTAGCGGCGTAGTTGACGATTGTGTCCTCCTGGGGGAAGGAAAGCTCCTCGAGCTTCTGGGCGTAGGGGGTGGGGACCTCAGCACCGGTGACACGGGCAGGGGGAGCCTCAAGGTAGTCGAAGGCGTACTCGCAGGTGAGAGCCATGATCTCGGAGGCGACGCCGAAGCTGGGGAAGCCCGACTCGACGCACAGCATGTGGCCGGTCTTCTTGACGCTCTTGACGATGGCCTCGATGTCGAGAGGCTTGATGCTGCGCAGGTTGATGACCTCAGCCTCGATGCCGTACTTCTGCTTCAGCTGCTCAGCGGCAACGAGCGACTGGCCGACGCAGCGCGAGAGGGTGACGATGGTGAGGTCCTTGCCGGGGCGCTCGATCTTGGCCTTGCCGAACTGGGGGTTATTAGTACGCTGGAGGGGAGAGCGTCGAGAGGGTGCAGCTTACGGGAATGACGAAGTCGTCCTTCTGGGCCTCCTCGCTCATGGGGAAGGAGAGACCGTACAGAAGCCTGGGGGTTTGTTAGCGCCATATCTTCCCCTTGGTCGTGGAGGCTACGCACTCGTTCTCGAGAACAACGACGGGGTTGGGGTCGCGGATAGCAGCCTTCAACAGACCCTTGGCGTCCTCGGCGCTGTATGGGGCGACGACCTTCAGGCCGGGAATGCTGCCGTACCAGGCAGAGTAGTCCTGGGAGTGCTGGGCACCGACACCGGCGGCGAAACCGTTGGGGCCACGGAAGGTGATGTTGCAGGGCTGGATGCCACCGGACATGTAGTGTGTCTTTGCGGCCGAGTTGATGATCTGGTCAATGGCCTGCATGGCGAAGTTGAAGGTCATGAACTCGCACTGTCGAGGGGTCAGCTGGGGCTGCGGCAGCGATGCGGTGTGCCTGAGCTACTCACAATGGGGTGCAGACCAGCAAGCGCGGCACCGACGGTCAGACCGGCGAAACCAGACTCGGTGATGGGAGAGTCGATGACCCTCTTCTCGCCGAAACGGTCGAGGAGACCCTTGGTGACCTTGTAACTGCAGCTCCGTCAGCTCTCTCTGTTCACAGCCCTGCTCCGCCGCTCAGGGCCCGCGCAGCCTGCGATAGTTGTGTCCCCCAGCTTCTGTGTGGTGCAGCGGGGCTCCGCTCGTGCTGGCTCCCTCTATCGCAGCGCTGGCGAGCCCCATGGGCTCACGGCGTGTGTGTGTGTGGGCACGTACGCTCCGTTGTACTGCGCAACCTCCTCTCCGAGCACGAAGACCTTTTCGTTGCGCTCCATCTCCTCGGCCATGGCCTCGTTCAGCGCCTCACGCACAGTCATCTCCTTCTGGCCGGAGGCATATCCTCTCCGCGCAATCGAGGGGGTGATGGCGGCGGCGCGGAAGGCAGGTCGGAAGGCCGGTCGCGACGCGGCGAGCAGGCGGGCGGCCGGGCGGGTGATCCTGGAGGCGGCCATTGTGTATGTGTAGCTCTCGGGGGGCAGAGAGATGAGGCGGGAGGGAAGCAGTGCCGGAGAGTGGGTGATGGCCGGAGCTGTGAGGCTGATGCGGTGTTGACGGGCTGCGAGCTCGAAATCTCAACTGATTTTCGGGAAGGACGTGCACGACCTCCGAGCCTCAACACGAAGTGGACGAAGCGGGTCCCCTGCCAGCTTGGCTGCGATTTCACCCGACCGCGTCTGTCTCGGGCATGGCACCAATTGCACCAATCGCTACCATCCACGCAGCAGCACGGCGCGTTTGTACATCAAATGCCATGTTTGCAACCTCATTCAAGCTGACATGCAGTCCCTCCGTACTCGATGCATCTGTTCTGTGCGGAACCAGAGAGTCCACTAGCGCGGACCCTGATTCATTTCACTTTGGGCACTATCTCAACAGTCGCGTTCGTCGGAGCTCCGATCTCAATGGCCATGGTTCACGTTCTCATTATTCCCTCTAGACTCTATATAGGTATTACATGCATATATAATGCGTCTTTTGCGACGCTTGCGTTATAAGAGCGTGAGGCAATGCTCGAAGAAGCGAAATCGAGGCAGAAGTAGGCCTCGATGCAAAAAGGGGTCTAGTGAACAATATCGTAGCAAGAATGCAAAAGAGTCTCGTGCATCTAAGCATCAGCGGGCTTGCGGCCGACCATGAGGTACATGGGTGTGAAGAGCTTCTCCTTACCACCAGCAACAAGGCAGTCCGCGGCAAGGGCCAAGCTGTCGGCTGTCTTCTGAGTGCCCTTGGGTGCCAGACCGATTGTCTCGAGGCAGCCAACGAACCTGTGGATGAGGCCACGGCCGACCTTGGTCATGCGCAGGATGGTGGGGACATCGCCAAGAGTGGTAATGTACTTCAGCTGGCCAGACAAGGGCCAGTACCACGGGTAGGGGTCGTCACGGTCTGCAAGATCCTCATTGTGCTCCATGACGAAGCCGGCAGTCTTCATAGCGGCAAGAGCAACCTCGATCTTCTCCATGTTGGAGATACCGTCACCAATCTCGATACCAAGACGGATCTCACGGTGGTGGGGGTTGTCGTTGTCGTACGCGTCGGTCATGAGCCACTCATAGACACCAAAGACACCGCCGGGCTTGAGCACACGGAAGATCTCGCTGTAGATGCCCTCGAGAGAGGGTGCGTGGACGGTGGCCTCGATAGCGTAGACAGCATCGAAGGAGTTGTCGGGGAAAGACATTTGCTGTGGAGACGTCAGCGTCAGTGGTCCAAGAGGCGGTAATAGCACGTACCATGAAGTCACCCTTGGTGAAGGAAAGCTTGTGGGACAGACCCTCCTTCTCGGCGTAGGCGGTGGCACGCTCGATCTGGTAGTCGTTGTTGTTGAGACCGACAACATTGACACCAGCGAACTTGACCATCTCACGCGCAGGGCCACCAACACCGCAGCCAACATCCAACACACGCATGTTGTCCTGGAGGTTCATCTTGTGGGCCAGGTAGTGCTCGTGGCGGGCAATGGCCTTGTAGAAGGACTCGCCGTACGCATAGCGGGCAAAGTGGAAGGACTGGCCCCAGCCGTACTCGTACAGGTCAGTGGCCAAGTTGTAGTAGTGCCTGGTGAGGGTGGCATATTCGTCTCGTCGTTCCTACTCGGGTCAGTCGTGGTCACCGCCATTTGGGCTGCTCGCGTCGCGTACCTTGCGTGTCTCCTCTGTCTCGTCGGCAGCGGCCTTGTTGTCCCAGTGCTTGAAGTACTCGTCCACGGCAGCCTGCTGCGCAGCCTTGTCCTTCTGCAACATGGCAGTCATACCACCCCTCGCCTTTGCGGAGGTGCCGTGCATGGCCTTGTTGAAGGCGGCATCACGGTTGTGGTCCTCCTGTTCGAGCGCAATGGGAGACATGGTGGCGGTAGACACAAGTAACGATTAGGTACAAAAACAAGGGGTACTGTGTTGAAGCAGCGTAATTGACGAAGTGAAGAGCCAAAGAGTGGAAGGGCAGTGTTTCTTATGCGAAATAGCGGTACAGGAGATCACTCTGCCCCTAAACTGTACCGACGGTAGTATCAAATTAATCCTAGCCAGTCTGGTACCCACTGACCAATCACAACCATCTCTCTACGAACCGCGCTAAATGCGCCACCCGACATGTGCTAAGTGATTTCCTGCCCTGCGCCGTCATCCAGCACCCCACGGAGAGACATTACATGTACCCTTGGTAGTCCCTTCACTGTTACTGCGCCCCACTTGCGCGTACTCCAGCACCACCGATTCGCTCGCGACGCCCGCTGACGACTGCCCGTCATCTCGAATTTGCCCACGCGGCCTGCAACACCTCAGCTTCTGTCGCAATAGGAAGGCCCATCACAGTCGCACAGGCGCTGTAGCCACCTCCACGCGCTCTCAAGGCCTGCCATACGCACCGTAGGCATTTGCCCGTGTCTACATAGCTGCTATCAGCATGCCGCCCCAGATCAAGACCGACCTGAACCGCAGCGGGTGGGAGACGACCGACTTCCCATCCGTCTGCGAAAAATGTCTCCCCGACAACCCGTATGTGCAGATGCTGAAAGAAGATCATGGCGCAGTAAGTTCTCAAACGTCGACTACACTGCAGCGAACGCTTGCTCACACCATGTAGGAATGCAAGATCTGCACGCGACCATTTACCATTTTCCGCTGGAAAGCCGACCGCACAGCGCGCCAAAAGCGAACCAATATCTGCCTGACATGCGCGCGCCTGAAGAATTGCTGTCAGTGTTGCATGCTTGATCTGTCCTTTGGACTGCCTCTTGTCGTCCGTGATGCGGCGCTGAAGATGGTCGCGCCTGGCCCGCAGAGCGACATCAACCGCCAGTACTACGCGCAGGAGCACGAAAAGGAGATTGAGGAGGGTAGAGGTGCCATGGAGGCATACGAGAAGACAGACGAGAAGGCACGCGACTTGCTCAAGCGATTGGCGCAGAGTGAGCCATACTACAAGAAGCAACGACGTCTAGAAGCAGAGGCAGAAGAGGGTGGGCAGAAGGCGCTACCGGCTCCTGGCACTGGCGGCGGTTCTGCATACGGACACACCGGAGGGCCGATCAGGACGCGAGATACAAGGGGTGGTGCTAGCAGCGCACGGGGAGGCATGCGACCTGCAAGAGGAGGGCGTACGGGAGGACCGTCCGCGCCGCCGAACCCACAGGACTGGCTGCCACCATCAGACCCGAACGTTGCTTCACTGTTCGTCACTGGTGTGGAGGATGACCTGCCCGAGCACGAGCTTCGCACCCACTTCGCACAATATGGTCAGCTGCGGTCGCTGGTATGCTCGCACCGAGCTCACTGCGCATACGTCAACTACGTGAAAAGGAAGGATGCAGAGACGGCTGCGGAAACGTTGAAGGGCAAGGTGGTTATCAAGGGGTGTCCTATGCGTGTCACATGGGGCAAACCGAAGCAGCTGGACAGTCTGGACCAGAATATCAGAATGCAGTACGCAAAGGAAGGAAGGCAAGCAGCGGCACCTGCGCGGCGAGCAGCAGCACAGGCGGCAACTGAGGCGCCCAAGCAGAACGACTTGGACAGCCTGGCTCTCGCGCCTCCCCCATCAGGCGATGAGGAAGCGAGCTACCCCAGTCTGGCAGGAAACTAGTGTACATTTATAGTAGCATTGGGTCGGCGTTTATGGACGACATGGGTATCATATTTCGAAGCTTGACAAAAGTTTAGGACGAGCAGCACTTCGTTCCCCCTAATGTAGATTTGCCCTTGTTCTTCTTGATATCCTCGTTGTCCCCGCGCTCTGTGTGTTCGTGTATCCGGATCTCTGCGATTCACGTAAGCAAGAATGTCTGTATATCCGGCATTTGGCCACTGACTGTAGTTGTCTCCTTCTGTGGCCTCTCCCTGCACCACGTTCTCTCTCAGGAACTTGGCAACCTCATTGGCACGTGCAATCTCCTTCTGCAGCTCGTCGCTGCCGGTCTGCAGACTGCGGTTGGTCTCGAAATTCTTGCGGACCTCGACGCGTGCGGCGGACAGAACATTCATGTCGCCTGAGGTCGGGTTAGCCGGGTTTAGTATTGGTAGGGGACGAGTGCATCAGCGTACCTTGGAACGCGATGCGCGCTGATCGCAGCAGGTTTCTGTATGCTACAAGGGCCATCTCGCGGGACATTGGACTAATTCGTGATTTGGAGTCGAAGTAGCAGTGCCAGCGGCGAACCGTGAACTCACGGAAAGAAAACGTGACTACGGACCCTGCAGGGATCAAACTGTTTGCCGATCGCCGGGGGGCTAGCTCCTCTGACGTCGCAGCAGCTCTCCCACGCGACGCATGTCTTGCTGGCAACAACAACCATAACACGCCCTGCGCCGGGCCACAAACTGTACCACACCTGTCGCCGCAACCATGGTGTCTCTGTGGCCTTGGAGAGTAAGTAAAGCCTCCACTCTCTTCATCACTTCAGACGCTCACAGCTCCAGGCTGGCGAAGATGCTGCCTCCTTCGAGAGGACACTCTCAACTCTTACTGGGAAGATTAACAGGGCCACTGCCGTCAACGATAAGCGCCGCCAGAGATCGAGACGCGTGCGCGTCATGTGGACACTCTATTCTGGGTTTGCATACATACTTGCAGCATTACTGCTCCTCTTAGTGACTGGCTGGCGAAATTGGGGGATGATCGAGACGTCTGTCATGGCAGGCAGTCCTGTCGTGTACGTCTCTGCTTTGGAGTGGCATATCCACAGCGCTAACTATGCGCAGCATCTACCTTGTCCGCTATGCGTTCACGGCCTACTTCGACTATCGCCTCTCCAACACCGACGCCTACATTGCCAAGCTTAATAAGGAGCGCGATGCCACCATCAACAGGCTAAAAGAAGCTACCAAATACAACTCCACCCAGCAGTTGCTCGAGAAGTACGGTGCTTCGCCTAAGCAAGAAACTCCTCAAGCGTCGCCAGACAGCAGGAAAACTCAGGGCTCTCAAAAACCTCAGCAACCCCAAGGACCACGCACGGGCATGGCACCTCCCCCAACGGCCAACATACAGCGCCCCCAGAACCAATCGCAGAACCCATCGACGCCCCAGCGAAAGCCGGCAGTGGCTGCATCCCCCCAGGGTGCTGTGCAGGCCCCCCCGCCCGGCGCCGAGTTTGCGCCAAATGCCTTTGGACCTGTAGATGCTATGGCGCAGTACTCGTCAGCTCCAGCAGCAACATTCGCCCAGTCTCATTGGTACGACCGCATCCTCGACGCTCTCCTCGGTGAAGACGAAACGCAGCCTAAGAATCGCCTTGCTCTGATCTGCTCCGAGTGCCGCCTCGTAAATGGTCAAGCACCACCAGGCGCTCGTACAGTCGAAGACATTGGGAAATGGCGATGCGGCGGCTGTAAGGCCTGGAATGGAAAAGAGAGGCCGCACGAGGAGGTTGCAAACCTAGTCCAGAACTGGGATGCGGAGCGCAAAGCGAAGGCCGAGGAGATGGTTCGTGCTGCAGAGGACGGAGATGAGGGCGATGATATGGATGACGACGAGGAGCCCGTCGTGCAGGAGATGGTAGAGATCCAAGAGGAGGCGCCGCCCAGCAAGTCGACGCGGAGCAGGACAAAGGGCAAAGCTAAAAAGTGAGCGCGTTCTATTCATTTGTGGAAAGCATTGCAGGCGAATTGGGTGGTGTATTTCTTTTGTTGGTTGGTAGGTTTGCCATCGAGATGGCTACCCATGCGTTTCTTTCAGCGGCATATATGTAAACTTGCAAAAGAGAGGGCAGCAAAGCTCCTCATCCCAGACGATGCCCCTCCGCTTCCATCTATCTCATGCTTCGCAACGTGATATGGTCAATCTAGTCGGGCGGAGGATGATCTGCTAGTAATCCTCAGGTGTCTGTCATCTGTCGAATGGCCGCCAATATATCTATGCATTAAGCCTGGGTGCATCGACAGCACGGAAGCCCCAAGTGGCAAAGTGTGAATGAGAATCTGAGTCTGCACTTCTGTGTAGTTGCCTAGGCACTCTGGTCTCATGTCGTCGCAAGGCGAGTCAGCGCCGGAGCTGCTGGACTACGATGCAAGCGGGTTGGTCGATGACGATGAGCCTCGGCGGTTTGGGGGATGCGGAGCGCTCGGTTACTCCGCATTTCTGCTCTACATTTGCTCGTGCATATAAACGTTATACAGATCCTTTTTGGGATTTTGACAATTCCTTTGGAGTGTTTCGATTCATCCTTTTGTGATTCATAAAGTCCAAGTTTCAATCTAAAGAACAGATTCGGCCTATTCAATATGTCTGCATCTAAGCGTGTCGACCAGATTGCAGGACACCTCAACTACCCCAAGGGTATGTTGGCGGGCCAGGTTGCCATTATCACGGGTTCGGGTCAGGGAATTGGAGCTGAGTGCGCGAGGTTGTTTGCTAATGAGGGTGCGAAGGTGGTGGTCGCTGATGTGGATGCGAGTACGTTCATTCACTGCACGACAGGGCACGTTGAGACGAAACACATCTAATGACACACAGAGAAAGCGGATGCGGTTGTCTCTGCCATCAAGTCTAATGGCGGGCAGGCCATCGCAGTCACAGGCGACGTGCTAGACGACGCATACATCAAGACGCTGATTGAGAAGACGGCTGAGTTTGGCAACGGCAAGATCCACATCATTGTCAACAACGCGGGCTACACATGGGACGGCGTCATCCACAAGATGACCGACAAGCAGTGGCACACCATCGTCGACCTGCATGCGACTGCGCCGTTCAAGATTGTGCGCGCCGCTGCTCCCTACTTCCGCGTAAAGGACGGCGAGCCCAGGAACATCATCAACATCTCGAGCACCAGTGGGTTGCACGGAAACGCGGGGCAGATCAACTATGCGCTCGCGAAGGCGGGTGTGACGGGCGTCACCAAGACGATTGCGAAGGAGTGAGTTGCGCGTCCTCGATGCTCGCTGTCCGTTGTACTAATTGTGGTGTAGATGGGGCCCCAACTTCGGCGTGCGCGCCAACACAGTTGCGTTCGGCCACATTGCTACGCGTCTGACGGCGGCCAAGGAGGCGGGCGCGTTCGTGCAGCTGCCCGACGGCGAGAAGGTGGCGCTGGGCATCCCGCAGAAGCAGAAGGCGGCCGCGCCTGGCCAGGAGCACGCCGACATTCCGCTGAGGAGGCCCGGGACAGCGACTGAGGCGGCGAGCGCGGTGCTGGCGGTCGCGAGCCCGCTGTTCAGCTATGTCAATGGCGAGACGATCAAGGTGACGGGCGGGCGTGCCATGTAGTGCGGTGAAGGGGCTATGAGAGTGCTAGAGGGGGGCCGCGTGAATGGTAGCAGATGGGTCATGTAGAGATGGCGGTGGTGAGAGTGCAGGTCTAGTGCTGCGAATGTGAGGCATTGCACTGCGGTTCACGTGCTTGTGCTCATGCTGATTGACGTGCCTGTCTGCTGAAACAATCGCGGTCGAGTGTTGGAACAGGGTGTGCGGTCCTGTTGTGCTGGGAGTGTCGAGAGGGAAGCATCGCGTTTCATCGTACCAAGCTTTATGACCAAGGGTCTTGCTGCCGAATGCCGCGACACTACCTCCGCATCGCTCGAGCGACCATCCCAACAACGCCTCGTGTCTTCCCTTCGTTTCTTGCTCTGTGTTTTGCCTGCTACACTATCCTACACGCCTCACACCTGGCATTGCTGCTGCAGCTCCGCTTCACTATGATCTGTCAATAGCACTCGACCGCATCTCCTAATCCACGCCCCCAGCACCTCCGCCTCCGCCGCCGCCCGCCTCCGCCGCCATGCCTGGCGACGAGAAGCACGTCTATGAGATCCCAGAATCTCCGCCCATCCCCTCGTACGAAGAAGCGACCAGCTCGCGCCACACATCGGCCGCCCGCCGTGGGCCGAACGAGGTCAGCGACGACGCTGAGCGGCAGGGCCTCCTCTCGCCGGAAGCACATGTCCAGGGCAGCGGCCCAGCGCGGCGCAATGGCTATTACCACCCGCCGAGCGTGCAGTCAGTCGACGATGGCGACTCAGAGCTGGGCAGCCCCGTGCGCGAGAGCCATGACGACGAGCAGCGCCAGATCTTGGAGGAGATGGATATCCTGGACCCAGAGAGCGCCGACGACCCCCGAGCAAGACGCAACCGAACGCGCGGCCGCTTCTCCAAGCGCTTCTACAGTCTGACCAGCAGTCTGTCGTCGCTCAACCTGCCGCGCTTCTCCTGGCCACGCCGCTTCCGCCCCAGCTTTGCCTTCGTCACCGACCACCTGCCCACCGTGCCCGATGAGTACAAGCCCGGATGGAGCGTCATTGCGCGCCTGTGCGGCCTCATTGTCATCGTCTCGCTGGTATACATGCTGGTCGTGAGTGAGGTGGTGCCCATGGGCGGCGGTTTCGGCGCCCAGTTCAATGCCGAATGGGTGCGCCAGCAGGCCACCAGGAGCATCGAGAGCTGGCGCATTGAGAAAGATCTTGAATACATTACCAGCTTCGATCACTTAGCTGGTACCGAGGGCAGCTACGTGCAAGGGCGGTGGATTGCGGGCAAGTTCATGAGTGCCAACATGGACGTCTCCACCCCTGACGACGAGTTCTGGGTATATATGAATTACGCTAAGAAGGATGGTCGAAAGGTTGAGATTGTCGAGCCTCAGGAGAAGAAGTGGAAGGCAAGGCTGGAGGAGCCCTCCGTGTACAACCCGCCCAAGGCACAGACACCCGCGTTCCACGCCCTGTCTGCGTCGGGTAATGTTCAGGGCCCGCTGATCTATGTCAACTACTGTCACAAGACGGACTTCAAAAGATTATGGGATAGTGGCGTCGATGTGCAGAAGGCTGTTGTCATCTGTAGGGCATACGGTACACAGCCAGATCTGGCTAGTAAAGTAAAGATGGCACAAGACGCAGGAGCCGTCGGGGTACTAGTCTATTCGGATCCATCGGAGGACGGCTTCAAGAAGGGTACTCCGTGGCCTGATGGCAAATGGCGCTCCGGCGACAGCGTCCAGCGCGGCTCGGTAGGGATATCCAATATGGTCTTGGGTGACCCGCTCACGCCCGGCAAACCGAGCACCAAGAAGCAGGATCGTATGCCAACGGACAAAAATCCAGGGTTAGTAAAGATTCCAAGCTTGCCTTTATCATGGAAGGATGCCCAGAGATTGATCAAGTCTCTCGACGGTATCGGCGAAGCTTTGCCAGAGGACTGGGTAGGAGGCATCCCAGATGTAGGAGAGAAGTGGTTCTCTGGTCATCCTGACAAGTCGCCTCGCGTGAACTTGGTCAACGAACAAGATGAGGTCGAGAAGCAACGCATCACTAACGTGTTTGGGTCATTTCCTGGCATGGAAGATTCGGCTCATAAGATTATCGTCGGCAATCACCGCGATTCGTTCTGCTTTGGTGCCGCCGACCCCGGCTCAGGCACTGCTATCATGTTGGAGGTTGTCCGCGTGCTTGGGGAGCTGCGTGCGCAGGGATGGCGTCCACTTCGCACCATCGAGTTCGCGTCCTGGGACGCAGGCGAGTACAATCACATGGGCGCTACTGAACACGTCGAAGCCAATGTTGACAGTCTGCGCGAGAACGCTCTCGCCTATATCAATATCGACGCCGCAGTCACTGGTGATAAGCTCTGGGCCACGGGCTCACCCATCTTCACTCACGCCTGGCACCGTGTGATCGACCGCATCAATGACCCGCACAACGACAACAAAACACTTAAAGAAGTCTGGGAAATGCAAGGCTCGTCCGTCACTAACATCGCTGGTGGCCACGACTCTGCACCATTTCAGTTCATTGCCGGCACATCGTCCATTGATTTTGGGTTCGCTGCTCCAAAGACCGACCATTCAAATGCCATGGCAGGCTCCTGCTACGAAACATTTGATTGGATGGCGCAGCATGTCGACCCAGGGTTTGTATACCACTCGCTGCACGCGCAACTCCTTGTCCTTCTTATTCTTGAGCTCTCTCAAGAACCCATCGTGCCTCTGCGTATCACCAATTATGCTGCACACCTACAGTACGAGGGTCAGAAGCTGCTCGACGAGACTGAAAAAGCGGGTGGTGATTTCAATATCGAGATTTTCGAGCCGCTTGTACAGAGTCTTAGTACTCTCAAAGGCAAAGCAGAGAAATTTCACAACTGGGAAACATCCTGGTATAATCAGGTCTACGCCACGGGCGGATTTGAGACTGGCGGTGTGACCATGCAGCGCATCAACCACAATAACAACATGGGTCGTTTCGAGAGTCTCCTTCTTGATCTACCAACAGATCCAAAGGACACGAGTCCGCACGGTGTAGGTCGCCCTTTCTCTACTGTTTGAGCTCAAGCTGACACAAATAGCTGCCCACCCGTGACCAGTTCAAACACGTGCTCTTTGCGCCTTCGCTTGCCAACACCTATGAAAGCAGCGTCTTCCCTTTCGCGCGCGAGGCGCTTGAGAAGAAGGACTGGGGCGCTGCAAAAGAGGCGTTGCAGAAGACAGCCGACTACTTGAATCGTGCAAGTAACGTCCTAGCCTCCGGGTGATGGGCGCTGGCTCCTTTTGTTTTTTATTGTTATTGTTTATATCTCCTGCATAGAATTGGCGTTTGAGCCGGCTGGACGCCGGCTGGGGTTTATCGTGTCATATCGTGGAGGGCTACCAAGGTTAGCCTTCCTTTGTGGCTTTGGCGTGAAATACGCAATATAATTCAAGTTTATCGCTTGTGGAAGTTGCGATGTAATATTGAGATAACGCGACTGCCTCGCTGTGCGTCGATTGACTCCTGTGCCTCTCGAAATTTGTCTTTAAACAATCGCTTCAAGCAAAGCCTCCTTGAAGAACACTGCTCATCCCGCAACGAAGCGGCACTGACCATGATTTGCGTCAACTTCAAATGCACCTTTGCAATCATCCCGTATTGCCATGTTACTGTTACCACGATTGGCACCTCAGGCCCACTTACAAAAACCAAATTGGAGCTCTTGCATCAGATGTGCATTCTGGCGCCATCCATTCGATGCAGAGTAGCGGAGGTAGATAAATCGTAGAGAACGTAGAGTGTTGCCGGCAAATTCGGTCCTTTTCTCCCCACAACCGCGACTCAAAACGGCAATTGCAAGAGTCGACAGGGTGGGTCCGATGTATCCACGCTCAACACTTGCTCTAACACCAACAGCGGAGCACACGTGCGTCATAACCACAATGGTATAAAAGCCTCCATAGCCAACCCATCCCCTCAAACCCCACAGACGATCCAAAATGGCAACCGACGACATCACCATCCCGCAACTAAAACCGCTCTCCGAAGCACCACGCTCGGTGGAGGAAATCGCAAAGCAAGAACGCGACTGCACACTGCCCTCCTGGAACGCCAACGTAGCCTTCCAACTGGGATGCGCGCTGCGCACACGCTTGCTGGCCTTCGACAAGCCAACCGTGATTCACATCTCCACCATCAGCACGCCTCCGCACGTGCTTTTCCACAGCGTCACGCACGCCGGCACCGCCCTGGACAACGACTTCTGGGTCGCACGGAAGAGGAATGCGGTTATCAGGTTCCAGACAAGTACGTGGTTGTTGCAGAATAAGTACGAGGGGGATGAGGAGAAGTTCCGGGTCAAGAACGGGCTGGGTGAGAGTGCGAAGGAGTATGCGATTCACGGGGGAGGGGTGCCGGTGTATGTGAAGAACGTGGAGGGGCCTGTTGCCGTGGTGGTGGTTAGTGGGTTGAAGCAGTGGGACGATCATCAGGTGGTGATTGAGGAGTTGAAGGGGGTGGCAGAGAAGTTGGAGAAGATGGCGTAGAGAAGCGGTGAAGAGGTTAGAGGCCTATCAACATATACCGCTAATTTATCAATGTCTGCCGCTCTAATTGAGAGGAGGCTTGATATATGGGCATGACTGCTCGGGCTTGGAGGATTCCTCCTACTTGACCGCGGTCCCTGCGTATTTGTTCCAGAATACAGCACGTCGTCGACACAGACCTACTTTCCGTCTAGCCGAAGAAAAGCTCGTAGCCTGCAGGAAAAGCACAAGCATCAATACCAGGTGCAACCTCCCATCTCCAGGGCTCTATATTGCGACACATTCCTAGTGTGACTCGCCCCCAGCAAGCCACACAAGCACTCCTTTTCATACACACCTCTCAACTCAAAGAACATGGAGGGTTTGGTGACCAAAAAGAGCACTGCTTGACAAGAAATGCAAATTCAGTGGCCTATCTGTTGTATCTCAGGACTGGCAAAAGAAGATGCATGAGCAAAAACATACAACAGCGGGTATTCGCTAGTGGTCACCCACCTAACTACTAATCCGCCGGTACGTTGCTTAAATAGGGCTGAGCGAACGGGAAGCCTTGTTTTCAACGTCCTATGGTCGTATGTGAAATGAAATGCAAAACCAATGCATTATGACCTGCATGATCCCAGATCCCATGCTTCTGTTTGTGAAGGCATCTAGCTTTTAATCATGTGTCCACTCCGTTCCATGGAATCGATAGAGAAGCAGACCACGGAGAAATGAATGCAATTTTCGATGTGTGATGAAAGTCAAAGGCTAACGCTCCATTGATGCGCCCGGGGTGGCTCACAATCGGATCCTCATACCAAGTGGTATTCTACATCAGCATCCATTTCTCCTTCTCCAACGATCCCATTACCACAAGTTTATCCTACCGTTGCTATGTATACATTTGACTTTTTTGTAGTGGCCTAGCGTTGTTAGACACGTTGGCTTGCCCATATGCTTATCCGACAGCGATCACTACTTTAGTACTGCGGAAAGTCTTAAACTATTTGGCGGGGGACAACGAACAAACCAACAAGGCAGCACCACCCACATACATTATTGCTGAGCAAGAACCTTGCATATACATCAGCTCTCTCTTGCGCACAATTCCGTCGAATCAGAAATTTTATTTGTGTGCTGCGGCTGAGGAAAGGGTATGAAGACTTGCTGGGTTGCGGCGGGGTGGTCTGTGAAGTTTCAGGCTTTCCGCACTACAAAAGATAGGAATACAATTGTCTCCAGGGCTGCGTCTAGCCAAGCATACAATCAAGGAGCCAAGTCCAGCGACCGCGAGAGCCAACCTATCACAAATTCATGAAGAGTCCCTTTGAGCGTCCAATGCATGATCCGGTCCGAAAAACTGCACTTTGGAACCCTGATTACAAAGAAGCTCGTATCATACGGCCGATCCCTAACAGGAACACCACGGTAGTCCCTCTGTTTCTGCCTGTGTTTCTTCAAAGCAACAAGTTTCTTTGTTTGATATACGTGTGTTGGACTGTAAAGTAGATGTTTCTCTACGAGTCTTTGTATATTTTATGTCTTCTCTGTGTGTTGTGCTCTTGTCCTGTAGCAGCACAAGCACATGTAGGAGTTTTGCAGGCACTACAGATGACGATCAGCCATTATAAACCATCCTCCCCATAACTCAAAGTGCAATAACCTCAGATGTTTACTCGCATTAGAGATTATTGCACTTTGAGTTATGGCGAGGATGGTTTGTAAGATCCGGAGGGTACATACGTGGTTCAAATACTTAAGAGACCCAGTTGAGCTTTCCAACACTCCAATTGATCTCTGCCTTCCCCAAAGCTCCGATTCTCAAAGCTAAGTAGTGCGGTAATTTGCACGTCTACAGAATGTCCCCCGTTGTTGCAGTTGCAGGAGGTTCGGGCGGCCTCGGTCGTGCAATCGTCGACGCTTTGAAAGCGGATGGTTCTTATGACGTTGTGATATTAGCGCGCAAGGTTGGTCTTCCATCTTGTCTCTTCGAGTACCTAACCAAAATCTCCGTAGTCGAACCCCAAGCTTGAACTTGAAACCGGCGCCCGGGTTCTTGCAGCCGACTACTCGAACCCGGATTCCCTGTTGGCCCTCTTCGAAGAGAACAAGATATGGACCGTCGTCTCAACATTGAACATCAGTCTGGATAGAACGGTAGAGCTGAACCTCATTCAAGCCGCTAGTCGTTCACAGGTGACGCGACGCTTCATTCCCAACATGTGGAGCGCTATGGTCTTTAAGCCTGAGTAAAGCAAACCTAACTTGCTGTCGGAAACGTTGAGTCTGACAAAATCTCATAGACACGCTAACGCCCATCCAATGGTACCCGGGTTGTTCCAAATCAGAGATGCGTTGACAAAGACCAACCTCGAATGGACCGTAATCCATCCGGGCATCTTCCTCGAGTACTATGTTTCCGGCCTGCCAACGTACGTCGAAAGATTCCCCGTCGCCGTTGATATCGACGCAGACGTTGCCGGCATACCCGGATCCGGGAAGATTCCTGTCAGCTTCACGTATACTTTCGATATTGGAAGGTATGTGACAAAGCTTTTGAGCTTGGAGAAATGGGAGAAGGAATACTTGCTCGCCGGCGACAACAAGACGTGGGATGATGTGGTTTCCACAGTCCAAGCAGCCAAGGGAGTCCAGATGGAAGTTACCTACGATTCTCCGGAGAAGCTACAGAGTGGTCGGGTCACGGAGATCCCGGGGTACAAGAAGTTGTATGAGGCGTTTGGTGATGTGGATGTGGCAAAACAGATTGTAGCACAATACGGATTGTGGATGGAGGAGGGTGCGTTCCACTATGCTTCCGGTAATTTGCTGAACGAACTGTTCCCGGAGATTAAACCGCTTAGCATGCAAGAGGCGTGGGGAAAGGCCCGAGGTACATCTTGATCATACATAGATGTATACATTGAATGAAAGGGCAGCTTTTACTTTTCTGCGTAGAGTACAAATGATGGGATATCTTGATTTCGGTCTATTACAATGCTGTACGCACGCTCGACTATCCCCTCGTCCCGCAGACACACTCACCTTGTTGCACTGTACCAAGTCTTGTCCGCACATAACTCAGTTGGAAAAAGCTTCACCGGAGGATGTAGCTTCGATTTCGTGAACGTGGCCTCCCCCGGATATAGCAGAGATTCGAACTATTTACACCGCCATTTTAGACTGTGACAATATCCAAAACCCTCCTCGGATCTTTTCGAAGCTCCACCCAGCCGTCCTTCTCGACTCTCACAATCTTACCATCAACGCAAATCCTCCGCCAACGTCCTTCCTCCTCCCGACCTTCAAACTCAATCCGCAACCCGTCTATTGCTCTATAGTCTATCGCCGGCTCCTCGACATGTTTGCCGCCCTGGTAAGCCAGTGTCATCAAGCGCATGGCCTCGTCTCCGCTGGTAGGGCCGAAGTGCACAAGATACATGCTTCCATCTAGTGACTTGGAGTGTGGAGAAATGCAAAACGGTTGCTCGAGGTTTGACACCATAGTTGCCAAGGTGTACATGTGCTCGTTCTTATTTAACGCCGTCCATTCGTCGCCTTTGAGCACAGACACCTTGGCCTTGTAAGCATGTGGAGCAGAGCCGTCAGCTGGATACAGCGCCTCCTTAGCAGCCATCTTGAAGCGCTCGACGCCGAACTTGCGGTATTCGGCTGTGTCGCTATCTGCTACAAGCGAGGCATGCATACCCCAGCTGCAGACAACTGCTCCATGTAGTGTTGGGAGGCCAGAGGAGGGCTCGATTGAAAGCTCTTCTTCGCTGCGTGCTTCATCGACTAGAAGACGCGCACCGGGCGAGAAAGTTGCGGTGAAAATAGGTAAGGGCTGTGATTGTGACGAAGACAGCGCGTTGAGACCCCAGTCGTTCGCCTTCCCAGCATTGACGGAGTGATAGAGTGCATTAGCGGTTCCCAATGGTAGGAGTACAACTTGCGGTGCAACGTAAGATGGAGATGTAGGATGTGCTGAAAGCCCATTGACAAGGTCAATCACGCCACCATCGCCCGAGAGGATTATGATGCGTAGACGCTCTCCTGCATTCGCTTTGGGGAAGAACACGCTATTGGTCAGCTCCAGCACACTCGTCGCTGATGTTGTGATGTGGACATGGAAATCCCGTTGGTGTGTAGGATACACTGCGGCTAGCAATGGGCTGACGCATTCGTCGTAGAAAATAGCTGCCGTCTGATGGCCCGAGCCAACAGAAAGAACAACATATGTTTCGCAGACCTCGTTCGACACACTGTCGGCCTTATCGCCTAGCGATTTGGTGATCTTAGCCAGTCGTGGGTGTTTGGTGGCGTCCTCATCAAGTTCTAGGATGGCATCGACTACGGTTGATGTGTCTGGATCACGTAGCGTGACAGTCATGTATTTGGGAGCACTTTGCTTGGCTTCATCGTTCTTGCTGGTTGTTTGTTCATCACTCCTTGGTTCGGCCATGCTGACAGCAAACACTATCTAGAAGGCTCATTTAGTAAGCTGCTAGACGATGGTGTGATAGGCAGATTGATCGTACCAGTATATTAACACGAGCGTAAAGATGGCGTCAGCGTAGAGTTTGGCGATCTTATTGATACTTCAATCCGGTCGCTGGTCGATTTTGTACAGAAGTAAGATTATGGCAGCCATGGCGGTTCACGATAATTGCAATGTCGTGACTGCAGCAGCGACAGGGGTCTATTGGTTCACCCACATGCACTGGCTCCGCTCTGATACCCGCACCGCACTAACCAGGTACGTCATGTTCGAGGGAGGCACGACTGTGTAGGCAGCCAGAGACAAAGATCTGCGACAAATGACTTGGACATTGCAATCTTCATAACAAACCCCAAGACGTAGCGCGCTTGACAGACAACTTCCAGCGAGACGGGCCAGGGGTTGCTTCTTCCAGCCACGCGCTGTCAGTTGCTGACACGCTGTGTTACGTCATCCAGCGCACGCTTGGCAGGTTGAAGCTCTCCAGCTGAGCCACTCACCAACGGCGCACAGTTAGGCAGCGCCATCATTGCATTGTTTACGACTTCTTCGTAGAACGTCTGCTGCATCGCAGGTTTTCCGCTCTATCCGCGCCGAGCGTAGCACCGATAGCCGTGTCAGCTCGCCCATCCGTGCCTCACAGGCATCTTCGCGCATGCGCACGCCCAACCTCACCCACACACTTACTTTCTCACGACCGACACGATGAACGGCGGCTGGGTCTTTCTGATCATCTTGCTCTTGCTTGTATCGGGCGCCTACTTTGGCTGGTACTTCTATGCCCAATGGAATGCTAAGAAGAATGGCCTCCCTCCACCGTCCATGAACCCTATCGCGGCTTTCAAAGCCTCCCGCGGCGGCGCGTCCAACTACCCTGGCCCAGCGCCTACTGGCATCAAAGGCTGGATTGATGCCCAAATCTACAAATTCAAGAACAGGAACAACCGCTCAGCTGCCGGCGCCTACGAGGGCGATTACTCTGCGGCTGGCGGCGCGCAACGAGGCCGCGGCGCGGGCAGCCGTCTTGATCCGGATGAGGCGTGGTCTGCAAGAGTTGGCGACGAGGCATACTACGAGGAGCAAGAGCTCGGCCTGCATGAGCCATCGCGCGGCGCGAACCCCTACGCTTCCACCAACTACGCCCCCCAGCCCCACGAAGACCGCGGTCGCAGTCGCACACGTGAGAGCTACGACGAGCACCTCGACGCAAGCAATGCGCGCAACGATCCATTCGGCGACGACCACGCTGCGAGTCTGCGTGGTGTCAGCCCGCGCCCGCTGACTTACGGAGAGGACACCAGCTACCACGGCGGAGCCACAGCGCAGATGCCCCAGGTGCCGCAGATCAAAACACACAAGAAGGGAGGGAGTGTGAATAGCAACGAGAACAGTCCTACAGAGAGCCGAAGGAGCGTGTTCAGGGAGGCGATATGAGATGTCGCGGACGGCCGCATAGGCTACTGTCATGATGCAAGCACTGCCGTGTTACGATACCTTCATGTATGTCTGGCGTTGTTGGTGCCAAGGAGGAGTATATACCTTTCTGTTCATTCAAAAGCTGCTTTTTAATCTTATATGTCGATCGAGTTTGCGTGTTAACGCAAAGCACCTGCGCACAACCCTCCCTTACTCTGCAAATATCTACAAAAAAAATTGACTGTTAGAGGTCAATTTCTATCTCCTACGCGACATCATCAATCCGGGCTTCAATCTTCCTTTTCCTCCCTTCCAATTCCATATCCTGCACCCACAGCTTCGCCAACCGCATCCTCCTTAGACACTCTAGTTGTACGAACGGCTGTTTATCGCTCTCCATCAGCCTCTCCAATATCACCTCACACTCACACAGGAATTCCTCAACGAAAACTTCCCATAGCCTTCTGTCCTCTGTAGAGTAATTGCGCGCCCAAGGCCGCGGGAAGTATGGATCGTTGCGCCAGAAGGCACCAGCAGCCTGCTGGAAGCCCTCTCTGTCCATACTGACACGACTTACGCAGTCAAAGTCCAGCATCCACACCACTATATCCTCACCGATGAAAACTGCTTCTCGTTCCTCACGTGCCTCCCGACCTTGCGATCTTTCTTCCAAGCTGCCAAGCACAGTCTGCCGTGCGTGTTAGTGGAGCAATGTGGCAGCCCGAACACAAATTCGCAGTCATTCGCATCGAGGTGTGCGGTAAAATAACATGTCGCGAGTGCTTTGGCAAGCACACCGACTAGCTTATCGGTGTGTAGGCCTAGCTCTTCCATTTGATCAATGTATAGAGGATGGTTTCGCAGAGTGAGGAAGCGCTTCTGCCTAGCTCTCTCCGCCGCACTCCGCCTCCTTCCACAATACACACGCACGAGACAGTCTTCGTCTTTCTTCACAGCCTTTCAGGACAGTACCGCGCGATCAGTGATTCGCGGATGGACAGTGGTAGGGCTGGTATACGTTCCTGTACATATGTGTGGCACGGCTGTAGCTCCGCAGTAAAGTTGTGTGGATACGCTGGGCTATTGGCTTCCATCATCATTTTTGACTGTGGGACCAAGAAGTCGAGGTGCGTGTTTTGCATTGTGTTGAGGAGGCATTGGTGCAGGGCCAGGTCGTTGGCGATGGAGCGCCCAGGGTCACCATCCGCGCGTTCAAGACCTGGTTTCGTGGAAAGGATGGTGGTCACGCGATGCTCGCGCATAGTGTTTTTGGTGAGCTCGAGGGTGTGCTGGTAGAGAGGTGTCGAGGGCCCACACTGGACCGCAGCCACCACGACCAATGCAGTGGTATTCGTCGTTGAACATACGTTCAGGGATTATTGTTGTTACTAATTTACCTTCGAGTGCGAAGCAAACATAGCGCCGCAAGAGGCTACCTCTATGAGAAGCTATTCAGAAAGAAATATGGGTGATCAGTTGTGTGAACCAAAATCTCAGAAAGGGAGGATTCAAAACGCAGACACAATCCACACGATTTCTTCAAAAAGGGTTGACCAAATTAAGGATGCCAGATGTCAACCGAGCTTCTAGACCAGTAATTCAATTTTGTCTGTATTAATAGTCATAGTGCTGTTTGAACTGGTTACATATATGAGGCAGTGGCTTGCGTAGCAGTCAACATTGAGAGTGCCTTCTACGCAAGAAAGAATCGCCTCAGTGCACGTCTCGGTGCCCAACACGAACTACTCGATACTACCATTCTTCTCTAGACTTGACGAAGGCACCTACCATAGCACTCAAGATGGCGGTGCATTCAACGCAAGCTTTCGCTGCAAACATCATGCACCATGATGAGGACGTCAGATGATCACCGGAGTGCGACCCTGCAACGGGTGACAGACTGGTGTATTGATTGCCATGAGAAAACCTTTGGTGACCGAAGCCCCTCAAAGCAAGTACGGGCAATAAGGTTGATACATCTGGCTTACACGCTGAATGCGCATAGTGAGAGGAGCTGTAAAGCCTTTGGCGTATCAGAACTCGTGTGGAAATACGTGACTGGTGAATTGGTACAATCTCTTTGTTCAGAGCGAGTTTGACACGCATCAAATTTTCAAATGGGCTAAAATGGGCTCTGTACTCAGACCGCGTGCGGTAAAGGGCAAGTTGAGCTTCAGAGAGCTGGGAGACTGAGGGTACGAGAGAACACAAAGGCAGAGGGTATGTCACGCCCAGGACACCTTCGGTTTCAGTCCCTTGATCCATGGTGTAGACCAGAAGGCTGTATCACCTCGAAGTGTCTTGTATATCAGTTCTGCCTTAAGTAAAAGTCGAGAGCATGATCTCCAACGAATTGCAAGTCAGACGTCAGCAAGTTATCGGAAGCAAATTTAGCGTAGCAGCAACCTATGGCAGAGCAGAAGTCTCGCCTAGGTGCATCGCTCATGTGCGGAAGGGAAACAATTCTGAAGCGCTGTTTTTGATAGAAGCCATTCCTTGACGTAGACTCCAATTGATTGCCCAAAGTATAGCATGGAGAAACGGTTGAAAATTCCTATGGCACTTTACTAGTGCCAGAACACCATTACATGCATTGCGTCGTCCTTCAAAGTTCCGTCGCAAGACGGAACCAAACAATAACCAGTATGGGACACGCACATAGGAATCGACTCTATCTCCAAATATCTACATTCTGCTACAGTGCGATACAAAACCATACTCACCTCCCACAAGGCCCAAGTCTCGTAGCCTACCTGTCAAGGACGGCAGGCCAGCGGGTTTGCGCTATGATAGCCGGTATTGCTCCGAACCTTAAGCGGCAGCGGACAGATTGAAGGCTCCATGGATGATCATTGGGTAAGCCACTGTTGAGTAACGAACGCGATGATGGCGTTTGTGCGCATTCTTGGGCGCGCCAGCTGCGTTGGCGCTGTACCTGCAAGGTCAGTGGCGAGAGGAAATACCGCTCTTGCCGAGCTGCTGGTCGTGTGTGTTTCGTTGGTTAGCTATTGTCCACATTGGTTTATGGCGTTACGGAATAGGCAACTATCTGGACCTGTTCGCAAGGATGATCGATGATGGAAATAGTAATCTTCAGTGATCGTCTTTTGCTTGGTTTTTGTATGGAAATGCAGATGATTAAGACTTCGGGTGAGTTGCTTTGGATGGTATTCTCATGCTCCGAAGGCAACTCACAATATTACTTTGGATACGCACAAACGTACACAATCTAACCAAACCACCTTGTTTAGTTAATGGCAGGTGTTGTTAAGAAAAAAGAATAAGGCCCTCCCATTTTTCGAAGTCATGGGTTGAACGATGGTCGCGTTCTTTCCAAATCTAGAATGGGGCCAAATACAAGTGAACTTTGTGCAGGTGCAGGGAGATTACGTAGAGCTCCGGCGTACAGCACGGCGAATACGTGCAGCTTGCAGCGACCAAACGAAGCCCCAGAACACCTTTCATCAAAATGAATCTCGGATTGCGCCAGCCATTGTTGATCAATCAGGCCCCCTATTCTAGCGCAGGATCGTGTCTGTGAAAGGCTATGCTTCTAGATTGGGTGTACCTGTTCTAAAGTAATAATCTTAGACATTTAGGGCCCAGAACACCGGAAACGACACATCGGAAGGTTTACTGAACATGGGGCGGCGGTTTCAAGGACACACACGTGCTGAGACGGTTATGACACTCAATAGCGTCTTACAGAGGCACTTCGCGTTAGTGCTGTGGATCACGTCATTCAAATTATCACTTGACAGATGAGAATGCGAAGTCTCACAGCGAGCAGCTTCGGATGTACTTGCATCTGCTGCGTAGGATGCATGGACGAAATTGACACTAAGGTCAGATTCCTAGCCACCAGTGATTGCCTACATGAATCGCTTCTTAAGGATCGTCGCCAGAGGCAACCCACATCATTGATCGCTCGGATGATACGCCGGATCCGAGCCGAGGATTTACCGAACCCTCATCCCCAGTTACAGCTCCACAGTCTCTACTAAGTATGGGTGAGCGGGCTCTAAAATGTTGCAGACCAAGGGCGTACTCAACGTTCTGCAACGGCAGCATTCATCCGATGACCCACAATGATGATCACTTTTCTTTCGGATATAAGATAGTTTCTATCAGAATGCCAAGTAAAAAGTCCAAAATGCTGTTCTGGAGATGAGCGATGGTGCTTGAGCTGGAACATTTGCCATCAAGACGCGGCAAGCGAAAGATCGCGCCCCTCACTAATCAGACCGAAGCAAAGAATTGGGACTGCTGACGGTAAACAGGCTGCAGCCTCATCTTGAACGACAATGAGCAGGAAAATGTAGATGTAGACGTCCCCATAGACCCACTGCTGTGAGTCAGCCACAGGTAGTGGAAGGTGTAAAAAAATGATGCCACAATTGACAAATATCAAAAATCGAGATATGGAGATTTACGATTCATGTGGCAGCGGGATCGCCCAACATCACTGTCGGCCGGAGAAGGCACGTTGTTGGTGTGAAGGGTCCGTAGCGCCTCGGCTAGGCCAGCCGCACTTCCACATTAGGCCATATGTAGTAAAGCTGATCGATCGCTCTTGAACGGAGGACTATGATAGTCTGGGTCGCTAGACAAGATGAGCAGAGGGAGAAAGTTCCGATTTGTAGACTCAAGCCACTCAATAGTCGTCTTAGATCGAACAGAATGGGTTTGTTTAGCACCAGATCTTGACACATGTAATAGTTACCTAGTGACTTGACAGGTGTCGCCGAGCTAGGTTACAGACAATATCATCGCCTGAATGCAACCGTCGCCGTGACTCTCCATGTTCGGAATATGAACAGCCGTATCAGGAGAGACGATCAAGGTCCATAGACACTTGTACGTGCGTTCGTTTTTGGCAAGCAATTAGAGGCAGATTTGTTCTAACCAGATTGTATCAAGTATGGTGTGGGCATTCGGTCGAGCATAATACCAAGTGTTAATATTGCAGGGGGGGGGGGGGGAAAAAAAAAAGGAAAGAAAAAAAAAAAAAAGGGAAAATAAACCAAAA